>PVKU01000430.1:0-490888 GCA_004027475.1 Anoura caudifer | reverse complement strand
CATGCATCTTTCTTCATTTCACTTATTGTAGCCTTCATTTTTTCATCTAATTTGTGAGCAAAATCAACCAATTCTGTGAGCATCCTGATCACCAGGGTTTTGAATTGTGCATCTGATAGGTTGGCAATCTCTTCATCGCTTAGATAAATTGGCTCTGGGGCTTTGATTTGTTCTCTGGTTTGAGCCATTTTCATTTCTGGGTTTTTGGGTTTTTTGGGGTTTTTTTTGTTTGTTTTTTTTGGTCTAGTCTCGGCTGTTACGTAGTGAGGGGTGGAGCCTCAGGTGTTCCCCAGGGCGGGACAGCCCAGTCGCTGGGTAGTGACGCTGTATGTGGGGGCGGGGTCTGAGAGGAGATAATGGCGGTTGCTTTACTCACTCTCAGATTCCAGTTCCTTTCACCGCTTCCTCTTTGCCTGGATTATCTGCGCATGAATGTAGGACCACCCGGTCAGCCAGCTGCCTTGTGCGGCCTCACTGGTTCTGCACAGTTGCCGCCCCGTGCCCGGGGTCTGCTAGTCACCGCCTGTGCACCTGGGGGCTGCCAGCCGCTGCTGCCTGCGTGCCCGGTCCGCACCTCCGCTTTTTCCTGCCGTGACTCCGCCCCTCTTACCGGTCTGGATGAATCATTGTTGGACTTCCAAACAGTTTGATTTTCTGAGTTCTGGTTGTTTTCTTGTTTCGAAATCTTTGTTGTCCTTAATTTTGGTTGTGAGAAGAGGCACAGTGCATCTGCCTACGCCTCCATCTTGGCCGGAAGTCCTGTTTCACTTATTTCTGTAATAATGATAATATTTTGTTAAATGTTGCCTAGAAGATAGAAACTAGTTCATGATCTGTAAGCTTCAATGTCTTTGAAAGTTTCTCTACATACCCTGCCTTCTCTATGAGTAAAGATATCTTTAAAGTTTAGAAGTTCATTTTGCAAGTATCTTGTTTTCTTACATTCTTACAAATGAATGTTCTACATTCATTTTTAAAAAAATTATATTTAGCACTGAAAGGTATTCAAAAATAGATGATAGTTCTATGAGTTTATAACCTGGTAGGAGGAGAGAGCTGGACAAAAAATAACTATACTATAGAACAAGATAAAATAAGCTTTGTAGTCTGCATTACACAGGTGTGTTGACACTGTGGAAAAGGGAGAGATTAATTCTCATTGCAGGGGTTTCTGAGGGGAGTGTACTGTAGTGTGGTTGGGAGGGGTGGGGATAGGAATGCTTTAGTGGAGGGGGTGGTATTGAAATTGGGCTTTAAAAGATTGTTATGACTATGTAGTTCATGAAGCCTTTCATAGCTCCAATATCTAATATTTCTGCAGTGAACTCCAGGCAGAGGGAATTATGTGTAAGCGATGTCAGGGAGCTGGGGACCATGGAGTTGTTTGAACAACGTGTATCCCGATGCTGCTAGAAAGCAATATTAATGTAGAAGGAACTGGAACAGCAGCGGACAGTGAAGATAAAAGGAATGGGAAGGCCTTAATCATAGAGGACCTTGAATTTCATGTGAACAAATTTAGACTTTATTCCATAGGCAATGGAAAGCTAAAATGATGGTGAGATTATAATTTATAAAATTAATGTAAAATGAATGTAAATATTTTCACGAGTAGAGGATGGAAATGAAGTGGCTTATTGCAGCCCATATTTAGAAAGCTTAAGAGTCTAAGTTGGCTTTCTGTGAGCAAACCTATTAATAACATACAACCAATAAAGTCTTTGCCATCTTTGCTTATTCTTCTTTTAAAAGAATAGAATTCAGAACAAAAATGAGAGTCCTGTTTTATTAGAGTTCTAGGCAAGGAAGTAGGGAGGAGGCCTGCAGGTACCATCTTAGAGCAGGACATTGATAAGCCAGAAAGTAGCTGAAGGACAATGAGTTAGATGAAAAAAAAAAACAAAACTTAAAACAGTGTCTTGAGAGATATGGCAGAAGGAACTAGGAATATTTGTGGTCCAAAGAAGACTTGAGAGAAGGAAGAAACTGTCTTAATTTATATGAAAGGCTACTAGAGAAGTGGAGTTGAACTTGTTCTGATTAACTATAGAGCTGAGAATAAGGAACAGAGGGTAGGTGTTAGGAGGAGGCAAATTTCAATTCAATATAAAGTAGTTTCTAATTTGCAATATTTCTGAGACTTAATGGACTGCCTCAGGAGACAATGAATTTCCTTTATAAATAGTTATTTGAGCAGAGCATGGATGCCTATGGGTGAGATTTGAAAAAAAGCATTTATATATTAGGTAAGAGACACGTAAATTACTGCCAATTTACCCTCAAATGCAGAGAGCCTGTGATTCAACTTAGTGAAGAATTGAGGCTATCTCTACAATAAGAACTGAAGATATCCCTTCGTCTTGAATGTCTTTCTCTACAAGAAAGACAAAGAGGTTTGGTAGTAATGTCAGATATTGCAAAAGTGGAAAATGAGTTCAGATTAAATGCCATTGGATATGATAGTTCAAAATTTGCGAGGTGATTCAGTAGAACTTGTTGAATCAGAAGCTATATTCATAATGGGTTAAGTGAGTGTTGAAGACTTGGTATCTTTTCTTTACCAAATAGTAAAGAAAAAAAATTATTGAGATCTTAAGATGTGTCAGGCACCAATTTAGGTGTTACTAAGATAGCAGTGAATGAAGCAGATAGAAATGTCTTCCTTCATGGGGTGAGTTGGAAGGTGGAGAGTGGGGATAATACAAATAACATTACATATCATAGTAGAAGATAGTAAGTACTATGTCCAACAATAAAGCAAGAAAGAGAGGGTAGAGAGTGACAGGTTGTGCAATAGAGAGGACAGTCAGGGAAGACTGCATTAAAGATGATATTTTAACAAAGACTTGAATAAGATGAGGGAGGAAATTATATGATCATCCTGGGAAGGGACATTCCTGATCAAAGGAGTGGCATTTATGAGGCAGGAAATCCCTTGGTATATTCAGGGCACGAGAAGGTCAGGGAGCCTGAGTGAGCTAAGTGAGAGAAGTGGCTGTGATTAGTGGTGACCACACTTACAGGACATAGGAGGATCTGGAATTTTATTGTAAGATATGGAGCCATTGGAGGATTATGAACAGAGGAAGAACATTATCTGATACATTTTAAAAGGATCATTTTGGCTATTGTATTGAAAATACAATGTAGCCCTGGCTGGTGTGGCTCAGTGCATTGAGTGTCATACTGTGAACCAAAGGGTCACCAGTTCGATTCCCAGTTGGGGTACATGCCTGGGTTGTGGGCCAGGTCCCTAGTAGGAGGCATGTGAGAGGCAATCACACATTGATGTTTCTCTCCCTTTCTTTCTCCCTCCCTTTCCCTCTATCTAAAAATAAATAAATAAAATATTTTTTTTTTTAAAGAAAATAGAATGTAGACAGGCCCACCCAAAAGCTGAGAAACTAGCTACTGCAACAATCCAGGTAAAGAGGATGTTGGATTTGACCAAGTGTGTAACAGTAGAGGTGGGGAGAAGTGGCAGAGCCACAGGATTTGCTAGCAAGTCGAAAATTTGGGGTTTAAGAGAGAGAATCTTATGATTAACTTGAGGGACTTTTTTATTTTTATTTTTTTAACCTATGGAAGGATGGAGCTGCCCTTGTTTGAGATGAGGAAGACAGTTAAGCAGTGAAGAGAAAGAGGAAATTGGAACAGTGGCTTTTGGGTAATAGGGCCACAGGGAATAGAGAAGCAGTTTTTGTTTGGTTGGTTTTTGGAAGTGGAGGCTTACCTGTCCTTATGGGCAGAAGAGAGGGTAAGAGTGATAAGTCCAGAGAAATGCATACTAATGTGAAGAAAGTTTAATAAGAACACAAAGATAAAGAAGGTCTTAGCTTTGGAAAGAAAAACAATTCCTTTTCTGGGAAAGCAATAAAAGTTTTTGAGATAATTTATAGGACAGTTGAAGGAATTTACATTAAATGCTGTCTTTGTAATTATAAGGTTTCAGTTGTTTCAAGTTTAAGAAATGAAGTTGAGAATAATAGGTAAAAAGACATTACATAGCTTTTAGTGACTAAAGTAGGAAGTCAACTAAAGACAATAAGACTTTCAAAAGTATCACAACTCAGTTATAGAATGAATTTGTTACATTTCAACAAGTTTAGAACAAAGTGGTTGTGAAATTTATCATTATTTCATGTACCACCATAAAAGAAAATGAACCACTGGAGACTGAGAGATCCCCATATGAAGGCCTTCAGTGTTAGGCTAATTGAGGCATAAACTCACCCACATGGAAAGTTATATGCCTCCCTCCACCTTGGCACTGAGAATTTGAATCACAAGCTAATACTCATGCCGGTCTACAGATTAAAATTCTCTACACCAGGATAGTCCAAACTACCATAAACAGAAAAATTAAGTAGTGTTCAGTTGAAAATACTCCACAGGTGACTGCCATAGCTAATACAAGTCCTTTCCGGAAAAACTCTTTCAATCCATGTCTAACAGAATTGTAAGATCCTTCTGATTTTAGAATGTTCAAGTGCAAAAAGACATGTTTTAGAAATGTCATAAGATATGGAGCCGATTTGCATACTTGGTGACTTTCCCAGCATGCAATGCAGCTCTGAATAGAAGGGTTTTGTAAATTCCAAATGGAGTCAATCAGCTAATGGTAAGGGGAAAACAGATAATGAGAAGAGGAGTGGGGAGTTACACAGTCTCTCTAGCCTAGTACTTTTATTCCAGTAGGTGATAGCTAGATTCGGAAATGACAGATACGTGGCACTCAGGTGGTCTCCTTTTTTCCATGGCTGTGGTGACATTGCATGTCTTAGAAGCTAGAGGAGTGACTCAAGTATAACAAACACTCAGTAGATATTTGAATGAATAAGTCAATGATTAATTTTTGTGTCCATCCCTCACTTAGCTTAGTTAGACCTCAAAATCCTTTTTAATATAGAAATCACTAACAATAAATAAAGATTGGCAAATGATTTGAAATCTGTTTTCCATCTCTGAATTAGAGATTTTGAGGCAGAAAATAGTTTGATGAAAACGGAAGAAAGTACTGGCCTTCGAAATCATGAAGCCTAACTTGTATTTCCTATTATATGAGACCTGATGAGTCCCTCACTATTGATGCTAGTTTTCCCACTTGGAGAAGAGGAGTAATTTCTCGCCTGTCTGCCTCAGAGTGGTGTAATGAATATCAGGGAAAATGATAGATGTGGAGGGCTTCTTCAATGAAAGTGCTTAAAAGAGTGAGCTTTATTATATATTTAGGTAGCTTATTGCTTTTGAAATTGAAGTGCTTAAAAAGTGATCTTAATAATATTTTAGGCAGCCTCTTTTTACATCTATGTTCAGGATGATGGACCTAAATAGAAAAAGAGTAAAGCAAGGAGTTTCTGGTTAAGGGAGAGATATTTTGTAAGAAGAATTATTGTGTTTGTTTTTTGGAAACTGGCCACAAAAGAGTCGATGATTCCTACAGTCCTGAACATTTATTGCTTAGAAGGCAGTGGGGTGTTAACCAGTCTAAATATGTTGACAAAGACTACTACTGAGTTTAGAAAGAAGTTCATTCTGACATGTTAGACTGTGGATGAGGTTGCTTTATGTTCAGGTGAGCGTGAGACATGGAAGGCACTGAGAATTTACAGCCCACTGAGGTTTCTTTTCTTGAATAATAATATGAACTTAATGTAGGAAAATGAGGATGTAATGGGTTATGTGTTAAATTATGTAAGACTACTTTCAAAATATTTAGGCATGTTTCTAGAGATACTGGGAAAAGGTCGCAGCTGACCTTCCTGGGAGTTTGAGAGCTGACATCACGGCGGCGGGGACTGCGACTACGGCTGACATACGCTCCGTGATCAGTCCCCAGCTCCTAACTCATAATTCAGCTCCTGGGTGAATACTATGAATTTTCAATTAGACTCAGGACAGAAAGATGAATCTTAGGTTTCTTCAATTTATAGTTCATAATTCTAGCATTTTATAACGAAATGAAATTTTAAAGCTGGTTTCTGGCCATTCTATAATTAACACTCCTCTGTTTGTTGGATAAATGTCAGAAATTCAAGCATAAATAAATTATCCTCAACATAAGGAATTTTCATTGCTTTTTATCTTTTAATATCCTGTAAAATGTTGTTATTGGTGAGTTATGAGCTAAAGCCAAAGCAATAAATCTTATTTGTCACACTTGACTCTGCCATTTATTATCTGTTCTTCATCTTACTCTATCTAGTCTATGTATTTGGAAAATAATGGTGCCAGAAGATAAAACTATTGTATTGAAATTTACAAGCTTTGACATAGAAAATCAAATTGGATGTGACCATGACTGTGTATTTCTACAATCAAGCAGCAGAGTGCTTATTAGTAAGCATGTTACATTTATTTTTTTTTAAGATTTTATTTATTTTATCTTTATTTTATCTTTAGAGGGGAAGGGAAGGAGAGAGGGAGAGAAACATCAATGTGTGGTTGCCTCTCGTGCGTCCCCTGCTGGGAACTGGCCTGCAACCCAGGCATGTGCCCGGAAATCGAACCGCGATTCTTTGGTTCGCAGGCCCGTGCTCAACCCACTGAGCTACACCAGCCAGGGCATGTTACATTTATTTTATTTGTCATCTTATAGTTCCTGCAAGTCTGAAGAGGTGCTAAAGGATCTGAAATTAGACTTTTGCACACAGGGCAATTATTTTATCCTACGTACTGCGCCCTTCTTGAAGGGGTGGGGCTCTGTGCAGTAAATGTAGAACGAATGACCAGCAAACAATTCACTCTCCCTCAGGGACATGCTTATTTATTTTAGAGAGAGGGAAAGAGAGCAAGAGAGAGAGGGGGAGAGAAACATTAATGTGAGAGAGAAACATTAATCAGTTGCCCCCTACATGCTCCAGGGATTGAACCTGCAACCTAGGTCTGTGCCCTGACCAGGAATAAAATCTGCAACATTTCAGTTTACAGGACAATGCTCCAGCCAAGTGAGTCACACCAGCCAGGGCCAGTGGCCAACACATTGACAGAGCATTCTGTATTCTTTTCTCAAGTTTAATAGCAGTATTGAATAAAATTGTCATGATTGTCAGAAAACTTCTTTTCAAAGCAATGTTTATTTTTTCGTTTTGCCACAAAAGGGGGTGCGTGTTTGCCAAGTCTGGTAAAGATGAGCAAATGGAAGAAAATGTAAATTAATTGCAACCCTACTACCTAGAGAGAAATGCTGTTAACATTTGATATATATTTATACATATTAAATGTAAACACTGAACTTTACTGCCCATTGTATTGTAATGTTATTTTTCTCGTGATACACGAGATCATTTCATGTCGTTAAATTCCTTTTACTGAATACATCGTAAGCTATACAAAGCATAACTGATATAGTTGTTGAATTGAAATACTATGAGTCAGGCATGATAGAGAGTCTCTGGAACTGGTACACACCTTAGTCTCTAGGTCTCTCTGTAAGGCCACTGGTCAGGATGAATCTCTCTTCACAAATGTTTGAAAGAATGCTATAGACAAGGTATTGTGCTTAGGGTTATAACATTTATTACCTAAATGATTTCATGCTTCATGTCTGCTATTTACCCAGTAATCATTCCTTCAAACAATCATTTGTTGAAAAACAACTATGTGTCAGATACCATACCAGGTTTGCACATGCAGAGAGTAAAAGCAGTCTCTATGGTAACAAGCTTGCATTCGGGTGAGGAACTAAAGGTGCACAACAAAGTTGGAAATGACGTAAAATAGGGAATGTGCTGAGGTGATTCAGGGAAGGCAGCGGTCACTTCCATTCTACATCTGTGAAGGTTTTTGGGAGAACTGGACTTTAAGTTAGACCCTCACGGATGAGTAAGATTTGGACATGGGAGATTGGGTGTGAGAAAGTGAATGGAATATAAAATCACTGAAGCAGAGAGTGTGGAATGATTAAAGGGGCCACTAAATAGTTTAATGTGCTTACAACAGAGAGTTCATAAAAGACAATATTAGGAAAACAAGCATGTTTACACGCTGACAGGGGACTGAACCTACAACCCAGGCATGTGGCCTGACTGGGAATTGACCCGGCGCCCTTTGGCTTTGAGGGACAATGCCCAAACAACTGAGCCACACCAGTCAGAGCTGTTTTTGCCATTTTGTCATACTCTTATTTCAATTGCTTTTTCTTTCAAGGTAAGGTGTGGAGATACATTGCCCTCACCATTGCTGGCAGAGTCTACTGAGGCTGTAGTTGCATTGGCTTCTGATGCGAACGACAGTGGCAGTGGCTTTGGGCTTCCCTTTACTGCAACACAGAAGAACTCAGAGGCAGGTAAATATTTTAGTTATTTAACTCCCTGGTATTTTTCTTTAATGGGGGTGGTGAGGAAGAAAGAATGCCTTTGGCTATGCACTTTGGGTTTCCTCCACACTTTCATAGGCTCAGGGTGCGGGAGTGCAGGTCTATTGGTGAAAGAAGGGACGATTCACTCTGCCAGTTACCCAGACTTACATCTCAAGAATTTAAGGTGTCATTGGTTCATTCACACTCCAGAGAAGCACATTATAAAGGTAAGCAGTGAGCGAAGCATTTTACTTCATTGAAAACTTAGTGATGTTAGTTAAGCGGGACTTGCTTCCTCTGGACCGTGAAATTGCCGTCATGACTAGAATCTTCTTTGCCTTTTACTTTTTAAAGCCCTAAAAGAGGATTTATATATGTGGTTTAAAAGTTTCAACAACTTAAAAAATAACACAATGAAAGTATGCCTCCTCACTCAACTGCCATCCTACTTCCTGGTGGCAAACACGGATGAGCTTTTAGGTCAGCCCTAGAGAGATATTCTGAGCATTTAGAAATATATGTGTATTTATATTACTTGGTGATGCTTTTTCTACTTGAAAATCTCTTAAAGATCTTTACAGATCAGTCCACAGAGCTCTTTTCAACAACTGCATAAAATTATATTGGGCGATATTCCAGAATTTCTTAAACCGGTTCCCTGTTAACAGACACTTAGTGAGTTTCCAGTCTTTGCCCGTACCAGCCTTGCTGGTACGCTCCTGTGTCCTGCATTTGGACCATGTAGATGAATTCAATTCCCAGAAGTGGAGCTGCTGGGTCAAAGCACTTGTGCATTTAAATGGTGTAGTCATTGCTGAACTGCCCTCCAAAGAAGCTGCAATTGTTTACACTCTATCAATGGAATAGAAGGGGGTTGTTGCGAGCCATTTAATGTACAGAGGGAAGCTGTTCAAGTTGATCTCCTCTCTCCCTTGACCACTTCTCTGGTTACATTTATAATTTGTACAGTTGGCATTTGAGGACTTTACCACTGAGTTTAACCAAAACTGTACTTGTGATGCTGTTGTGATTTATGGTGATGCTGAAGCAGAGCAGGAGTTAGGTGGGTGACATTCTGTCATCAAAACTTACTCACATTTTTCAGACCATAAGATGCACCTGGGTTTTAGAGGAGGAAAAAAATTTTGAAGCAAAAAATGTGGTAAAATATTTAATAACCTAATGTTTAACCAATGTAAATGTAAACAGAACTCAGAAGCAGCATTAACAACCATTATTCCTCCCAAATTTGGGACATGCATCTTATAGTCCGAAAAATGCGGTAATCTGAAAAGCATGAGAGTGACCAGGGTAGCTGTGCACTGGCTGGCTTCACTGGGCACCCAGAAGTCAGCTGGGAGTATGAGTTTCTTACACTGGACATTCATGATGCCAGAAAACACAGCTTTAAAGCTGGGGGCCTGCAGTGGGTTCACCAGTAAAGTTTTGAATAAAAGCATGCAATATTTGAAGAATGTTTTAGAATATTCCTTCCTTCTCTGTATTCATTCCTTCTGTTGCTGATATTTTTATTTTTATGTCTACAAAAACAAATAAAAAAAGGTAACCAAAAACTGTCATTTCTACTTGAGTCTTAAAAGTTAATTTTTTGAACCAAAACATCAAGTATGCTTTTAGTTTTGACCTACCAATTTACCAAGTATAACAAGTTATCCCTTCCAGCCATGTAGCCACTTCCTTAACACCTTAGCTGGGTCCTAGCGCAGGTCCAACACCAGGAATGTTGGAAGGTTCAGACGGTTTGTTTGATGTTTAGACAGGTGAGTGGAAGCACAGTTCCCTGATCCAGCAGAATGGGATCTGTACAGAGGAGGGTCTGAGCGAAGCAGATTGCAGGAGTTACGCATGCACACGCAGCATAGCCATGTTCTGTTTGGAAGGAGGAATACCAAGTCTGGGATTTTTTTTTTTTCTTGCCTCTTCTCCCTATCTACAAAAGAACAATCAGTTGAGGTTTCTATGCATACTAAAAATCAGATGTCTTTAGCCTGTCTATGGAGATTTTTCCTGTGCGATAAAATTATAATACGTTGTTATCTGGAAGCTAGTGTTTAATTCCCACAGAAAATAAAAAGGATGTACCTACAAACCAAAGCTGAAGAAAACCACAGTTGCTTAAAAATAATTAACCAGATAATAGTTTGCCTCTGTTTTTTTTTTTCAATTTCTAACTATAAATCAAACTTCCATAAAACTTTTGCAGCTAAACTTTGTGGAACCTTCAGCCCTACTCCCATATTCAGTCCTGGTAGCCTGATGGTGATTCACTTTAAAAGTGATAGTCAAAATAACTTCTGGGGCTTCAAGGCTAGATTCACCTTTTTGCCTTCAGGTCAGTATAAATACTTGTGCAGTGTTCTGCTTATGAAAATGGTTATAGGGAAGATAATTTGTCCATGTTTACCTAAATTTTGGGTGCTGAAATCACCTCAGTGGCAAAATAAAAATGCAAACACCTGGGCCCGCCCCTCTGTAGATCTGGGATTGTGCCCTGGAGTCTATACTTTACCCACCCAAGGAAATGCACCTACCACTTGACCAAAAAGGATTCTGAGCACCTTACATTAAAAGTAGATCATTCAGATTAGAGAATGTAATTCAGAAATGGATGGGCTGTCTCTGTTTCGGGATGTTTGAAGGTTTCAAAGGATAAATAGGTTTGTAGGCATTCTAGGGATAAAGGAGCCTTTGTCTAGAAAAAGGAATATCATCTGCACAGACCCTAATATAAAAGAGAATGGATTGCATACAGAAAAACTAAAAATAATTCAACACTGTTTGACTTTTGGAAGGGATAATAGAATAGGCAAGAGTTAGACTATGATGGACATAGAACATTAAATTTTAAATACCAGAGTGATAGGGTAGTTAGTTAACATTTCTTGATTACCTGTTCTGTACCAGATATAGACTAAGCATTTCACATGCATTATCCCATTTATTCCTCCTTAAAAACCTGAGAGATTTGTACACTGCTCCCCTTCTCACAGATGAGGGCCACAGAAGCTTAGAGAGGTAAATTTCCCAAAGATGCATGGCTAGTAGAAAATTCTACAGCCAGAATTCAAACCTTGGTAGTAACGTGGAAGATGGATATAGAAATTAGGGGTGAACTTACATGCAAGGGGAGTAGTGAGGAAGTCATTGTAAGAATTTATTCCAGATATATTGTTTGATTAGATATGTTGTGGGGAAGGAGGTGTATGAAGGGGAAAAATTCTAGCATGATTTTGAGGATTCAAGTTTGAGTGACTAGATGGATGGTGAAGCCACTAAATGATACAGAAAAACATAAGCCCATCCTGACTGTAAAATCAATTGGTTCCATTTGAGACATGTGGATATTTTATGAGCTTGTAGGAGATCCAGATGGTGGTATCTAGCAGTCCTAGATTCTAGAATTCAGGGATGAGATTTAGATTGAGGAGACAAATTTGGAAGTCATATATATGTAAACCTTTAAAAATAAGGCTATGAACCATGCCTTGTAGACTATCAGGCTGAAGAATAGAATCCTAAGAAAAGACTGATATTGAGAAAAGGCCTTAGCTATATTAAGAAAATCAAGAGAGTAATTTTATGGACCCAAGGAAGGAAGCAATGCTTTAAGGAGTCAGATACAATGGGGATATTAAAAGATATAGATTAGATCATATCTGTGGGATCTGGCATTTAGCATTTGAAAGGTAATGTCAGTGAGCTCAAGGTTAGAGGGGGTTTATGTTTGACCAGGCTGAGCAAGTAGAGTCAGCTAGTATTGGCTACTCTATTTTTGATCAGATTTTTCTTCTACAGATTTTTAAACAAAATTGGATCAATATCACCTCCCAAAACCTATCTTGTATCTTCTGTAAAAGCTATTCTGTGTAGTGAGTTTATGGCCATATGGCTACTCTTTGTTGAATCTCTTTTCTTTAACAAGGTGTCTGTTTTGGCAAGTCTCCTCTTACATTGATATAACTCCACAGTGAAGGAGAATGAGTTTTATATGAGATTATTTAAGACCATGACATTTCCAGAAACTTGTTTGGGTTTGCATAAAAACTCATAAATGGAAAGAAGAAATCACCTTTACAGTGGAAGAAAGTGGTCCAAAGGGCAATCCTTTGTCCTCCTCTATTTCTGTGCAAACTTAATATTTAAATTATCTTCCTGGATTCTGTACTTAATATGATTATTCATTTTGAAGCAAAGGGGGAAAGCAAAGTTTTTTGTTAACACTCACTGACAACTTTTAACTTCTTCATAACCTAAAGTATCTGGTTAAATATTAGGATCTATCATTCCTCTGTAGGCACATACTGAACATGTCCTAGCTGGTGGGCTAGAATAGAAAGCTGTGCAGGTTGGCAAAAATAGCTTCCCCTTAGCAGGGAGGCAGAGAAGGCTTTGTGGAGAAGATGGCACTTAAGCTGAATCCTAGCAGTATTCCCGATAAGAGAACATCATTTGCATGTCTGAGTGGATTTGGCACGTTTGAGGATTGTAAATAGTTTCATACAATGAGAAGGAGATAAAAGCAGGGCCTATAATGAAGAACCATGTGTGCTCTGCTAACAAACAAAATCTTCTTGCAAGAATATCAGTTCCATATACTATAAATTCCAATGTGAATATATATAATTTCTTAATGGAGCTACCTGGACAAGCTTTTAACATCAGACTTTCCAGAGGTCGGTTTGGGGAATCTGTACCTTTACAAAGCACATGTGGTGTTTGGGAAATACGGTTGTTGTTTACGGCAAGCCATCGGAGAAGGGTGCTCTTAATTATTTCACTTGTACAGGTCAGGTCATTAGTTTTATCCTCTTTGCTGTAGGTGTCTGTGGCATCCCTTCGTTCAGTCCCCGATGGCTTTCTCGAAGAACTGCGGGAGGGGAAGAAGCCTGCCCCCACTGCTGGCTGTGGCAGGTGGGGTCGAGGTTTCTGTGCAATCCCCAGTGAGGCAGCGCCGTCATCAACCCGAATGGGATTCGGACTGCAGCCCACTGTGTGCGATCGTGAGTGAAACAGACGCTGCTTCACCAATGTGCTGTTTGTATAGTCCATGCCTGGGGCATAAACATAATGGTCTAACTTCTCAAATCACCCAGTTTAATTCCTGTCAGTGTTTCTTCTGCATTGCCATCTAGCCTCCATTTACACAGGGTCAATGAGGAAAAAGTTAATCGAGCTCAATCTATTTCTTCTTTTACATAAACGTCTTTTCTATATTTGAAGACCCCTCTCACATTGTCTCTTCATTTGATCTTTCAGCTAAATGCTCATTGTTCTACTGTGATTCCAGATGCCTCACCGTGCAGTGAAGCTTCCCATGGGTTGATTTAATGCTGTTCCTCTTAAAATATGGTCCACAGCGGTGGAGCGCACAGGAGATAATCCACAGCCTCCATCACTGCACGACTAGTGAATTAAGATTTTGGTTGACTTTTCAAATGTTTTTAAATGGTGAATTATGCCATGATATGAAAGAATATACATAAAATATGTGTAATTTAAAGAATAATTATTACTATACATTTGTGTTCCTACCATCCAGTATAACGAGGATCTTTATACTTACTTTTCAAAGGCCTTAGTGCCCTTCCTGAGTGAAGTAAAAACTACGGTAAATTTTGTGATATAATTATTTTGCTATTTCAAAAAAAATTGGTTTTAACATCTATAAATATTTAATATGAGTATATTGTTTGTTTTTTCTTGGTTTTGTTGTGAATTTAAATAAATGTAGTTTATATGCTTCTGACTGTCTTTTATCCTCATAACGTGTTATATAGATTAAGTGGTGCGGATGTGTAAATGTAATTAATTCATTTTCGGTCCAGACTTTTTAAGACAATCACTTGTGAGTAGGTTCTGCACAGTGTATACTTAAATACTCCCCAGGTGCTTCCAAAGTACAGTCCAGGTCGAGAACCACTCCCAGTCTCTCTGACTTGTCTTGACCACTCCCCTGTTTGCTCACAGTGGGCCAGCCCCATTGCTCAAACATACTGAGCTTGTTCCTCCCTCCAGGTCTTTGTGGTAGTTGTCCCCACCGTCTTTCCGGACACTGCATTATGTTTAGTTGTCCTGCCTCCTCAGGCTCCCCTTGGCTGTGAGTTTCACAGACTTTCTTTGTTTTTGATGACTTGGGCAATTTTGAGGAGCACCCATCTGGTATTTTGTAGAATGTCCCTCAATTTAATTTTGTCTGATATTTTCCTCATGGTTTTACCGGGATTATGAATTATGGAAGGGAGGATCACAAAGGAACATGCCATTGTTGTCACATGCTATCAAGGGTAAATGCTGTCAACATAACTTATCACTGATGACATTAATCTGGATCACTGACCAAGGCAGCATTTGCCAAATGTCTCCACTGAAAAGTTACATTTTCCCCTTTTCCATACTCACTCTTTAGAAGCAAGTTACTAAGGGTAGGCCACACTCAAGGGATTGGGTGTTAAGCTCTACCTTTTTGAGTAGGGAGTATCTATATAAATTATTCAAAATTTTATATGGGAGATTTGTCTCTTCACCATTTATTTATTTACTAAATAATTTTTTCTATTAGTATGCACTCAGGAATATTTATTTTATTATACTACATATATTTATTTTGTTGCTCAAATTGTTTTAGCTTTGACAACTGTGTGCTTTTTTCTTTTTTAGGATGGCTTCTTGTCTTTTTGAAATGCCTGCGTCATTTTGTGACTCTGCAAGATGCTCCAGGCTCATCTTTCTTTAAAAGATTTTTATTTATTTATATAGAGAGGAGAAGGGAAGGAGAGAGAGAGGGAGAGAAATATCAATGTGTGGTTGCCCCTTGTGTGCCCCCATCCGCAACCCAGGCATGTGCCCTAGACCTGGATTCGAACAAAGGGCCCTCTGGTTCACAGGCCGGCATTCAATCCACTGAGCTACACCAGCCAGGGCCAGGCTCATCTTATACAATCCCTGCTCAGTCTTAGAATCAGCCAGTTTCCCAATGAGCCCTGATTCATTTTGTTAGAAAATGGTATGAAGAACCAAGAGCTGGGTGCTGGGTATACTAGTTATTACTAGGGTTTTATTCTAGTAAACTTCTGGGCCTCCCCCATCCTTTTGAAGAAGTCTGTTGTATAAGAATTCTATCAAAGTGCATTTCTATGTACTATGAAAAAGAAGCCTCAATGGTAAGTGATTAATTAGTGAAAAATTCATGTATTGGAAAAGACAAATGTTAGTACTAGCATCTGAGGGACAGAAGAAGCTATGGCAGACTCCCCTGTCAAGTAATATAGTCTGTTCTTGAAGTCATGTGATGGACGATGATGCTTGTGGCAAGATGTGGGAACCACAGCAAAACCGCCCTTCACAAGGCAGGGATTCACCTTGGTGAGTCAGTTGGGATTAATAAACAGAATCAGCTGTAAATGTCTGTGAGCCACTTAAGTTAACTGCAAAAAAAAAAATTGTCTACAATTTCATCAGTGGCTCTTCTTGATTTATTTTTTAGAAATTTATTATAATAGTGATACTTGTGGGAAAAGACAGTTAAAGAAAGCTATCAAGTAAATCTAAAACACCCTTTCCATTTTACTAATCCATCCCTCCTCTATATTAAGTAATCAGTATTAAGAAGGTTTTAGTTATTTGATTTTCTATTAATATTTCTGCACATAATATATATTTAATAGTATTTGTATACATCACATATGTTGTATTATAATTTTTGCACATAACATAATGCTTTATATTGATACTGATATGAAAAATGCCTGTGTGAGTCATTTTTTTAAAACTTTTTAATAGTTGCCTAACTTATTGGACTGGAGGAATATCTTTCTGAAGCTATTCCTTGAAATGCATGGACCTTCCTACCAGAGGTTGTTGGTATGCTGGTATAACAAAGCGCTATGTTCCACTCCTCCCTGGGAACTCTTCAGTTGATTCCGTTTCTTCTTGTCTCATCTTCATCAACTACCTAGACATCCAGGCTCCACCCTCCACTGAAGGGGGCTTTTGAAGGGGGCTTCCGAGTGCCCAAATCCTTTCAAAAGGGAAGTTTGCCGTGTGGGATGAGCCAGTCAGAGAGCTATGCAAAATCTGGGAGCTGTGACAGATACCATTTTTGCTGGCAGTCACCAGGGGCCAGGCTGGCTGACATAGTCGGGTAACACTCTCCAGATGCAGCAAGGACAGCTGACAGCAACACTGCCACCTCCTGTATATTACAGCCCCCCTGGCGCTGCTTACCATCTGGACTAGGTCTCGATCTTTAGCATACCCCAGGATCACCTCGAGGGTTTCTGGTTCTCTAAGAATTTACATTCTTAAAGAGAATTTGTATTTCTAATACATTTCCTGGTAATATTATTCCACAGTTAGGGAAAACCCAGTGCTCTCTTGCTAACTCCATATTGGTCTTTGTGCTTGTGTGGAATTTCTAACTTACTTTAGGGAACTAAACTCACTTTGCAATTATATGTCAGAATCTTTCTGTCTCAAACTAAATCAGCAGTTTCAATTTCAGCCACTTTCTTTCTATAATTCAGTAGTGACCATTTCTTTTCCCATAGCAGTCAGGGATACATATGCCATCGTTGGATTAAAGATAAGACTCTAAAAACATAATAAACAGGATTTGATTATGGGTAAATGGGAATGAAGGATGGAGAAATTCATCAACTGATACCTTGAGCTGTTATCCCACCAAAATCTCAGACTGTTGCTTTGCAAATGCATGTTGCTCTGTCACATACTTTTTACACAGTGTTCTCTATCACATTAAAAGATATTTGATGACTACACACATAAAATCTCACTAGAAATTGTGGTCTACATTATCAACTCTACAATAATTTTTATTATTTCATTGTATTGTGCGCACTATCCTCTATATAAAGGAGCAACTTTAAGAAGTAAGTTTCTTTATTACCAAGTAATAATTTAGAGGATGACTTTGAAAATAAAGTTTAATCCTTTCATTAGAGTGCATGGCAGATAATAACAATGATAATGGCTATCATATGGAGTCATTAGCATCTATCTGCAAGGTAGTTGCCAAGCACTTTACCTGAGGTAGCTCCCTTAATAATGTCATACGGAAACACATGAATAAGCCAGACTCATCATGCAAAGAATTGAAATGAGCATAGTTATGGCTTGAAAGAGGATGCCTATATGTATTAAGAAACTTCTCCTTTGAATACAGTGTATTGAAAAATAACTTCAGTAACTTTGATAACCTTTGCTGAAGAAACACTTTTGAAAAATGAAAGAGTCTCTAAGCTGCAGTGACAGAATATTTGTGACAATTGAAGGATTCTTTCTTCAGAGTATTTTCTTCAGCTGGAGTTGTTGATGGGGCAAATTAATGGATGTTGATCCAAGTTTTTAAACATCTTTTGGAAGCATATCAAACATGTGCAAATCTTAAACTTGCAGTTAGAAGGATTTTCACAAAGTGATCACCTGTGTAACCGGCATCCAGATGAAGAAACATACCACAGCCCCCAGCAGCCCCCCTCTTGTGCTTCTTCCCAGCATCAACCCCCTAAAATGATTGGTGATTTCTCACCATGATTTCCAACATCATAGGTGAAGCGCGCCTATTTATGAACTGATCAGCTCATTTTAACCTCAGTTTCATCAGTTTGCGTGATTCCTTAAAAGATGGCAATTTGAGATGTATTTCTGTAAGATAATGTTTGGATACTTTTAACAGTAGAACACAAATCTGAGGCTACCTCATTTTGAATGATTTTTTTTTCATGTATTCTTTATATCACCACGAGATTGAAATAAGCTCTAATTTTTCTTTTTTCCTTCTCAGCTTAAAAATAGCTTTTGGCGTTATTTGGTAAAGGCTTCAAAGATATTTTGTGGCCAAAAGAAGGAGGGGAGATACACAAGTAAGAACTTCTCAGGTCTACCAGGAGGCATGGTACACCTTCCTGCGGGAGATCACACAAAGTGCCAGATAGGACTGACTGGCTGGCACCTGGCTGAACTGAGCGTGCATGTTGGGAAAGCCAGATAGGGTCAGCCAAATGGTGAAAAGTGTCATTTCATGTCAAACTTCTGTTCTTTCTTTAGAAAAAAATAATCCACTCTTCTGGACCATTGTTGCTGGAGAGCATGACAGAACCCTGAAAGAGTCGACTGAGCAGGTGAGAAATATTTTTAGAGGTCATTTTGCCTGCACTCGAAGTGCTATCACATGCCGGGGACTTCCTTCAGCGGAACCATGCAATGAGATATTCATCTCCTAGTGCCCCTTTACCTTTACAGCTTATACCAACATGTGAAGAAACAATTGGAGGTCATGTATTTAATCAGAGGATTAGGTGAAGGTGGTCAGGAAGCACAAATTCAGGTCCACATGCCTAGGTCCACATCGTTCTGGTCTCTCCAGGACTGCCAGTCCTCAGAAAGTGCTTCAGGGCCACCTGCAGATTACCAACAGAGATCGAGACTGCCTTTTCAATGTGGTGCAAAGTCATCTCCATTGCTGATATTTGGGAATGTAGAGATTTAAGGTTTATTTTGGACCATTCAGCAAGGAAGTAATTTGACTTGACTTAATCTTGTAATTCTCTCGGTTGCCACTGGTACAGGTCAGAAAGGCAAAGCACCCGGTGGCCCACGAAAACTCTGCCAGACTGCACGCTGACTCTGATGTTGCCCTAGTGCTGCTGACCTCGCTGCGGAGTTCGGCTCGGTGGTGAGGCCGTGCGTCTCCCTCACAGCACTGAGCCTCCGCTTCCCTCTGAGATCTGCACTGTGACTGGGTGGGGAAGTATTAGTGGAGGTGAACATTTTACATTTGCATAAACTTTACTGCAGGTTGATAATTTGGAAAACTTGTCATGGAACTGATATAAGGCAGTATCTGCTTTAACCTTTCTTCCTTCCAAAAGCTAGAAACCATGTTTTATTTAGTGCGATAGGTGATTGAGTTAGAGAATGAGCTGTTTTATATTTTCCCTTTAGGGTGACTCATTATAAGCAGGCTAGACCTACAGTCTCAAGGGCCAGATAAGGTTTTTAGGCTGTGCAGGCCACATGGCCTCTGTCGCACTGCTAAACTCCGCTGCTGCAGCACAACACAGCCACAGGCGAGGTGTGACAAGTGGACGTGGCTCTGCTCCCACAGACCTTCATTCACAAACTTTAAATGTCATATAATATTTATGTGTCATGAAATATGATTCTTATTTCAGTTTTTTCCAACCATTTAAAATGCACATACCAGTATTAGTTCCTTGATTGTACTACACAAGCCCCGGGATGGGGCAGAAGGTGCTGGAACAGCATGGGCCCGCTGTCTGTGGTTTGCGGACTGCTGGGCTAATTACAGAGCGCTTAAAGCTGCGATAAAATACCGAATGATCTGAATGGGTCAATGTTTGCATTTTACCTCTTTTCATTGTAAAAGATCATTTTCTATTACATTTTGCTTCTGTTTCTCTGTCATTCATTTGGAATCTTGAAGGAGAGGACTTATCTTCATGCACAGTGTTCATGTTCAAAGGTCCTGTACTACCTGCAGCCAAACTGCATTTCCCCAAAGTCTTTGCAACCACCACATAGGAGACTTTTATCCTCTCTGTTTTGCAAATAAAGAGGTTATGGCCCAGAGTTATGCAATTTACTAATATCCCAAGACTACTAAGTAACAAAGGTAGGATTTAAAATCAGCCATGGCCCAGCTGATAATTCTTGAATTCCCAGCCTGACTTGGGCTCTGTGTAATTTGGCCTCCACTTAACTGTCCAACTTCATTTCTTCCTTTTGTCCCTTCGGACACCGTGGTCTTCCTTTCTCTTAAACACCAAATTTATTCTGCTTTCTGAAGCTCTGCACTTCATTTTCTTCCACTTAGAACATGGTTATGCGACTCGCCCACCTGCCTCCTCCTCATTTCACTCTCCTTCTCCGCTGTCACTCCCCTTCTCAGCCCTCTGTGCTGCAGCAGGCCTGTTCTGTCGCCTACTTTCTGCACTACCCACTGTGTCATCTCATTGCACATGCACATTCTTGACATGTTTTTATGTGATCGTTTTCTGCAGCTCATCCCTTAGAGCGGGAACCTCTGGGAGGCAGATCTCTGTCTAATTCACCCTCTCCCCAGGGCTAGAAGTTTACCTAGATTAGAGTGAAGAGGAAATATTTATTGACAGACTGGTCAAAGCCCCTGAATAAGTATTCCCATTCTCTAAAACCTTCAACCTTTGCCAACGTCATGACCACCAGGTGACTGAGAGGTGGTTACAGTCTTATGGAAGAGGAATCCATTCTTTCAGACTCAGAAAATGAGTTCTTGACTTTGAGACATGGTAAGCAACACTGATGGGATGTGTGGTCCCTGAAAAGAGGAGTTTAAATACATTAAAATACTTACGTGTTAGATTAGTGTATCAAAAACAGTGCAAGATTTAGAGTCAGACCTAGGCTGCAGTACTGGTTCTGTCCCATAGGTGCTGCGAGATCGAATTTCCAGGGCTGTGCCATTTTCATGTGTGAGACCAGTGTGAGCCTACCCCTCGATGCTGTTGTACTGTTAGGTTGGAGGAAAGGGCCCTCTAAATACTAAGGTGCTTGCTATATAAATGTAAGGTAGTTTTTATTCTGTCCTAAATGGTTTAAGACTATAAAATAGTAAACCTAATTTTTGTAATGTCATGAATCTAATGTGATAGAATGCCATGCAAAATACATGTTAAGACAGGCATGACTGAGGGTCAGTTATGAGAAGAAATTCTTTAGTGTCATTTTAAATTGGAGTTGAGTTTAGGCGACAGTGTCAATTGAGGGAAAAAGGAATATGATTTTAGTTTATATTAGGAAATCATAAGAACATATTGCTATCACATATTTATAATATACTTACATAAAATATGTATACATATGCAATTATATCAGTCACATATAACACCAGTTCATATCTTGATTTTCTTTTTCTGAGTTTTTATGTAGCAATATTTGAAACACTAATATTTAAATTGGAAGTAAGCTAGAAAAAATGTTTCTGGTCTTGTTCTCCTGCCAATGTCCTTCCTTTACAAAGATGTCACATCTGGAAATGAAAATACTCTGCATAGTATATATTTTTTGATTTAGCATTCTACATCAGCTCAGGCACAATGGAATGATTGCAGTTATGTTAGTGCAGAGCAAGTCTGAGCTTCAATATTTTTTTAATGTAACTTCTTGCTTACATCATTGTGAAGCTGTCTTTCTGAATCTGTTTCTTAATTAGATGGTAGCCTGGTGAGTCACCTACAGCAGATTCAAGTGTCTGTGTTAGAGAGAGAGATCCACAAACGCACTTACTATTCTCCTCATCTGGATGGAAAGGATCAAAGAGAGGCTGATCTGTGCTGGCCTTGCAGCTGGAGAGGGAGAGGGCTGTCAGGTGAGATTTTGCAGAGGAGGACAGGAAGTCGTCATCTGCTAGAGATTCTCCTTGCACAGGAGGAAACGACTCTCAAAGCCACAGGCAGCTCTCTTAGTCTGTGCTCCATAACATCATGCCACATGCCCTCACCCAAAGGCCAGATGGAGGACAGGCAGAGTGAGTTACTGTATCTGAGCTTGCTGAGATGGTAGAGGTGGGTGGAAAGGACCTACAGCCAGAAGAGCAAGGGGATACAGTGAGGGGCTATGAGAAAGTAGGAGATGGCAGCACCACCAAACTGGCCTGCAGGTGGGAAGATGTTTTCAGATATACTTCAGGCTTTGGGTGGAGTGGAACAAGCAAATAAGGATTCTAAATCAGTGCATCCTATTTATCACTGAAGAGTTTCATTGTTTTAAATTGTTATTAATCTCCAGTGCACTCACACTTGTTTTTCCACCCCCATGGAATAAAATAAAATAAGCATGAAGAAAGTAAGAACCTTTGAAAAATGGTTTTTATATACAGTGAAAACCAAATCACAAAGCACCAGTTTAATTTCAGTGATATTGTAGATGTACTCACAGGGGCAATGCCACTGTTGGCAAGTTCAGAATCAGCTAAGAAAAAGACAGAACATGGGCAAACACATCGCAAACACCAGCTTTACTATTCACGAAGCCAACTAAGAAATGAGATTTTTAGATGTACAACCAAAAAGGGTAACACTCTGTAGCCCACCTTCAATATTTAGTGCGGATTTGAGCATTCCACCTAAAGGAAAAATGTGGTCTTCACACGTTTCATACTGGTCTAGAGTAGAGAGGAAAGAAAGAACGAATCTCTAGTCTTTACTGCTTTTTGGTGACACCTCCCCAATCAAGAAACATGAACCAATGAATGTTACCTCTATGGGGAAAAAAACTGGGTATTAATCTGAATAGAAGTCCTTCCACCTGAAAACATGAAGAGAGAAGGGAAGTGGTCCCTTCTTCCCTAAGTCGACGAGATTTGCGAAAATCCGACAGGGCAGCTGATGGCAATTGGGAGAACTGTGTGAGGTCCCAGGTACCTACTTTGAAGGGGACTGAGGTGTCATTGTCCTATGTACAATGTTTCTTGTATCTTGTATCTTATTCAATAAATGTCTTTATTTTTCATATTACATGGCTGAATACCTTCTGGATAGACATATATTAAAATCACATATATTAAAATCAAGAAGTCTGATGTCTTTAGCTTTGTTCTTTCTCAGGATTTTTTTGGCTATTCGGTCTTTTGTGGTTTCATATGCATTTTAGAATATTTTTATTTCTGTGAGAAGTGTCACAAAAATTTTGACATAAACTGCATTGAATTTGTAGATAGCTTTCATTAGTATGGACATTTTAATAATATTAATTCTTCCGATCCATGAACATGGGATAGCTTTTCAATTATTTGTGTCTTCCTCAGTTTCTTTTGTCAGAATCTTATAATTTTCAGAAGAGAGCTTTCATGTTCTTGGCTAAATTTATTACTAAGTATTTTATTCTTTTTGATGATATTGTACATAAGATTTTTTTGAATTTCTTTTTCATATATTTTGTTAGTGTATAGAGACAAACTGATTTCTATATGTTCATTTGGTATCCTAAAACTTTACTGTATTTGTTGATTAGTTCCAACAGTTTTTTGGTAGAGTCTTTAGGATTTCCTATATATAAGATTATATCATCTGCAAACACAGTTTTACTTCTTCCTTTTTGATTTGTATGCCCTTCTAAAATTTTGTTTAATTGCTTTGGCAAGGGCTCCAGTACCATATTGAATAGCAATAGTGAGAGTGGGTACCCTAGTCTTGTTCCTGATCTTAGATGAAAATGTTTCAACCTTTCACTGCTGAATATGATGTTAGCTGTGTGTAGTTATATATAGCTTTTATTATGTTGAGGTATGTTCTGTCTATATCCAGTTTGTTGAGAGATTTTTTAATATCATGAATAAACGTTAGATGCCTTTTCTGTACTAACAACATGATAATATAATTTTACTTTCCATTCTATTAATGTGGTAAAATAACACTTACTAATCTGTGTATGTTGAGCCATCCCAGGATCGCTGGGATAAATCCCACTTGATCATGGTGTATTTTCTTTTTGAATTCAGATTTGCATTTAGTTTGCTAGTACACATGTGCTTTGACTTATGATGAAGTTACATCCTAACAAACCCATTGTAAGTTGAAAATATAATTAATTGGAAATGCATTTAATATACCTAGTTGACCAAACATCATAGCTTAGCCTCAGTTACCTTAAATGTGCTCAGAACATTTGCATTAGCCTACAGTGGGGCAAAATTATCTCACTGCCATCAATCAGCATCACTAGAGAGCAATATGATAATACTGTATATTGCTAGCCCAGGGAAAGATTAAAATTCAAAATATAGTTTTTAGTAACTGCATATTGCTTTTTTACCATCATAAAGTCAAAAATTATAAGTCAAACCATCATAAGTCAGGGTCTGTCTGTATTTTGTTGAGAACTTTTATATTTATATTTATCAGGGATACTGGGCTGTGATTTTCCTTTTGTATAGTATCCCTATCTGTCCTGGGTCTCAGGCTAATGCTGGCCTCATAAAATGAGTTGGGACTACTCCTGCCTCTCAATTTTTTTGAAGAGTTTGTGAAAAATTGGAGTTAATTCTTTGAATGTTTAGTAGATTCATCAGTGAAGCCATCTGGTCCTGGGCTTTTCTCTGTTGGAATGTTTTTGATTACTGAATCAATCTCCTTACGTGCACTGGTCTGTCTGATTTTTTATTGCCTTATGATTAGGTCTTGGTGGGTTGTATAATTCTAGGTCATGCATCCTGCTTAATGACAAGGATACATTCTGAGAAATACATCATTAGGAGATTTCCTCTTTCTGCGAACATCATAGATTGTACTTACGCAAATCCAGATGGCATAGCCTACTACTGTAATCGTATGTGCTCTACTTTTACATGACTGGCATGCACAGTGGGATTCTTTATACCCACATCACCACAAACGCATAAATAATGCATGGCATTACCATGTTAGGATAGCTACAACATCACTTGGTAATAGGAATTTTTCAGTTTCAGGAAAATGTTATGGGACCACCATCGTATATGCGGTTCGTCATCAACCAAAATGTCATTATGTATGGCTGGCTACATTTCTTCTAGGTGGTCCGATTTGGGGTATATAATTTATTTATTACAGTCTCTTTGTATTTCTGTAGTATCAGTCATAATGTTTCCTCTTTCATTGGCGATTTTACCTATTTGAGTCTAAGTATTCTAAGGTATACAAATTGACCTAGAATGATTCTTTTAAGAAATTAAAGAAATGCATTATGAATAAATTATTGGTTATTCCTATTCCAAATTGAAAACAGGAGCTCTGGTTAAAGCAAATTTCTAGACCATATTTCCTTGATGTTTCAGGGAGACTTTGCTGAGCCGTTAGTGTGTAGACATGAAAACGATCCCTTTGGTCTCTGTGGCACTGTCAGCTGGGTGACTGGCTGTGCCTGGCCAAGGAAGCCAGGTGTGCTTGCCAGGGCAAGTGTCTTCTTGGACTGGATTCAATCAAGAAAAAAAAGGTAAGTATCTTTCCAATAATTATGAAAACCATGTCTCTTTCTTTAGATTTCTATCAGCATTAAGAAAGAGAAGACTATAAAGTAATATTTTATTTATTTATTTTAGTTTTAAAACCCATTAAAATGCATATTAAAGTTCTGTAGGAATATGTTCTCCCTAGACAGAGTTGGGGTAAAACTGACTTTTCCTCAGGCTGTTTGAATCCTAGACACACATTTCCCTTTAACAAAAGCTGCTTTGGTACAGACTACCTGTTGTCTCCAGGCACTGATTTTTAATTATTTTTACCCTGGTCTCTGCAGATACAAATTTTGCTTCACTTCAGATAAATAATAAAAGCAAAACCTTAACAAGGAAACAATGGCCACCACTCATAACTTTAACAGACAATGCATCTGGGCCAGGTAACAGATATTCATGGTATCCCATTAAAACAGCTAGTAAGAATTTAGCAAAAAGCATTCCATGTCTGGGTTCCCTTATTTTCCTTGGAACACTCTAAGCTCTGTGTTTTCATTCTGTTAGGGAGTTTAAGCTGAAAGAGAGAATTGCAATTGTTATGGTCTGGGGATCTTTTCTACTTCATAGATACAGTGGTCACAGGTAAAAAAAAAAATCTTTTGATTGTGAACAACTGCCTGAATTTGAAGTGCACAGAATTATTTTGACTTCTGAGCTATTTATTCCTACATAAACAAAGGTCCTTATACTTTCAGGTATCTTGCTCGTGTAAGGCTTTGGCTATGAGAACCCCAAGACTAGCATGAGGGTTACTGTGTCTCTTAATTATCCCACAATTGTTACTGTCTGTTTTCTAATAGGATTTTTATTTTTAGTGAAGAGCAAACAGCAGCCTGAGGTTTTGAAGTCTGTAGTAGACTTGTGGGGACATGAAAATTCTATGATATCATCATTCTTGGTTTTCTAATGGTCAGGGTCCTTCCCCTTTCACCTAGCTCTTCCCCACTCACTCCCACATACACTTAACCCAGCAGACAATAAGAGGAGTGGGGGAAAAATTGAAGAAGATGCAAGCGAGAGGGGTTGGGGAATTGTTAGGTCAATTTTCAGAAGAAGAAAGGGATGAGATCTAGTGCTTGGCCAGAGGGCTTGGTCTTAGGTGGGAGCAAAGCACAGTTCCTAATTGCCAGATGGAAGGCAGAATATTCAGCCACTGACACAGGTGTATGGGTACATGTAGAGATGGGAGCTCCTGGCATTTTTTTCTAATTGTTTCTGTTTTCTCAGCAGATGAAACAGGGCATTGTGAAGGTAGGTTCAAGAGTTTTGAAAGGAAAAAAGAGAAAGTATGAAAAAGTTCTCTAAAAAAAGTGGCAAAGTGCATAGACTAAGAAAATGTAGTAGGACTACTGGGTAGCATAAAAGCCTCTGAGATTAATGATTATAAATTCAGAAGGAGACCAACCAGTTGGCTCAATTGTGTGTTTTCCTCGGTAGACACTGAGCGCCACCATATAGATGCAGAGCAGGTAGAGAATGCATTCAGACAGAATGAGTTTTCCCAGGTACGCAAGAGTATAAGGGAAGTGAGAATATGTGTGAAGAAGGGATTAAAACAATGGATCATTAGACTTGAACTAGGAAAGGAGTAAACAAGGATGTGAGATGAGTTAGGGACCAAGGAAGAGGGATAGGAATTTTCAAGCTTTTTCATGTTGTGGCACACAAACATGGTGTACTAAAATTCTTCAGCATACCAAAAAATATATATTTTGCTGATCTGACCAAAAAAAAAATAGGTATAATTTTGATTCGTTCACACCGGAAAGTTATGATGCATTGGTTGTTGACATTTTTTAGTCTGACAATCTAAGGGAAAAGAGGTCAGTGCCCCTCACTGAAGAGTCAGGTATTGCATATTTTAAAAATCGTTGTGGCACACCATTGTGCCATGGCACACTGGTTGAAAATCCCTGGGATAGTTGAATTGCAAGTCTCAAAAGTGGTAAGGAGTGTTAGAGGAACTTAAAAGATAGAAGTTTGTGGTTGGAGACAGTGGTGCTTAAAATTGAGATTATGAAAGTTTGGGGTTTCTTCTAATGAACAGGCCTCTAGGGGCTGACCTTTGGGATAAGGCTGAGGCTGGGCAGGGGAAAGTTGAGAAATTGACAAGCTTCAGTTCTGGAATCATCATCTACATTGTACAGATATGGAAATCAGCAAGTGTTGGAGGAATCATGTTGGAGGGAATGTCTGCTAAAATCTAGGAATGAAAAGGAGTAACTCAGAGACCAGTTGTGGGTGATACCGTCTGACAACACAAGAGTTGGAGAGTCAAAAACAAGAGTCAGAGTCATATTTAGATTAAAATGAAATCTGGAGCCCTGGCTGGTATAGCTCAGTGAATTGAGTGCCAGCCTGTGAACCAAAGGTTACTGGTTCAATTCCCAGTGAGTCAGTTGCCTCAGTTGTGGCCCAGGTCCCCAGTTGGGGGCATGCAAGAGGCAAACAAATCTCTCATACATCGATGTTTCTCTCCTTCTGCTTCCCTCTCCCTTCCTCCGTCTCTAACAGTAAATAAATATAATCTTTAAAGAAATGAAATCTGGAATTGGGGTTGAGATAAAGAGCAAACTTAGGTCCAGGATTCTAAAACCTAATGATTTCAATGGGTTGAGTTAAATGACTAATTTCAATCTGTGCCTAAGTAATTTAATGCAGGTAGAGCACTGAGAACACAGGTGGCATGAGCAGGGAGGAAGGTTAATAAGTGGTAGTGGTGTTGGCGATCAAATGCGTTCTTTGACCTATCCCATTCAGGCTATTAGAAAACATTAATATGTAGAGAAGATATTTCTCACTTGTATATGTTCAGAAATTCTTACACATGCCAAAGAACTTGGAAAGTTTTACATATGAAACTTCATTGTTTTGTTTTAGTTCTAGGACTATTGTATGAGAGAAAATGTTAGGACTATGCCACATTTAACATCCACCCACTCCCACCACTTGTTTTTTATGTAAGGGAATTAATGAATCTCAGCTATTTTTTTCATTGTTCCCCATTTATAAAAAGCAGTGACTGGTTGGGAATTCATGAATTTATATGATTTGGCTCCTTTTCCAGGCAGATTTGTCACAAAGGATTCATGTGGAGAGGGAAAAAAGATTGAAAAGATTGGAAAGACGTACTAGGGGCAGACTGTGAAAGACATTGAAAGGTGTACTACTTCAGTTGCTCTAAACAAAGAAAGAACTCAGTTCTTCTGTTTCATACACTGTTCCCAGATTGGAGGGCATGGTAGGGCAAGATTAGAGACTGGTAAATCAGTTAGGTTACTATTAAGTCAAAGTAGATTTAATAAACCTATAAATTATATTACCGTAGCCATATAAATGAAAAGAAGAATTTGCAGAGAAGCAACAGAAGACTGAGCGGTACAGTAGCATCCTGAATTCTTGTAGCATTTTATTTCCCTTCTACTGCCCTTCATCTCTACTTGGTTAGATTATTAATTTTTCTACATAGAACATATATAATCATGTATATATTAATTAACAAATACACATTAAAACATGTTAATTTAAATATGAGTATTTCAATATATAATTGCTCAGAAGATTTTTATCAAGGGACTACATAAGCATAAGGGAAGAAGGAACAGTCAAGGATGTAACCTGAGGAAGGAGAAGCTGGTTACGAAGTCAGTGGGCCAGAGAGCCACTGGCATCTGAAGCTCTGCAGGTATCCCTGCAGGTCTAATGGTGGCCTTGAACTTACAAATAAGTCAGAGAAATAAGAGAGATTCAAGAGTCTTCAGCAAATTCTTCTTGACCTCAATCACAAACTGCATGCGTGTAATCATTAGTCCCAGTAGGATATATGCTCAGTGAAATTGGTGAAGATTTAGGAACGGATCTTTGGTTGCATCTCAAAGAAGGAAAGAAAGAAAAATGTGCTGGGAGTAGAGACTGCAAGTCACTGTGCATTTTCTAAGAAATTTTTAAAATTCAGTTAAAAGTCATTTTACACCACTATAATTTAAATTCTACTCTTGCAATCTGCTTTCAAGAAAATAGGACACATTAAATGGGATGATCTTTTTTACCGAAGAACTTATAATGGAATGTAGTGGAGTTTTACTTTTCTTCTTGTAAACCTAAATGTTTCAAGTTTGTGATAGAACCTCATTTTTCTCAGCTTTGCTTATGTTGGCCCCTGTGGGTTCTGAACTGCAGGCTGTTCCTCTGAAGTGGAGCTAGAAGAGCCCAAAGGCTTTTGTTCAACTCTGAGGCATCCTCTGGCTTATCGGGGAAAACTGGAAAGTTCTTGAGTGCTCAGAGTCTCACCAAGCAGTACAGCCAAATTTACGGTGAGTACCCATCACTCCCTGGGTCTCATATGTGTCAAGACTCAGTCCTGAGTATTTACGAAGAAGGCCACAGCGAGAGGAGGATGTCAGGTAATCCTTACTGGCATTCAAACTTCGGGCTGGAACTCTCTTCTGGAGAGGCGGTTCTGGGACTTGGTAATAATACCGCCCAAATGGTGATCCATGTAATAGACATGCCTTTTTTCCTAGACACACCTAATATGTCCAGATCTTACAAAACAGGTATGCTAAAGGTTGAGAGTGTGTGTTTGTATTTTATTGTCTGTATAATCAAGGGAAAAAAAGACAAAAGGGACAGACTTCTTTAAACGTACCCAAACCACGCCAGAATGCCTGAACTGTGTATATGTAGGAGTCAAGATGGTTAAAAATGGGGGGTGGGAAGGTAGTATTGAATTTTAAAATGAAGCAAAATACATTAAAGCTTTTTAAAATGGCAGAATTAAAAACATTGTTAGTAACATGCCAGCTGTCATTTTATTTCATGTACCAGCAAACCCATTTTTGTTCAACAAAATGAAGTTGCCACATCTTGTCTTTGTAGGTGTCACACAGGCCTTTTGTCTGTCGGCAGAGAGGAAAGTGTTGGAAATAATATGGTTAATGGGGAAACCTGGAATGAAAATAAATTTGTGTGTATGGTGCACACACCTACGCACGTGCTTGATTCAGGAGTACATGGAGTTCTGGAAAATTGCTTTGAAAGTGAGATTATTTTCTTAGGTTTACATTAGGGTGAGAAGCTAAATCATTGACTTAAAAGGCACACACAGTTTTTTCACATTTTTTTAAATTGTTGTTGAAGCACAGTTGTCTCCATTTTTCCCCCATCACTCTCCCCACCACAGCCATCCCCACCTCCCACTCTTGATCCAAATCCGCTTTGGTTTTGTCCATGTGTCCTTTATACATATTCCCGACAACCCTTCTCCCTTCTTCCCCCATTATCCCCTCCCACCTCCCCTCTGGTTACTGTCAATTTGTTCTTAATTTCAATATCTCTGGTTATATTTTACTTGCTTGTTTTGTTGATTAGGTTTCACTTATAGGTGAGGTCATATGGTATTTGTCTTTCACTGCCTGGCTTATTTCACTTAGCATAATGCTCTCAATTTTTTGAGGAACCGCCAAAGGTGGTGGGCATTTCACTTAGCATGATGCTCTCCAGTTCCATCCATGCTGTCACAAAGGGTAGGAGTTCCTTCTTTCTTTCTGCTGTGTAGTATTCCATCATGTAAATGTAGTTTTTTGCTCCATTCATCTACAGGTTCAGCAAGATGGCAGAGGAGTGAGTGGATGCACTGCTCCCAAGAGAAAAGTCATATGCATTTATTAAAGGGATCTTTCTTTCAAAATACTATTTTATTTAGATTTCAGAAAAACTATTAACTGGCCTATCCACTATGGACATCTTTCCCCTGCAATCAGACCATCTTTGCCATGTCTCTTAAAACTACTCAAGCTCTTTTCCTTGTAGCTGGATGGAATAAAATCCAAATCCTAGCACACCTTTCCCCTCTCTGCCCCCTAACTCCATGTGCTCTGGGCACTTTCATTCTCACCTGAGAACCCTTGTGCACCTACTTAGCCCAGCTGTCCAAAGAGCATCTTCTCATCCTTGTCTCTCACTTCCCTCAAGTATTGACTGGAATGCCATCTTCCTAATGAGTCCTGCCTTGATTAACATAAATTGCATCACCTCCTGCCTGTGTACTTCTTAGTGCCCTTTTCTTAGCACTTATTGACTTCTCATATATTTTGTTTTTGTTTTTTTTTTTCATGCCTGTGTCTTCCCCTTTGAATGTGAGCTTCCTGAGGGCCGAAACTTTTGTCTCTTCACTTCAAGAATCCTCAGTGCCTAGAACAGTACCTGACATGTGGAAGACACACGGAAGACCCACATGGAATGAATGGATGGAAGATCACCTCCTCAAAGATGCCTTGTCAGTCTAAAGTGACATCATTTATTCCCTCCTGACATTCAGTTTCTATCATATTCTGCTAGTTTTTTCATTTTCAGTCTCAGTTTCTATGTGAAATCATCTTCAGTTACCTGACTAAAATGAAAGCTTCACAAGAGCAGGGATCTTGCTATTCTGTTCCATTCTATGACTCCCCAAATCAGGTTAAGACCTAAAGACTCAGAAGATTTTTCACATGAATGTGTACTGCTAAATCACCCTTCAGAAAGGCTAAATCAGTTTTTGCTGCCATTAGCAATACATGGAGCCTCTTCCACCATTCCTGTAACCTAATATATCAATTTGACAGGCACTTTTACTTTTCAAAATATTAATGGGGATATATTTTTTCATGTATTGCCTAGCTATTTGTATTCTTTATATTTTGTCATTGTCATCCATTTTTAAGTGTTATTCTTTTTACTGGTTTATAAGAGCTTTTATATATAAAGACATTTTTTATCACAAATTGCAAGTGCTTATTCATAAGGTTGTAATTTGCCTTTAAATTTTATTATATTTTATTGTAAACATTCTAAATTTTATTTGCTTAAATATCTTCATACATATCTCTGATCTGTGATTTATCTCATTGCTTTTACATTAAAAAAATAATTCATCCTGAGTTCTGGAAAAAATTAATTAAAAATTTACTTCTTTAGTCCTGCTAAAATGTATTATATAGTAAAGCAATGCTATACCTGTTTCTTTAAAAATAAGTTATTTTCCTTCCAATTTATATCACTATCTTTATTATATACTAGGTTCTCATATAGAAAGATACATTTTTCGGGACAAACTTTCCTCTGTCATTACAACCAATTGAAAAACATGCTTGACTTTTATGTGGGCTGAGGAAGCACTATAATTTTTCAACCTGGCATTTGTTTGCTTTGAAATTGTCATCTTGATCTTTTTAGAATTGTGTTGTCTCTTCGGATAGCTAGCAGAACTGCAAGACTGTAATGGAAACATTACCCCTCATTCAAGTTGGATAGTATTCTGTACTGCACAGTGCTATCCTTTCCCCTGTGGGAGCCAACAGTTCATTCGAGAGCTGCATTTATCTCTACTTGCTACAAATAAATATTTGCTCATTCTTCAAATAGTACTTCAACATGATTTACCCAAATTTGTTATGCTGACTAATTTTTTTTCCTTCTTGGATATAACCTCCTCCCTCTCTTCCTCTCTGCAAGCATTTGTGGAGCATCTACTATGGACCAGACACAGGCTCTTCCTGGTTTCCGGAACCCAGCAGTGAACAAGTGGACAAAAAGTCCCTTTCCTTATTAAGCTTATGTTCTAGTGGGGAGAGGACACATAACAGGATAAAATAAAATGTATAATGTGTTATATGGATGAGCTGGGAGGGACGTGAAGTGAGGAGGGAGGGAAGTAGTATCTGGGACACAGGTACCACATAATCATGCGTAGTCTAAGCAGCAACATCTTTCTGGATAGGAGGCATCTAAATAAGTGTTACAGAGTGATATGGTGTCATTCCAATAGTAGATGAGTTTGATGCTAAGAAACCTCACAGGTTCTTTTCATATTTTCTTAATCAGCCCTCTGAATTGTTTTGGAATCATGATTATAACTTTTTTTCCATCTTTGTCTTCAGGCTCTCAAAGTAAAACAGTAGAAAAAACACTGATATGTAGGGGAAAAAATCAACTTTCAGATAGAAAAATTTTCCATTATGGATCTTCCTGGTGAAATATTTTTAATAATTAGGTTAATTTTGTAGGAGAAAAATGGCATATTGCCATCATTTAAAGATAAAGTCGTTTCCTGCCTACTGCCCTTCAAGGAGCCATGTGACACAGTAGAGTAGGCTACGACGGTATTGGACTCGTGGCCCCGGGTCTGACCCTCCCCTCTCAGCACACCAGTCTGTGACTTTGGGCAAGTCACTTGAGTTCTGGAACCCTGTTTCCTCATGTTGTGAATTGGAGTAAATTTATACCTGATGGGTACACACTTGCAACTAATAGACAAGTAAGACCCAGGGATCTAATAATGCACAGTATAGTGAGCATAGGCAGTAATATTGTATTCTAATCAACAAACTTTCTAAGGTACTAGATATTGATTATTTCTACCACAAAAAAGAAGAAATAACTATGTGATGTGGTTGAGGAACTAACTATTGCTACAACTGCCATAATATTACAATATATAAATGTATCAACATGTTGTATCCCTTAAATTTACACCATGTTACATTTCAGATGTATTTCAATAAAGACAAATAATGCTTGAAAATAAATAGTTCATGTGCCTAAAATAGGAAACCTGCTGAAAAACTTGAGTCCTTGTTTTTTTTACTAGATTTGATTTTTTTTAACTTAGGTAAATACATGGAAGAAGCCTTTACCCAATGATTTTCTTGAGTTCTGGACCGCTGGTGAGGATGTCATTTCATTCCCTGTACAAGGTGCTTTGGGCATAAGTTATATTGTTTTTAGAGTCCAAAGTATGTTTGGTTATTGTAAAAATGTATAAAGTTTAAAGCGAATATTTCTTTTTAGAAATATTCGAAGCCTGTACATTGTGGATGAAATCATGTTTCTGTGGGCAATGAGTTAAATGTGAGGCAGTTGAGGTTCATCAGGCCCAATAGAGAAACTGCTCTGTGGACAACTGGACTGACTTGTAAACCATCCAGAATTATGATTTCTGGACACAGCTAAGATATCTGGGTTGCAAAACAATGTTTTGATTATGATTGTGATTTGACACCATGGAGAGCCTTTTCTGCAGCTATAATTCTCATGGGTCAGAAGATCTGGGTTTGAAATCTTGGCTGGCTCTGGACCAGTTGTTATCTCTCTATCAGAGTTTTCTTTAGAGTGATATTATAATAATAAAAGGCTAGAATGAGTTCTAAAACAAACTACACAAACATTAGATGCTAGCATTATAAATGTAAACTCTATGGAACTCAGAGTTATCTATCAGATTGCATTTTAGAACAGGTGATTAGTGAGGATTTTCTACTCCAGATGAGCATAGGTAACTGAAAGCTTGTTCCTCTTCTTGGCGCCAAAAATCACTGCAAAGATATAGCTGGGGAAAAGTTCAGTGAGTAATAAAGAAAAGCATGCATATCACATGAAAAGTTTTTTCCCCCAAAGCACTGTGGTAAGAATGTGGCTTTCAAATGGAACTGTGCATGGAACCAGCATTGCCTGCATTTACCGCACATTCCCATGGACCCTGGTCTGTGCCAAACACAGTTCTAAGAGAGGGGCTGGCTTTCTGGGTCTTTGTACGTTTCAGGTAGAGACGTTTAGGGACACTCACCACCTACTGTTAACTTTTTTTAGAGAAGAAAATGTGCTGCTTTGATCAGAAAAGGCATATTGCAAATGTTTTAAAAATTAGTTTTAATAACTGAGTTTGCTGTCTTTTTACTGTTCCTATTTTTTATCTCTTATTAACAACCACACCTAAAACAAAAGCAAACTAAGCAAACAGCTAAAACAGGAGCAGAAACACAGAAATGGAGATCACATGGAGGGTTAGCAACAGGGGAGTGGGAGGAGGAGAGAGTGGGACAAGGTACAGAGAACAAGTAGCATAGACGGTGGGTAGAAAATAGACAGGGGGAGGGCAAGAATAGTGTGGGAAAAGTAGAAGCTAAAGAACTTATGACACATGGACATGAACTAAGGGGGGGAATGTAGGTGGGAGGGGGTGTGCAGGGTGGAGGGGAATGATGAGGAGAAATGGGACAACTGTAATAGCATAATCAATAAAATATATTTAAAATTAGTTTTATTCTCATTTCCTTTTCTTTCCTTATTTCTAGGTCCAAAAGTCAGTAGAATAACCAGACTTCCTCAGAGTTCAAACCAAGGGCACATGGCCACTCGTAACAGTATTATTCTGACCAAACCAGCAGTAAATGTACAGATCCCAAGATATTTTCGCAGAACTACTAGGAGGTGAGGACTGTTAATCATGATGAAAGAAGTATGGGAAGGATTACTTGACAGGTAGTAATCCTTAGTATGTTCCTGAAGCATTATTTTTCACCTGATCTGAGGCCTTTAATATACTAAAGCTGATTGTAAGATTATCCCCATTAATAATTTGTACTTTTTGAACTAAAGAGATTATTTATCAGGCAAAGTGGAAAGTCAAATCTCAAAGAATTTTTGAGATTAAAATAATATGTGTAGAATCTTCTAGCACTTAGTAAGTACTGAATAAGTGGTTATTAAATTGCCATGATGGAAATAGAACTTTCCTGGAATTAAACAATAAGATAAATTTAAATGGATACATGAAAAATGAAGTTTTATGTAATATCAATCCAAACTAAATTTATGTGATTTGAGGGAGTTTGAGGCAATTCAAACAAGAGTAGATCCTTAACTCTAAGAGATTGCCAGTCAGAATTCAGAGTACTTTACATGATTAACCAGCCATTCACTATGATGGGTGAATTTACTTAAACCTTTTGACAAAACAAGTATTAGAGAATCTTTTTTAATTGTTGTAAATTAAAGGAGAAATCTTTCTTTCACCCAAGCACAGAGAAGCAGATATAAAAACTAAGGCATACTAAGTCAATTACAGTGATGCATTAAATTCTGAACAAAGTAAATAATAGTACATGCTGTTTAGAAATCATTTCTGACGTTCTTCCATCTGTGCCCTAGATGCCACTGGAGGTTATTAGCCCCTCCAAATCACATCATTTGCCTAGATATTATCAACTTCCAGATAAAACCAGCAGCCTTGGCCTGCCAGGGTCACCTGTGGGTTATGAAGGACTTGGGTAAGTAAAAAAATTAATAGGTAACTAGTCTCCCATGAAAAAGTATGTTTTTTATTTTATTTTATTAAATATTCTTAGACTGTTTTATATTCAGAGTGTGGCTTACAGATGATATAAATTCATCTCTTATATGATATTGAAATAGGTTACAGTTTGATTTTTAAAAATTTATAATTGAGATTAACCAAATATTCCCCTCAATTAAGTTGAAAACTAAACCCAACTAACTCTGTGCTGCTTACTTGGGCCATACCTAGATTAAACTTGCCCAGAGATACCGAAAATAAAGGATGAATAATGCAGTTTTATACAAATATAGCATAAGAAAATTGAGACTATAACATCAATTAGGCAAAATAATATTCATAGGAAAAGGCATTAAATGGGTTTGTTGACTAGATAGTAACCAGAAACCTGATTACAGTGACAAATTTATTATTCTAAAAAAAGAGAGAGAGAGAAATCTAGAGGTATGTGGCTACACAAGTTCAACAGTTCAACTCTGTCGAGACTGAAGTTAGTGCAGTTTTCTTGGCCTTTTCCTAATAGTTCCATAATGACTATTTCAGTCCTTGCCATTACCCTGGAGAAAAAAAGAAGAAGGGGCATGGGAAAGGATTATCACTATGGACAAAGCAAACACGTTTCCCAGAATCCTGTAGCGGGTTTAAGTTTCTTCCCAGTTTTGCCACGTGGCCACAGGGGACTGGGAGCAGGGAAATGGAGAAGGGTTTAGGCTGGCGGACCAACGGTACCAATGCAATGGGATCTGACGGTCCTGGTTTCAAATCTCAGTTCTACCACCTGGTAGTTCAATGTCTTTGGGATTGTTCCCAAAGCTTTCTAAGACTCAGTTTCCTCATTTGTGACATGCAGTAATAATATCTACTGGTTGCTTTTCATGTGATTTATGAGAATAGACACCCCATCATCACCACCACATACTCATACATGTGAACTATAAATTCCCAGTATACTTAAAAATACAGATACCTACTGACATAAGGTGACTGTCCAGAGGGAGAGGGTATATGGCGTTTTGCTGGACTTTGACTTCCTAAAAATGAGAAACAACCCAGACACCAGAGTTGATAAATCGGTTAATTGTGAAACCACTGTCCTTTTTTCCTTTGTACTTCCATGGCCATCCCAGAAGGGAATGTTAATAAACGCGGAGCTTCCCTGATTTCTGAGACAATTTTGCATCAAAAGCGTCATAGCTTCTTGTGGGGAGAGGTAGGATCTGGGCTCAGCATCCTTGTAAATTATCTGTGCTTCTTCCTTTCTTGCCTTATGAAATACCTGCTATTTGAATGGCCTCATAAGGTGGTTTTGAGAATTTAATAAGAATGTATGTTAATTAATATAAAAGAAACCAAGCTTCTGCTGTGTTTGAGTTAGAGGTATACATTCCCATTTCTATCCTTTAAATTGTGCTGCTCAGAAGAAAAGATTAGACTGTTGTTTCCCTATTGTCTTTCCATGCATGAGTTGTCTGAGCACACAGTTTGGAAGAACAAAGAAATATAGAAAAACGGGGAGATAGTACATTAGCTGTATCAGTTATAATTCATAATGTTAATGAGCTAGGTACCTATTCTTTACTTAGAATTAGTTCAAACATATGCACCACTTCCCATCTCTACCCTCAAAAGTTTTAATGACCCTATTTCAATTTTTGAAAGTAAATTTTACAAGCTCCAGGGGCTAACTCAATGCTTGAGGTCAATAGGTTGTTCAATGAATATTTAACATAACCAAGTATGATGATTTTTCCTTATAATGCAAGGATCATTTTTTTAATATTGAAAAATATGTGTCATGCAACTAGGTCAAGTTAGGAAAACTAGGTATAAATTAATTACACAGCAATTATACCTTTAAAGTCATACCATAAAAATTAGTTAACAGATATAATGGAAAAATGACTTGAATTATAGTTAACAACAAAAACCATAAACATACGAATAACCTTAAAATAATATATGAGATATATCATCAAATGTAAAACTTGGCACACACATACACATCCACCACACCCCTAACCCCCCCCACCCCCCGCCCCCTACACAGAGATCAGAATAGGGAAAAGTAGCATGTTCTAATACTGGAAGACAGAACTAACATTAATTTACCCCAAATTAATTTACAAATATATTTCCCAACAAAATTCCAATGGGAATTTTTTTTGAGACTAAGGAAGAAGTTAATAATAACTCTAAAGTTTATCCTTAAGATAAGTAGCACTAGCTGAAAATGTTGTTTGAAGGGGAAAAGACCAGATGAAGCAAACTATCAGGTATTAAAACATACTTTGAAATAATGATAATCAAAACAGTGTAGGGCTAGAATAAGAGGAGACACACATGAGCAGACCAGAGGGGAAATCAGAAATATAGGCATTAACATGACAAATTTGGCATTATAAATCAGAGAGGAAAATAAATTATATTTTGCATCATGTCATAGAAGAGCTGATTAAAGAGTTAAACAATTTTCCCTCAACTTTTAAATGTATAAAATATAAGTAATTATTTTAACTATGGATGGAGAAGGACCTTATCATATAAAAGCAATGAAAGAGAACAGAAAATTATCAATAAATTCCTATATAATTAAAACTTTTTCTACTCCAACCAAAAGCAAACTTAAAAAGCAAATAAGTGGCATTTTCAACAACTCTGAGAAAGGGTTAAGGTAATTAACATAGAGTATTTTAAAATCAGTATTAGAAAAGTTCAAATCTATAAAAATGAATGTGTAGGTCTCAATATCTTTGACTCAGCTTGGATTAAGTTCCAAGTTAAAACCAGAGTCTCCAAAGTGTTTGACTTTTGTTCATTTTCCAAGAGAATGACAAATTATTGACCCAAGTGATTTTGGGAGCACAAAGCACTGGATTAATCATTAACCTTTTTTAACAGATAAGGAAGGTTAGAGAATATTTACATATCAGTTACTATACAAACTAAATTAAATTTTTTTATTTTCTCTCTTGTTACAGTGAGGTTAATCCCCAAGCCATCGGTTTACTAAAAAGGCAGAGTTTTCCTGCAATAGCAAAAAGCTTAGGAGTTCCTAGGATTATTGACTTGCAGCCTTGAAACTATGAATGGTATAGCATACTACCTTCGTAAGAATGTTTGATTCAGAAAATACCGTGTATGATCAAAGTTGAAATGCCTTGTCATAGGAAGCAGTTTAAATCGTCAGCCTTCTGAGAACACTTGACTATAACCTTTCTAATCAACTGCTACTTGACTTAACAAGTATAAAGCACAAATTTATTTTTTTAATTAAAGTGAAATGTAAAAATTTTTTAAAATAAGTACAGTGAATAAGGGTTTAACCAGTTAATTCTGAAATACAATTCAGAATCACTGTTTGGGTAGATAGACCCTAATAGGAAAATGGGCAAGTGATCTAAGTGAGCAATTTAGAGGCAAATAAATAAATATGAGAAAAATATTTAGCCTGGTGAAAGCAGAACTGAAAAAAATTTTATCTAGTACATTGACAATAAAGATTTTGGAGAATGATTACATTTATTAAATAAAATGCAATGTGGCTGACATTTTTATGTTGTCATTGAGGTATATAGTATAGAGTGTGCTTTCTGGGAGGAGGTTTAGAAATTTTTTAAAAGCTAAACTTTGATTCAATGTTTCAGCTTTTAGTCATACCTATTAAAAATATACTTTACACCTGTGTAGAGACATTTATGTACAAGGTATTCATTGAGCTAGTGTTATTTATAATGGCTAAAAAAATTTTAATGGAATATTGGTTAAGAAAAATATTATAAATCCATAGGTAAAAATGTTATGCAGGCATTAATTATTGTCACATAACTTTTTAATAAAATTGAAAAAATTTACATGTAATATTGAATGAGAAGAACAGGATGGAAAACTACATCATATAATTAAACATTTTTAAAGTGCTACATATGACTAAAATAAAGGTCTAAAGTTTAAGTGGATATTTCTGGAGTATGAGATTATGAGTAGTTTTGAAATTCTCTAAATATTCCTCAGTAAATGAACATTGTGATCTTAAAATAAAACTATAGAAAGCAAAAGAGGGAGGAAAACTGTTTTGTGCTAGAAATTGAATTAGCGTCATGGGGGAGAACTTCAGGACAACATTCGGGCTGTTGGCAGTGTGCCTCAGAAGAGAGAGAACCGTCTCGGAAGGAGTTCAGACTCCATCACCTTCTGAACCATTTCAGAAGGAAATGGAAAATTTCCTAAACCATTTCGTAAATTTGTTAATGGTTTAGAAAAAATTTCCAAAAATTTAAGTAGCTTTTCTCTTTTGAAATTCCTTAATGTGTGACTATCAAGAGTCAATTAGTTCTCTTGTTTGGTGTCTTGCTCATATACATTAGTTGCATCAGGGTTATTGAAAAATGTGCTCCGCCTGACATTGCTGTGGTTTGGGCAAACTCACTGACGGTATTATGAACATTGAAAATTATTGAGAATTATAGAAACTGGGTGACATGGAGAAAACACTTGCAATTATATTATTAGAATTGCTCCAGTTCTTAAGATTAATCAATTCATCCCCATTAAAAATGTTAATTGAAATACAATTGAAGAGACACTTCTACGAAACGCAGGTTACTTCATGTAGTCTGACAATGTGAGACGCGCTGGTGGAAGGTGACTGGAGCGGCTTGTGTCAGGCTCAGCGCATCAAAGACCGCAGGGGGTCCAAACCTCTGGCGTCTCCGGGCCACGCTAGAAGAAGAAGAGTTGTCTTGGGCAAAACATTAAATACACAAATGCTAACGAAAACAAAAGTCTCATAATGGTTTAAATAAATTTACAACCTTGTGTTGGGCTGCATTCATAGCCCTCCTGGGTCACATGTGGCCTGTGGGCAGCAGGTTGGACACCCCTGCCAAGGACTCACCTAAACAAACAAGAATAAAATCTCACATTTAAGCCTGTAATTATTCTATCAGCAAATGTTTTTAAACTTATGCCAGGAAGATTCAGCAGTGAACAAGACAGTCCCTGCCCTAGTAGAATTTACAGTCTCATAAGGGAGCTAGTAAATAATCAAATAATCATATAGAAAAACATAGAGTGAAAAAAATAAATGTATCAAGTTTGGAAGGAAAAATACAGAATGCAATGGAAATACATAACAGAGGAATTTTCTGTAGTTTGGTAAAGGATGGGAATGCACTTCTAGGAAAACTTTAATGTCTCTGTTTTCTTACAGTAAAGCACTATGAAATTTATTTCTATTTATTGTCTCCCCTTTTGCCCTTGAATCCATTACCATCGGACTTGTTTCTCACTGTTCTACCGACATTGTTCTTGCCAAAACTGCCAGTGACTTCCAAAAGTCCAGAGCCAGTGGTTACTTCTCAGTCCTACCAGCAGCGTTTGACACAGGTGAAGTCTCCCTCCTTCTGGAACCTCACTTGGCCCCCAGCTCACCACTTTCCCTGGGCTCTCCTCTCACCTCCCCGATCATTCCTTTTTCTCTACCACTAAAGGCTGAGGTGTTCCAGGACCCAGGACTTTGACTCTCTTTTCTTTTTACCTATACTCGCTCTTAAGTGACTGAGTATGCAACCCCTAGCTTTAAATGCTGTCTACGCACAGATGACTCCCAAATACATGTCTCCAGGCCCAGCTCTTTCACTGTGCTCCAGCACGGTGTATGTAAGTTTCTCCTTCTCCACTTGGATGTGTAGTAAACATCTCCAGCTTAACATGGCCAAAATTCTACTCCTGATGTCATACCCCTGCCTCCAAATTCTTCTTCTACCAAGCTTTCCCATCTCAGTAGATGACAACTCCATTTTACTAATTTATTGCTCAAGCCATTAAGTTTTATTGTCCTTAGCTTTTTTTCTTACATTTCACATCGAATATACTGTAGTTCACATATGGGCCTTTCAGTAAAATAGATCTAGACTCTAACTATTTCTCAACAATTCCAATATAACATTTTGATATGTGTGTCCTTTCAGTCTGTTTTACTCCTATCAGCTAGCATGATCATTTTAAAGTAAATAATTCAGATATGTTATTCTTCTGCTTATAATCTTCCGATGTTTTCCCAACTCATCCATACTGAGAGTCCCTACAAGGTGCTATATGATCTTGACCTTGGCTGCCTTCTTGATTTGTCCTACCGTTTTCCCCAATACTCACTACACACCAGCCGCGTCAAACTTGTGGCTGTCCCTCAGTCACACCACGCATGCACCACTGCTGTTGTCTCCGAAAATGACAACCACACCTAGCGAATAGTTGGCGCTCAATAGTTGTTTGTTCGAATAAGGAAATTACATCACGGACAAAGCAGGTTAGAGAATAAAGAGTAAGAAGGTTGCTCCTTATCCAGGGAATGGGTACAAAAATGTATCTGTTCTCTTTATGGTAATCCCCTGGCTGAGAGCTGAAGTATGAGTTAAAGTTAACTTAGGAGACTGTTATTACACATATTCAATTCTGGTTTTCCAGTAAACACAGACGGTCTTTACTGCAGACATTTTTCTAATGACAGAAGAAATTATTAGATTTACATACTGTGTATGAGGTTTATTAAAGATCTGACTCATCGTTCATGTTCTTGAAATTACAAATTAAAGTATGTCAATAGAAATTACGTTCCATCTAAGTGAATTGAAAATATCGAGCCATAAAATATCATACAGCTTGATGTTAATAGAAATAATGTTCTATCTATGTGAATTGAAAATATAGAGCCATAAAATATCATACAATTTTAAACATGTACATGTAGCATAGAAAAAGGCCTGACAGAATTTACATTAAAATATTAGCATTAGTTACATATAGGGTGGAACTACAGAAGACTTTTTATTCTTTTTGAACTCTCTGTAGTTTTGAAATTTTCTACAATGTGCTTGTATCACATCTATAATGAGAAGAATTATAAAGTATTTACTTAGATGTATTGACCCTGAATATTCTCTTATTCTAGATGCCATGAGAGGAAAAGTTAAAGATAAAGGTAAGATTATAAAGGAGGGGAGGAATCCAATTGGCTTGGATTCAGTTACATAATATTATGGAAATAGAATCAAGAATATCTGTGATGCTAAGCAGTGTTTACTAAAAAGTGTACCGTCACTTCAGTCAAAAACTTCCAGGTGTCTGTGTCCTGATTCTAGTTGCTTTATAGTGAAGTATGGACTTGTATTTTCTTAGTGTTAAACTTTGGAGGTAATGAAGACCCAGGGTAGATTAGAGAGTGAAGGGTAAGGAAGTAGCATCTTATCCAATTAATGGATAAGAAAATCATCTGTTTTGTTCATGGGAATCCTCCTAGCCATTTTAAGTCTATTTATTGACATTCTTTCTATATGCTCATATTTTATGTCTTTTGCATTATGGATATATTTCTCTGTCTCTCTGTTCTCTCTCTTATGCACACATTCCATTTTTTTTCTTTTTCTTCTTCTCCTTCTCCTCCTTCTTCTCTCCCTCCTCCTCCTCTTTCTTCTTCTTCTTCTGGCTGGGCCAAAATTTCGTAAAACTAAAGAACTAAGATTATTGATGAAATAAGCCAATTTTGGGCTGGCATTAATTTTAGGTTTGTTGATAATACCTGGAATATTTGGAGGACCCCAAAAATGTGACTGAATTCTTCAATTCTCTTTTCTGGTGTAGTAGCCCCTTGGCCCTTATGAAGCTTAGTATCCTAGTTTCAACTAACTGAAAGTGATCCACATTTTCCTACCTGATAAATATGTGTAATTTGAATTGTATATGTTGTGAAGCTGCATTTTAGGTGCACATAATTTTGCTCATGTATTTAGTCTAGCCAAGTACTCACATCGACTTTCAAAGTGCCTTGTTCTTTACTCTTATTTCATAATATTGAAATTATTTCTTACTGCATTTCTAGGGAAATAAAATATTATTATGTTATTTACAAACTTAAGGAAGCCCTTATATAAGGACTTTCCTTATATGAGGACTTTTCCACATATATATATGTGGAGAGTATGACCTAACAATTACTTTGAGAACAGTATCACTTGTTGTCAGTGATTTTCCCATCAGATCCTTAATCAGAATCCCCAGACACAAGGGGCTGAGCAAGTGACAACGCACACTGGATTTTTAACCTCAGCTCTTCTTGATTTTAGTCTAGTGATTCCTATCTCCCTTTATCATTTGAGAGCACTCTAATTTGTTCTTTTCAGGATGTGATATGTTTTAAGAGGTTTTATTTTCTAAACTGGATATTTAGGTAACTTCTTTGAAAATTTCTCTCCTTCGGTTTCATTCTCAGAGTAAAGGTGGCCATTTTTAAACTCCAGGCAAGTTAAAGAGGAAAAGGCTAATTAGGTTGAATAATCTTTACAGGTTTATTGACCACACAGTGTCCATTATACTTGGATGTCAGCCAATATCCTGTTCTGAGACTGACTCATAGAGGGGAAGTGTTCCAAAGATTTTGTAATGTGATATTGCATCACCTTCTCCAGTCTCCTCCCAGTTCTGCCACTTAGGACACCTGTCACAAAGCCACCTGTCACAAAGGGCAAGGGGAGTGTTTTTGATAGTGTCTTTTTCCAGGGACCTTGACCTCTTCTGTGATATTCCAGGATTTTATAACCCCTGTGTGTTCAGCAGTTTGCTTCAAAATTCCAAGGTTACCTAACTTTTCCTTACCTGTGAGTTTGGTGCCTATCTACACTTCTAAAAACAATTAGAGTATGGGAGAGGGGAAGATACAAAATTTCAAGCTATTAGTTCTCCTTAAGATTAATTGGAGGAATCCACAGCATCTGACCTTGCATATCTAACTCTCATCAAAGCCCTTGAGCCAAAGACCCTGAAACACATCTGTAATTGAACAATTTGAATTCAATATTCATTGCAAAGAAGGAGATTACATACTGTGGTAAACCATGAGGTCTCAGTTAGAGGGTGTTAGAAAGAATCTAGTACAGGATTTGGGCTTTGGTTGGGTACTTTCAGAGAGGGTTCAAGGCAGTAGACTTGGCTCTAAATTGGATGCTGTCAGGAAGTGGAGCAATTTTATGACTGGATATCTTAATCACAAGGAGGCCTGACTTGAATAAGGATAAAACTGCAAATGAGTAGCAATCCCTCATTTTAGCCAGGGGCAGAGGGTGGGGGGAGAGAGAGAGAGAGAGAGAGAGAGAGAGAATGTGTTTGGTATTTTGGTGGTTACACATGACCTTGATTTTGTCTCACCTCGTTACTCTCATTAGATTCAGACAGCTGTAGCTGATGCTGCTGTTCCGTAAGACTGTTTACGTCCAATAAGAGAACACATTCTGGCTGTGAGCATCACATCACCAGTGCAGAGGCTGCTTTTTGCTTTTTCACTCTTTTATACGCTTCAAGCTGGCAACATCATCCCTTTTTAAAAGTTCTGATTAATCAAAAATCGAGAGGCATCAGATGATTACAAATGAGACAAGTTGTATTTCTAAAATTAGCATATATGATTCTGTATAAAAATGAGGAAGTTACCACTTGTTTACTAGCTTATACATTTTACTTCATGCAATTTTATATACTCACATCATTTTTCAGTGACACATGCAATTTCTATAAAGACTTTTCATAGATATTGAACATAGAGCTCCATTGCTATTCCCCTAGCTAGTTACAAGGGCTGTCTCTTATACAATATCTTAGTTATCTTTTCTTACTAAATCTCTTTGTTCACTTAAGTATAATTTACCAGTTTTTAACTAGTTTTTAATCATTGATGTGAATATCAATGGACTGGTAGGTAGCTACCAAATAGTTTCCTTTTCAATGCTTTTACAATATTTCAATGAAAAGAAATTTAGCAAAATTAAGGTCATCTGGTCACCTTTCTTCATTTACTCCATGAAAGTAATTAGTAAACACAATATTAAATATACAGGTTAAATGCATTTATTCCTGAGTATCCCTAATGTATTAGGCACATTGGAGACACAATGGTGACCACTGCCACCTTCTCTTAGGAAGACAAACAATAAAGAAGAAAAAGACAATACTATTTAACAATACATATCTGAGGCCTCCTCTATCCCATAATCTAAACAACCCACCTCTACTTTTTCTTCTTGGCATTTATCATGACCTAGCAGATATGTATTTGTTTAAAATCTTTGTCCCTCCACCAGAATGAAAATTTCCTGAAAACAGGACTTAGTCTGGTTTGCTCATTGCTGTGTCTGCATTGGTTAGAGCCCTAGCACCTAGCAAGGGAGTCATTTGAGGGCTGCTCCGGTGGCCGTGTGGAGGAGTGGCTTTTTGGGCAACAGGGTGAATTATATCAACAGTTAGGAAGCTGTTGGGCTAGTCTAGACCTGCATTGTCCAATATGTGTTGCTATTAAAATTTCAGTTTGTTAAAATGAAATAAAATGTGATATTAGCCATCTTTTAAGTGCTCAGTTGCTACATATAGTGATTGACTACCATATTGGACAAGGCCGATATAGAACGTTCCATCACTGCAGAAAGTTCTATCAGTAGTTTCACATAATAGATTACCTTACCTTACAAAAGGACTACCTTACCAACAATAGGGTACAAGTGAAGTGGGAAGATGAGGCATAGAATTGGTAGAATTTTTTGATGGACAGTATGGAATTAAACACGCAAATCAAGGATGACTCTTGGGTATATGGTGTGAGATGTTGGAGGTGGTATTTTTAGAGATGGGAAATACTGAAAGGAAAACTAGATTGGCTGGGGAAGATCAGTTTGGGCCATGTTAAATTTTCAATGCTATGCTGTATACAGATGGAGTTGGCAATAGGTAGCTAGAGGTACAACTCTTGAGCTAGAAAAAAAGTTTAAACTAGAAACATAAATTTGAGAGTTATTAGCTTCTCACAAAATCCCTTTAGTTATCCTTTCTCCCACATCATCAATCTCTTCTATCATTGTCAAAGTTTCAAACATGCTCTAATATTACCCATCATTTAAAACAAAGTCAAACAAGAAATTTAGCTGTTGACCCCTTTTCCTGCCTCCTTTTACAATAAAGTCTCTCACTTACAGGCTGATAGATTTAGAAAGTTAATGGGATCAATGGCTAGATGGTCATGGTGAGATCAGACAATTGCAGAAGGGAAATACTAATAGAGTTGAATAGATATGAAGCGGTTGATTTAGAAAGTGGGTGTTTCAAATAAATATTTCAGAAGTGTTAAATGGTTATGAGTTTTCAGAGTGGTATTAGTAAAGAATTAAAAGGTAAAGGGACTCGTAATTCCACTGTATGGTCAAACTTAATGTTGGCACTTAGTTGGCATGCAGTAGCTGAATCACACAAATCTTAACAGCCAAGGTCCAATCTGATTGGCTGTTGCCCTGCCTTACTGGTTATTTTACCCTTAGTCATGCAACAATTTTAAGGGACATTGACAAACTGGAGCACAACCATAGAGCATAATGACCAGGATGCCTAAAGCTGTGGATACTTGGGCATGTTTACCTGGGAGAAAAGACAGAAGGACCATAAGCTTTCTTTTCAAGTATTTGTGGAATTCTTATACAGGCCATGTACGAAATTTGTTCTGTGTAGTATCTAATAGTTATTGAGTATTTACCATTATTCAAGCATAATCCTAAGAGCTCTCTTAATCTTCTTAAAAAGTCTAGAGATGTAGTTATATTAGTCTCATCATAGATATTAAGAAATCAAGTCACAAGAAGATTGAATAACTTGCCTTCGGTGACATAATGAATAGAGAAAGTAGGATTTAACCCAAGCATTCTGATTCAAACACTTACATTCTTGGCTACTATACTAATGGTAGTCACTACTGTGATGCCTTTTGATTCAACATGAGAAAGAGCCGTTTAGCAATTAGAACTGTTCAAAAAGAGAAAATGCTAATAAAGTTCATGTCATATTTTCAAGGCTAATAATCCTATGTCCAGGGTTATTTTAGAAGGAACTCAGTATTGGATGAAATGCTATATTAAATGATCCCTCAGTCCTGTGTTTAATCTAGTCCCTTATTCCTGATCTAGCCACCACCCGTCCTAAACCTACAGATTTTGTAAGTGTGTTACATGTATATCTGCCTAAGCCATTAGTAGAAATCCTGTACTTGGAAGAACCAAGGAGAGAACCATTTCCATACTGTTAAGACTTTCCCTCCAGGTTAACAGTGCATGGTTATTTGATCATCAGTGAAACTTCCTAGGCACATAATTATCCACTTACATTTTATATCTGCTCATAGGGACATCATAAGGTACTTTGTTAAGTGCTTCACTGAAATCAAGATTCATTAAGTTTATCTCCTTTCCCCTAGTCACCATCTAATTATCTCTCCCAAAGATTAAATTAGGTTAATTTAATGTGGCATGATAAGGATCCCATGCTAGCTTCACGTGACCACTGAGAACTTCTCCAAGTGCTCGAAAAACATCTGTCTAATAATTAGCTGTAAAATTTTGCTGAGGTTTATTTTTATTTAACAAACCTAATACTTTATAAATACCAATTCACTTAATTCCATGTAAGTATTATCATTTTTATGTCCATATGCAGGTGAGAAATTTGAGGCACAGAGAGAGGGTAAGCAATTTGCCCAGGGCCACAGAGTTAATGAATCGCAGAGCTGGTTCAGACCTGCACTTGGTAGATAGAATCTGCCTGTAAACACTGAACTGCATCACTTCACTGATAAATGACCTTGAACGCCCCACCACAACTCTTTGTTTTAATGTCTCCTACCCATTCTCCCAACCCCAATCTCCTTTTTAAACAGATTAACCTTTTCCCATTTCCATTATTTTAAAATCCTAAGGGTTTTGTTGTTTCTACCCAGAATCCCATTATTTGCCATGTTATATCCCAAAGTTCCCCATCACTTCCAATTTGCCACACAGTTTATTTGAGGATAACAATGATATAGAGAATAAATATTCCCCTCTTCTCCATATTTCTTAGATTTCTGAGATAACATTGTCTTTAAGACAAATCAATAGTGTGTTATTGTTTTAATTTAGGAGAATTTAAATTATAGCATGTATAGATAAATTATACCAAATGCCTTATCACTATCAGAATCACTTTTTGTTTTTCTAAAGTAAGAAAGGATCCTCATTAATCTATATTTAGGCATCCTGTATGACTTAGTTCAGGCTTCTATTAAAAAATATTTCATTGTCTGGGTAGTTTGAACAAACATTTATTTCTCAGTTCTAGGGGCTGTGAAGTCTAAGATTTGGTATCTGGTGAGAGCTGGCATCCCAGTTCATAGGCAATTGTCTTTTTGCTATACTCTCACATGGCAAGAAGGGGCAAGATAGCTTTTGGGGGTCTCTTTTATAAGGGGACTAATCTCACTCATGAAGGTCCCACTTCCACGACCTGCTTGCCTCCCAAAGGCCTCACCGCCTAATACCATCACATTGGGGTTAGGGTTTCACACACACATTTCAGGGGCAAAAGGTGGGGCATAGACATTTGGCTCATATGCTATTTGTTTTTCTGTCCACTTACTTTCACCAAGATGCTTCTTTTCTCATTTTTTTTTTTTACAACCATAGATTGGTACACAATTGTATATCATTTTCATATCAATCGCTAACCCAGCCTTTTCCCTTTGATCTTTTAAAATCTGTTCCTTTCCATGGCTGCAATGAAATCATGAATTCCATCCTACAAATCTTCATCTTATACTGTTCATAATTACTCTTTTGTCAATATTAATAGTTTAGGATTTAATATCTCCTCTTTACTGTCTTTTGCCTATGTTGACAGAAGTATTTTAATTACTGAGTATTTCTCACATTGTAGCTCATTTATGTGGCTCCAAGAAAGAGTTTGTTGATACCCAGGGGCGCTTACCCTACTGTGCATTTTAAGACTGATGAGTCTGTGGGAGAAAAAGGTTTTAAACTTATTTTGGAAGATAGAATTTAGAAAAGCAATATTAAGTTGCCCATTAATAGTAAGTAATTATTTAAAAATGTTTATTAAAGCAGATGCCACAAAGGTCTTGAAGTAGAACAGGCAACACTGGTTTAAAGGTCGGTTTCAGGACAACTTAATCTGGAATCATTCCTGACTGCATGAAACTTGGGCAGTTCGGATACATCATCTGAGGTAATTAAGTTAATGGGGGGGGGGGGTTGTGCATGTATGTGTGTGTTATTTTCATCTAGGAAATAATGATAAACGTAAAAGGCAGCTGCTATTGAGATCCAGTGGGGACATTCAAGTCGAAACAAAGCTAGGGTTCAGTGTTTCTATGTGTGTTACAATGTCTCTTTTATTAAGTAACCACCCTCCCATTCCTACAAAGGCCTCAAAGGAGAATATTGTAGCTGAAAGTGTAAAGACTTCTCTACATAAAATAGAAACAATTTAAATGTTTTTCTGCTGATGGAATCTACCTTTTTTAAATAAAGATTTTATTTATTTATTTTTTAGAGAGGGGAAGGGAGGAAGAAAGAGAGGGAGAAACATCAATGTGTGGCTGTCTCTCACATGCCCCCTACTTGGGACCTGGCCCTCAACCCAGACTGGGGTTGTGCCCCAAACTGGGAATCGAATCAGCGACCCTTTGGTTCACAGGCTGGCACTCCATCCACTGAGCCACAGCAGCCAGGGCCCAATCTACTTTTTAGCCAGAATTTCATTAGTTGTGCTTAAGATTTAAAAGCCTAATGAATCTGTTATTAGGAAATTTTTTTATTAGACTATAATTCCAGGAAGAATTCTAATCAACTTGCATTTTGAAGTCCTTTTTGATGTCACTTTGTCTTTATTATAGGAAGTGAATGAGCTCTCAGGAGAGTCCTTGATTTGAGCCATAGAGGGGTGAATCTCACCATTTCATAGGTGTGATTTTTTCATTGTTTTAGGATGCTCATCTAATTGACCATTGCTTTTATCTTCTCATCTCTACATCCCTACACTGAAACTTCATTGTCACAGTAAAAATATTTAGGCTGCCTATTTTTTTTAAGTATTCCTTTTGCATTTAGTTCCAGCCAAGATAGAGGCACAAGTAGATACACTTCACTTTCTCCCACACCAAAAGAATGATAACATCCAACTTATAAACAATAAAGCCCACAACTACCAGAAAATCAAACTGCATAGAAGTCCAACAACCAAGGAGTTCAAAGAATAAACATTCATCCAGATTGGTAGGAGGGGCAGAGATGGGAAGCTGGGGTGGAGAGGGCGTGAGACAAGGCAGTGGCTGGCAGACCAGGTAGGCAAGGCAGCAGGCTGGTGAGCCAGGATATTCTACATCATGTGTGGATAAGCTGAGAGGAGCAACTAAAGAGCAAGACAGACTGCACAAACCAGGTTTCCAGTGTGGGAAACTAAAGCCTCAAAACCTCTGACTATAAAATGCTATGGGGGTTGCGGTGGCAGAAGAATCCTGCAGTGTCCCAGGAGAGTCCACTGGAGAGACCCGCAGGGTTCTAGAATGTACAGAAGCCCACCCACCTGTCAATCAGCACCTGAAAGGGCACAGTCCACTTGTGGGAAGTGAGAGAAGTAATGGAAAGCATGCAAGAGCAGAGTAAGCGGCATCTTTCCCTCTCTGGCCCCTCCCCCACATACAGTACCACAACCCAACTTAAGTAGGTGGCCCCACCCTGGCAAATAGCTAAGGTCCCACCCCTTACAACATAACAGGTGTGCTGAGACAAAGAAATATGGCCCATATGAAAGAACAGATCAAAAGTCCAGAAAAAGAACTAAGTGATGAGGAAATAGACAACCTATTAAATGCAGAGTTCAAAACATTGGTAATCAGGATGCTCACACAACTGACTGAGCTCGGTTGCAAAATGAAGGAGGAAATGAAGGCTATACAAAGTGAAATAAAAATATACAGGGAACCAACAGTGAAGGGAAGGAAACCGGGACTCAAATCAATGATTTGGAACAAAAGAAAGCAATAAACATCCAACTGGAACAGAATGAAGAAACAAGAATTTAAAAAAAAAATGAGGACAGGCTGAGGAACTTCTGGGACAACTATAAACATGCCAACATTCGAATAATAGGGGTTCCAGAAGGAGAAGAGGAAAAACAGGAAATTGAAAACTTACTTGAAGAAATAATGAAGGAAAACTTCCCCAGTGTGATGTAGGAACTAGACATGCAAGTCCAGATGTTCAGAGTCCCAGAGAAGTTGGATTCAAGAAGAAATACATCAAGGCACATTGTAATTATGTTACCTAAGATTAAAGAGAAGGAGAGAATCTTTAAAGCATCAAGAGAAAAGGAGAGAGTTACTTACAAAGGAGTTCCCATAAGACTATCAGCTGATTTCTCAAAAGAAACATTACAGGCAAGAAGGGACTGGAAAAAAATATCTAAAGTCATGAAAGGCAAGGACCTACATCCAGGATTACTCTATCCAGCAAAGCTGTCATTTAGAATGGAAGGGCAGATAAAGTGCTTCCTAAATAAGGTCAAGTTGAAGGAGTTCATCATCACCAAGCCCTTATTATACAAAATGTTAAAAGGACTTATCTAAGAAAAAGAAGATGATCAAAACTATGAACAGTAAAAGGACAACAAACACAACTATCAACACCTGAACCTAAAAAAACCCCAAAACTAAGCAAACAAGTAGAACAGGAACAGAACCACAGAAATGGAGATCACATGGAGGGTTATTAGTAGGGAGGGGCGGGGGGAGAATGGGGGAAAACAGTACAGGGAATAAGAAGCATAATTGATAGCCACAAAACAGACAGGGGGAGGTTAAGAATAGTAAAGGAAATGGAGAAGCCAAAGAACTTATATGTACAGCCCATGGACATGAACTAAGGGGGGAGGGAGGGAAAACTGGAGGGAGAGGGGTGCAGGTTGGAGTGGGATAAAGGAAAGAAAAAATGGGACAACTGTAATAATCAATAAAATATATTTAAAAAGATAAATTGTTCCTTTTTTTGGAAGTTGAATACTAAAAAAGCATTGCTATGGTACATGTTTACAAACAGCCCGAAGTTATAAGACTTGCTGTGTATGACCATATGTAATGTAGATTGTAAATGCAGTGAAAACATGCACTAAGGCAGTAAACCTTAATGCACTAAAAACATATTTAAATGAATACCTTATGTGGACTTTTCTGAGACAAGGATAGCTGAATTTTGAAGAGTTTGCATAGTTTTTGGAATGTGTATGTAAAGGAGGTGGGAATCCTTGTTTTATACATATCTGAAGAGAAAGTTGTAATGAGTTTTGATGTAAATATTGAATAAACAAACAAATCCACTGAGTTAGAATAGCTTTCTGTCATAAAAATGAAATTTCAAGCAAATGATTTAACAAATAAGCATATTTTATAATTCTTAAATTATATGGCTACAGAGAAGCTTAATTTTCTTAGTATTTAAGGAAATAAATAAGTCTTTTGTTTTTAATATCATGGTGGACTTCTTTTTAATTCTGAGAATGGAATAAACACACTATTAGAAATTTTCCTTATGCTTTTCCTTTATGTACAATATTGTCTCTTGAATACATGTAGTATAAAGTATTTTGATATGTCTACATATGTTCTACTAGAATAAAGCAAATAATGCCACAGAAAGAACAATGTCTAGTAATTTCATAATGAAGTGCAATATTTTTTTGTTTTAAATTTGATGTATGTTCCTATTTGCCTAAAGATGTGTATATTAATGTTTCAGTTAACTTTACAGATTTTTGCTCATTTTAAGAATTCTAGTTCTGAACCTACAAAAGAAACAAACACCTCTACTCTGAAATTTTAATAGATTTTTGTGAGCATTTTTATCTAACGTTTTGTTGTTACTTTTTTAAGGAATGACACTAAAAAGCAATGCTGAAAGATGGACAACCCAAGGCAAATGTGGAATTCCAGCTGTTGATCCGTTTGTCATAGAAGAGTCTGAGAGAAACAGAGAAGCATTACCGGCTGAGCTTGGGGAGCCCAGGGTGGCTGGCGGCCACGTGGCACCACCAGTGTGGTGGCTCTGGCTGGTCGGTCTGCAGCACCGAGGCCAACACTACTGTGGGAAGTGCTCTCAGTGCAAAGCAGTGGGTCCTGCCAGCAGCTCCCGGTAACTTCAGGTGCGTGCCTGTGTGCTGCATGGGGTGCTGGAGCGCTGGGAGGGCCCACTCTGGTTGCACTCTTGCTCTCCTCGTGACGCAGGAAACTTCCAGCGTCAGCTCCCGCTTGTGAATGAATGGATGTACTCTATTAGGTTGATGAAACTTCCTGGGCTTCACTAATACACGCCGTACTAATTGCTTTCGATTTTAAAAACTACTTCTTGCTTCTAGGTATATTTTGGTTAATAAGCAACTAATAACACTTCCTTCTCTTTCCTCCTCTATAAAATGGAGATAATGATGTTTTAACATTTTCTAATTAGTCTCTTAATATCATATTCATACCTAGAGACCAGGGGTTGCTCAAATGTGGATTCATTTTCTTCTTCTCCTGTTCTAACTCGTCTGATCATTAGACCCACTCCCAAAATAAATATGTAAAGTTCCAAAGATTATTGTAAATGCCCCTTTTAAAAAAGTTTTTATACTAAAATAAAACAAAATAGTTCACCCATTTTTGTCTGTCCCAATCTCTGCCTCTGGCACCCGCCAATCTGTTCTCTATACCTATCAAGCTTTTTTTAAAAAAAAATGTGTGTGTGTGTGTGTGTGTGTGTGTGTGTGTGTGTTAGATTCCACATATAAGAGAGATTACATGGTATTTGTGTTACTCTGTCTGACTTATTTCACTTAGCATAATAATCTTCAGATCCATCCACAAATGGCAAGATTTCATTACTTTTCACGGCTGAATATAATACATATATAAAAGCAAAATGTGTTAAAATTTTTTATTTTATAAGAATTTAGTTGGTGCTTCTGTGAAGTTTTATTGATTAAAAAACTGACTTTAACCTATCACTTCGAACTACTTTTCATTTCGATATTAAACAGTGTAGCTGAGTTACATGTAACTTAGCTACAAAACCATGTAACTTCATGTGACTCCAAAACATGTAACATGTTTTGAGAAGAAAACTGTGCCATGTGTATGCTTTTTATAACTTATATATGATTGTCGATTTTGTGTTGGCATACATACCAGAGACCATTTTTTGTACATTTACTGGGAACTTAATAAGTTATTTGCCTGATAGAAAGAAGAATAAAAACTAGATAAATGAATGTACATGCCAGATTTAATACATGCAGTCCCTATACATTTCTTTAAGAACCATTGTGTTAGGGAGCAGAATAATTATAACTTTAAGAATAGTTTTCAGCCCTGACTGGTGTAGCTCAGTGGATTGAGTGTGGGCCTGTGAACCAAAGGATCTCGGTTCAATTGCCAGTCAGGGCACATGCCTAGGTTGCAGACCAGTTCCCTGTAGGGGGCACACGAGAGGCAACAATACATTGATATTTCTCTCCCTCTCCCTCTGTCCTACCCTTCCCCTCTAAAGGTAAATAAATAAAAAATCTAAAAAAAAAAAAAGAATAGCTTTCAGTGACCATTACATAAACATAAAATATAATGTATAACATTGTGATTATAATAATATGTAGAATTATTACTTTAAGATATCATGATTTTTAATTGTGAAAGAAATATTATATTGTTTTATTTAATGTTATGAAAGCAAGAAAGTAGGTACTTTAAAGGATGCACAGACAAAACCAAAGGGGTAGGTTTGAGGGTGGGAGGTGGGAATGGGTGGGTGGGGGGCTGAGGTGTGGTGAAAATGGAGACAGCTGTACTTGAACAACAATTAAAATAATAATAATAATAGAGAAACCTTCATTTCCTAAGAATTCAAGATAACAAAGATTTTAATGTAGATTAGAAATGTTAAAATATGTTTTTACTAATTTTGAAAAATTACAGCCTCACTAAAAGCGGTATCTATTCTCTTACTCCCTTTTCCTATACAAGTCCTGTCACAGACACCCTGGTAATGGAAGAGTTGCCTCTCACACTGAGAAAATAGTGATTTGGTAGCAGTGGAAGCTGGGTGCGCTCACCCTGGCTTCATACAGTTTCCTCCCAATGATGATCTGTCCTTGTTACATCTGGAGAAACTGTTGAACTAGGTCAGTATGAGTAACTCTTTTCTATATTTTGAACTTTGGCATATAGTTTATATTTCATTTTGTTTAGACATGCTGTATATACTTTTTTTAAATCTTCACCTAAGGACATGCTCACTGATTTTAGAGAGGGGGAAGAGAGGGGAGAGAGAGAGAGAGAAACATTGAAGTGAGTGAAAAACATAGACTAGTTGCCTCTCATACACACCCCCACAAGGGACTGAACCCGCAAGCTAGGCATGTGCCCTGACTGGGAATTGAACCCTCTACTCTTCAGTTTACAGGAAGACACTCCAACCAACTGTGTCACAATGGCCAGGACAGAAATGCTGTGTGTGTGTGTGTGTGTATATATATATATATATATCTGAAGTTAAATAATTAGTTCAGAACTTTCTTATACTCTATGATATTTTCTCTAAAAACCTGCATAAACATTTTTCTTTTTATGTGCTTTTAATTAATGGAGGTCTGGAGAAGATGTCAAAGAAATACTTTTTTTTCAGCATTTATAGGCCATTTATTTTTTATTGTTGTTTAATTACAGTTGTCCCCATTTCCCTTCCATTACTCTCCCCTGCTCTAAGAAATACATTTTTAATTTTGTTCTGTTTATTCTTCTGAGACTGTTGTATCCTATGAGGTTAACACAAAAAGTTAGAACAGGAACTGAACCATCAGATGTTACATTTCTGTACCTTCATGACTTAGTAAAATTTGTCTTTCCTTAATGTTTCCTTAAGCCAAAACTACATTGAAAGTGTTAATCTGCCTCTGTCACCTAAGTAGCCACACAGTCTTGGAGCAGGGGGTGAAATAAGTGATGTAAGTGTTCTGAGCCTCAGCTTCATCATTTACAGAAAGCGAATAACAGTAACACACCAACCTACTTAACACAGGTGAATGTTTAGTGGGAAAGCAAAGAATTGTGGGAAATGTAACTAAGGCCTGTGGGTCTTCCCCGTGTTCATACCCATGGCTTTACCCCATCTCTCTCCTGTGTTTCTGCATTCTCCACTCTTCCTCTCCCAATAGTCTCACCTCCCTTTTTATATCTTTTCAATGCATCCATCTTGCAACCTGCGATTCATGGTTCAGTTCATCATTTGCTTTTTGTGCTTGTACAACTGAGTCAGTGAAAGTAATCTAAGAACAGTGCTTCTTAACCTTGGCTACACATTATAATCCCTTAGGTTGCTTTAAAACAAGACAAAAGTATAGGCCAGGATGCATTTTGGACCAATGAATCACAATCTCAGTAGTGGAGACCTGACATCAATATTTTTTTCCCCTTTATACTGATTTTAAAACTTATTTTAATCAGACTTTCTATGTTGAGATTGTAGATTCACATGCGGTTGTAAGAAATAATAGAGATACCAATGTACTCTCTTGTATATCTAAATATTATTTTTTATTCTTGTTTATTCTATTACAGCTGTCCCAATTTTTCCCCCTTTGCCCTCATCCATCCTGCCCACACCCCTGCTCCTCAGTCAATCCCCACACCATTGTCCATGTCCGTGGGTCATTCATACATGTCCTTTGACTAATCCCTTCCCCTTCTTTCCACCCTTATCCCTCCTCCTTTCTGGCAGCTGTCAGTCTGTTCCATGTTTCCATGTCTCTGGTTCTGTTTTCTTTCATTAGTTTATTTTGTTTATTAGACCTCTCTTATAAATGAGACCATATGGATTTGTCTTTCACCAGCTGGCTTACTTCACTTAGCATAATGCTTTCCAGTTCCATCCATGCTGTTGCAAGTGTAGGAAATCCTTCTTTCTTTCTGCTGCACAGTATCCCTTGTGTAAATGTACAACAGTTTTTTAATCCGTTGATCTCCCAATGGGTACTCAGGCTGTGTTCTGACACTTGGCTATTGAAAATAATGCTGCTATGAACATTGGGATGCATAAGTTCTTTTCAGTTGGTGTTTTGGGATTCTTAGGGTATATTCCTAAGTGGAATGGCTGAGTCCAATGGACTCTTTACCTATTTTTCACCAATGGTAACATCTTGCAGGATATTGACATTGATTCAGTAAAGATACAGAACATTTCTATCACCACAAGAATCCATAATGTTTCCCTTTTATGCTAATAAATAATGGTACAGTGGTCTGTATACTGTGTGCTATGAAAAAATGATGTGGTAGATCTACATGTAATGATATGAGTAATATAACCACAATTTAGTAAATGAAAAAAATCAGAACAAGGAAAATGACTAATTAACAATATGTAGGTAAAGGGAAAATGTTTATTGCAGCCCCAGGAAAACTGGCAGGACATGATATGACAGACCAATGACAATCTGTGGAGGCAGTATAACATAAGATTTGGAGGCAGTTGACACATATGTGGAGATAAATAGCACAAGATTAGACAAGATTTTATTATGAGATAGCAGTAAAAATAAAGGACAAATCATTTTAAAAATGGTCTCGGGCAGCAGGTATGCTGAGGCATTTAAATATGTAAACTCTGGATAAGAATGAAGTGAAGCATCGTGGGTAAAGAAACACAGGAGTGCTGCATTCAGTGCACTGTGTGTGTAGTGTCTATACACACAGACACACATAAACCCACAATATTTGTGGGTATACAAATTTTGATGATAAAAATGTGAATGTTTAAATGTATAAATATAGCTTATATATTATGCCTTTATTAGATATAAAATATGTATTAGCTATAAACATAGGTAAAAGGTTTTAAGTTGCTCCAAATGTGGTTTTTCCCACTCCTCATGCACTGCAGTTGAAAAAAGAAGATAATTATATTCTCCTCCACTGTCATCTCAAGTTCAACAAGGTGATGTCCTGCAGGCACATGGACAAAAAGGCAGACACATCGGAAAAAATGGCTGTAGATGAGAAAGCAAGAGGCCCACGTCCCCATGGAGAGCATGTGTTTCTGTTGTCCTAGGAGGGCACTGAACTACATGGAGCAAAGTTGTAACATGTAAATTGGATGATCCTTTCTGAGTAATTAACAGATGTTATCTTCTTGAAGACTTATGTATTAAATCACAGTGTTAAAAAGGGTAGTGTGGGTCAAAGTAGATATTTTTAGAGTCATCACTAAAAAGCAAACAATGTTAATATTGATCCTATGGACTAAAGGATATTTGCCTTTTTCTTTCTCATCTTTTTGATTAGGAAAGTTTATGTCTTCAATTCATTTGCCAGGAAAAGGCAATAAAATAAATTCACTTTCCAAATGTATGACTTCCTGGCTGGGGACTAAATGACCCACATCATGAGTATATTTGCTACTTGTTCCAAGATTAGAATCCAAATACAAGTGAAGTCTGAGTATATTATTTATTTTCAAATTTTTCCTGTATTTTTATAGGAATGAGAGTAAGAAGTGTTTTTCACAATGGATCTATAAGTGGCTGCTTGTGTTTTAGGCCATCATATTGATGTTAGTTCATTGATAGTAGTTCATTGATACTTGTAAAAATGTGTGTTGGAGTATATCTAGTGATTATATCATCTAATAAATATTTATGTGTTTCATGTATATGTAAATATTCCCTAATTGCTCTCTGACCACACACATACTCACACACAATTGTGTTCATAACACAGTATGTGTTCACATAACAATATGCCACTACTGTGAAAATACACACATACAGATATGAGCCTAGCCCTTGCTGGTGTGGCTCAGTCACCTGGGCATTGTACTGCAAAGTGAAAGGTCACCGATTTGATTCCTGGTCCGGGCACATGCCTGGGTTGCGAGTTTGGTCCCTGGTCTGGGCCAAAGGCAACCAATCAATGCTTCTCACATCAATGTTTCTCTCCTCTTTCTCCTTCCCTTTCCCTCTCTGTCAAAAAATAAAAAAATGGTATGAGCCTATGCCCAAAGATATGAGATATATTTCCTGAAATGATAGGCTGGTAATAATGGTATAAATGGGTGTAAAGATTACATACAAATAACTAGTTCATATAAAGATCAACTCATGACCCTGGTCTCACTTCCACTATATTCTACAACTGAATTAACAATTTACAAACATCCAAGCAATTTCAGCTGACAGCTCCAGACAGTGTCAGCAGTTAGACAAAATGTCCATTAAGCAAAATTCAAGTCAAAGGAATGAGAACACCCTGAAAACAGTGGGATAAAGTATAGATTTAACATGTAAAATATTAATTGTATTGTTTCCTTTATCAACAACTAATTTGAGTGTAAACTTTATCATTTTTCTTCTAAAAAATGATACTATTTTTCTTTCATCTTAGTACTGTACTAAAGGAAAAAGAGCCCACATAACATTTTCGTTATTATTTCTGTTATATGAGACGTTGTGTAGTAATAATAGCAGCTCTTTGTTTTTTTGTTTTTGTTTGTTAATAAATCAGCTAACAGCATCATTACAGTGCTGAAAGGAAAGAATAGTGGGATTTAACCTTTGAAGTCTATCTACAACACAGGGCTTTTTTTTTGTTGTTGTTTTATTTTTTTAAAGCCTTTGCCTAGGTAATATGTTTTTATTCCTTTTCTACTAGAAGATGAATTTTCTAAAACTCTGCAGCAGACAAAGATGCATCTTGCCAAAGTTACTGGGGACTGGATATTAAAAATACCAACGTATGTGGAGGGGCTGCAGGATCATCCTCATGCATGGCAATTCAAGGATTGCATTGATGGGTGTAGGAGCTTTCTTCTCAATGTGTCTCATGAATGGGTGTTTGCTGACGATAAGGAGTTATCAATGTATGACAGTTTTTAAATGAAAAGTGAGAATAAGTACGCTGCTAAGTTGATGTGCTGCAACTGTTAATTTGATACTTGAAGTGGACTCAAGTCTCAGAAGGAATTAGTCAATCATTTGTTTAGTTAAACTATGTGAAATTAATGATATCCAACTCTTTCTGACCTACCAAAATGATAATTTCTTATGGTTTGATTTCACAGCTGAATTAGGTAGCTCAAAATACCTATTTCTAGTAGTACTAAAAATATTAATTAAGATATTTTCATATAATTCAAAAGTATCACTTAGTCATCGTATTTAGTAGATGCTTGAAACTTTCTTCATGGCACACTTTATTATCGGCATTGAATGAGTTTATGTTCGATGTATATTTTAGCTTCTCCTTGAAAATACAGGTTTTGATCTGATTCAGATTATATATAACATCATCTAATGACCTGACAGCTCTGGTTTCCTATGCAGAAATCAGAGTTGAGAGAGCTGAGACACTGTCTGCTGGTCCTCTGCCTTTGGGGTTAGCCTCAACTGTGGATCATGCAGCCAAGAGAACTTCTCTTTGTGTCGGTTGCAGGGAGATTCTGGAGGACCCCTGCAGTGTGCCCAGGACAGGCAGTACAGACTCATCCGTATTGTGAGCTGGGGAAGCAGTAACTGCCATGCCATCACATCAACAGTATTCACTTGGATTTCTGTGTGCAGGGATTGGATCACATCTGTCACTGAAGAGAAGCATGATCGCTGAGACAGAAGCTGGATGGAATTGTGTTATAAATGGGAAAGAAAACACATAACAGTATACTTGAAAAATGAGTCTCTTACCACTTCGAAAACACTCAATGTCACTTCCCTCAACCCTTGTATTGAGGAACTTGGATTTGGTATATCTCATACGTTCAGTATTAAATGTCAGTCACAAGAAGTTGATGTTGCTTCATGCCTGCTGGGAATGTACAATCTGAAATGTCATTAAGTTCATACTTAGTGTAACATATATATCTCATAGTTGAATACCATAATATACACTTTCACTATTTTCCTAGTTTGGTAAACATCAGAAGACATAAAGTCGAATGTTATTCAGTCCATAAAATTAATAATTTTATTCAAGGAGAACAATACCCTGAACTCAGATAGGAGAGGTCCCTGTTTCACAATTTCAATGAGCAATAGATATTTAAGAAATTATTTATCAGGCTTATATTATCATTTGATTTTTAAATAAAATAGGGTATTTCAATTGTTTACAAAACATTTAATTTATCTGTGTCTATGAAGTTAACCATTTCACTATGCTGCTGCTTAAAAATGTGAGGGAGGTAGGAAAATCAACTTAAAGTTGATTTAAAGTTTTTTGACTGAAGTCTTTTGACAGGAAAGACTGGAAATGAAATTGCATCAGTGGAAACGATTTGTCCTTATACTCTAGGATAGTTTCAACTTAGTAAAATTTAATATTTCATTAAAGGTTAATTCACTAAATAAAAGGGCAGTTTAGTGTTGTGGTCAATATATTTCTCTGCCTCTCCCAGCTGTCTGACTTTGGGTAGATTACTTAACTGCCATTTGATTGAATTTTCTTATTTACCAAACAGGTAAATAATGGTATTACCTGCAGTTTTAAATGAAATCAGGCAAGTAAAGCACTTAAAATAGTACTTATTGGAAAAAATGTGCTTACTGTGTAAGTATTAGTTGTCATTATGCCTTTGTCTTTTTTGCTCAATCAGAAAATTAAAATCTAAATGTTTGATTGGAAAATCTGATAACAGAGATGCTTATTCTCAAATAGTTCCTCTTCTTTCCAAAGTCCCCTTACCTCGTATACTGTGAAGTGTTAGGAAAAGATGAAGTTTTAATTTTTTTAAGAACTATTTTAGTGTATAGTACGTATTGACAATGTAAGGGCGTGAAAGACAAATGCTCTTTCTTAAGGAGCATACTATCTGGAAGACAAAGGCATTGAACAAATAATTAGAAGTGTTGCCTATGTCCTGAAAAGTAAGTTTAAATGTTCTCAGCGGGGGCAGGGGGTGGTATAGAGGCAAAGACAGAGAACGTGGAGCAGAGTTAGAGGACCGATAGACATCCTACGCCTAAGTCTTTCCTCCGTAATGAAGTACAGTAAAAGGAGTAGAGAGCCATTAGTTTTGTCGTCTCTTAGTCAGAAAGTAGTCTATCCCTTCCTGGAGAAGCTGTTTCCTTACTGGCCACGTGGTTACACCTAACAAAAGTTTCAAACGCGGATCTCTTCCGTGACGCCCCTTTCATCTTGACCACGCCTCTTCATTCACGAAACAGTTCGTCAGCCAAGGGCCTATCGCGAGAACTCTACTTTATCTCCCTCCTGACGGTCTCAGTGGTCGTAGTTGCTTTTGTTCTCGCGATATTTTCGGGTGAACGGGAGCCCGGGCGACCCGGGCTTCTGTGAAACATGGCGGTCGGCTGGGACCGAAACACAAGGTAAAACACTGAAACCCTGCCGGGTGCTCTTCTCTCGGTTGTTCCAGGGCTGTTCCGGGCGCGAGTGTAGTTAAGGGGGCTGAGAACCTGTCATGGAATTGGCTCCGTGTCTTCATCGCTCTCCTCTGGAGAGCGGGCCGGACCGGGTGCCGCTCCACTTCCCCCGGGGGCGTTACTGGCAGGACCCTGGGCAGCGCTACGCCTGGGAGCTCCCGTTTCTCTAGCTCGGTTTCTTTGACCTATATTGCAGCTTGAAGGAGTTTAGGTGTTTCCTCGGGAGCTACTGACCCTGATCCATTGCTTCTCACGGTGCCCGGTACCCCGGAGGCTTCTCCCGTACGCAGGCGAGGAGAGTCCCGCGTTGTAAAGACCATACGGTTGTATACCGATCGTCCCGGGTTTCTGGCTCCTCACCATCATTCAGACAAATATCAAATTCTTGGCAGCGAATTTCTCCCTCTTTTTAAGAAAGACCAAGGTCTTGGCCTCACCTGGAAGGAGAGTTTCGCACCTTGCTTGGAAAAATGGGAAAGGGGCAGGGCAGGGTGAGATGTTGCAGGAAAGACAGGTACGAGAGGCACTATTTAAACCTTCGAGGATTAAGAAACCCTTGGAAAGCAACGTGTCAACTCGTGGTAGAGAATAGCCTTGGGTAAAGGCTATAGAGTTGAAAGAAAGATCGTTATTTGAGAAAACACGCTTAAGTAACATATTTAGGATTTAGTGTCCTCGAGACAACGCAGAGTTACATAATATCTGTCAAAATGTTGCAAGACTAGCTTTCAGAAGCTATTAAAATACGTGGGAGAAAAAGATGTATTCATTTGTTTGAAGTGATACGTCGAACTCTATATACAGGTATTATAAAGGAAAAAAGAAGTCAGGCTTGTTCACAGAAGCATTCAGGACACACTAGCTTACTTAATTTGTTTATTGATGTATTTAAATTGATGCAATTGTTCCAGTTCCCAGAGGAAAAACATGAGAAAATGAAATCCCGGGGTTTGAGGGTGCTGTGGGATAGGGGAGGGGATGAGTTTCTTTCTTTTTGAGAATAAAGTTTACCACACAACTGAGTATTGCAATGGCTCGAGGGTACATATCATAAAAATACATCAAGCTTGAAAGCTCTATCAAAGGAAATTAGGCCTACTCTGGAATAACACCAACAAAAAAGAATTAGAAAAAAATTATTTTCTTTGGAAGTTAGTGATTTGATTGGAAGAAATAGTGATTTTATTTTTAATAGAAGTTATTTTTGGGTAGTTTCTTCCTGCTACTAATCCTAGTTAACAGTTTTCAGTATTCTGATTCTGCCCCTTAAATGTCATGATGGGCAAATTAACCTCTTTGTGCCTTAGTTTCCTTATCTGCAAAATGGGAATAATAATGCCTAACTCATGTGGTGATGGGTGAGGATGAAATGAATTAAAACATGCAAAGCACTTAGAACAATGCCTGGCATAAAGTTAACATACATTATGTGTTAGCTCTTGTTATTTTTAAATTTTTGTTTTCTAACTTCTAAGGTTACTCACAAAATATTGGCTTGGTACTTAGTCAAAATACAGGCTGAAGAAAACTTAAAAAAAAATTTCTTTCTGACTCCCAAATTAATGAAACACTCATTTTTATATGGTTAGTTAATATGTCTTTAAACTCTACTTCCATTTGCTTGCTTTCTTAATCTATTATCTTCTCTAAGGTAAAAATTCCTCCTTCCTACTGCTTCATACAGTCTTAGTGCAGTCTAGGTCAGCACTGTTGCTCTGTAAGTGCGTTGTTAACCCATTCTCCTTGCTTTTGGGGACATTCATTCTATTGTAAATAATATTTCATGTTTCTCTGACCTTTTCCTTACCATTCCTTTTTTACTTCAATTTCATACACTTTTATTGGGTAGTTACTATAGTCAAGCCATTTTTTTGTCCTTGGGTCACATTGCTACTGGGCACTTACTGCTACTTGTGCGGTCATCACTCTGCAGTCCCTTCCCTTAACTTTTATTCTATTGATTTGTATCATCCTCAGTCTATACATGTTGTTAACTAATCTCATATATTCTCCCATTTTCCTTAAAGACTTAACATAACTCTCAAATATCCTACAAATATTTGCATTTCTTTTGAGAATTAGAAACAGGCATTTATTAAATGATTAATTTTTTAATCTTGAATAAAAACTGTGAGGTAGCCATTATATCCCTCTCCCTCCTTTTAATATAAAATGATAATAGAAGATTGTGAGAAGTTGAGGCCATTCCCAAATTTGCCACACAGCTAACAAGTGCCTAAATATTACCCAAATTTTTCTGATCACAAAACTTATCTTTTTACTATCTTACTTGGCTTCCAAGTAAACCTTTTAATCACTTAGATGGTTATTAGATTTATTTGAATTATAAGATGATAAATAATTTTAAAAATATAACATTTAACTAAGTTTTAAAGTAAAAAGAATCAGTACTTCTTTTGGATATCTAGGTTTATAGACTGAAACTAAGCTATCTTTAATAGAAATATTTTATTGTAATGTATCATAATATTAAATAATGTGAAATTATGGATAAGTTATAGTTTTGCATTTCATTTCTAAAGTTCAATAATAGCCTGGATAATACTTCTTTTGTCTCCTTTCATTCTTTTTAGAGGCTTGTATTAGTTTACAAGGTTACCTTAACAAATTACTGTAAACTGGGTGCCTTAAAAAAATAGAAATTTATTCTTTCACAGTTCTGGAGGCTTGCAGACTGAAGTCAAGGTGTCAGCAGGACCACCCTCCCCCTTGACAGCTCTGAAAAAGGATTATTCTTTGCCTTCTCTAGCATCTGGGCAGTCTGTGGCACTCCTTGTTCTGTACCTGCATCTAATCTCTACCTCTGTCTTCACGTGACATTCTTCCTTGGGTCTGTGTGTTTTCACATGGCTTTTTTTTTCTTTTTGCTTCTTCTTTCTTTATTGGCTACTGTGTAGGTTCACATGGGTTTCTTAATGACACCAGTCATTTGATTTGGGGCCACTGTAACCCAGTATAATTTCATCTTAACTAATAATATTTTCAAAGACCCAAATATTTCTAAATAAGGCTCACCCCAGGGTTAGGACTCCAGTATATCTTTTTTCTTTAATCCTCACCTGAGTACATGCTTATTGATTTTAGAGAGAGGGGAATAGAAGAGAGAGAGGGAGACAAACATTGATGTGAGAATGAAACATCGGTTGCCTCTCACATACACCCCAACTGAGAACCCACAATCTAGGCATGTGCCCTGACTAGGAATCAAACCTGTGACCTTTCGGTTTACGGATGACGCTCCCAACCAACCGAGCCACACTGGCCAGAGCTCAGTATATCTTTTTAAAAAGTATTATTTATTTATTTTTAGTGAGAGTGAAAGGGAGGGAGAGAAACATCAATGTGAGAGAGAAACATCAATCTGTTTGTTGCATATACTCCAGCCAGGAACGAAGCTCTCAACCCAGGCATGTGCCCTGACTGGAATCAAACTGGTGACCTTTCAGTTTGCGGTACGACGCCCAACCAACTGAACAACACTGGTCAGGGCTCAGTATATCTTTTTGAGGGACACAGTTCAACCTATAACATGTCCGTAACTATTAACCAATTAAATATTTCTCATATTACTAAATAAATTTTAAAAGTAGAAGTTAGCTCATAAAACGTAGGTAGGTGGAGATAAATTGTGTTTCCATTTGTGTTTGGAGAGGTAAGAAAACTTAATTGAGCAGACAGACTAAAAAGTCATGAATTCTGTATTTTAATTTTGGCAAAGCATCTGATAGTCTCATTGTCTTCAGATCGATTCAAGGATAAACCATGGGCTCTATGACATTGCATCTGTTGAGGTTGATGGTGTGTGTCTCTGTGTTCCAGCATGAATTGGTTTCTTACTTCCTGTGCAGTTTCTCAAAGCATTGTACTAGTGGGAACTGTCTTCTCCTGGAATTTGTTTGTTTTATTTTTTTATCATACATGCAGTTTAGGAGAGAAATTGGAGAAAACAGATGTGGTACTGGAGATTGTCAAAGTATGAAGAGCAGCACCAACCAGTGGGCAAAGGAATCTAGTGCAACAGCTAGGTTTTTAGATTTTGTGGAGCAGTACTAAATATATACAGAAGAAGAAAAATAGAAGAGAGTCTGGATTTGAAAACTGACATAGAACTACAGTTTTTAACTTTACTAAAGGAGGACATCAAAAAACCAAACCAAACCTCTGTTACCTACTTTTATCATTTCATTAAAAAAAAAGACATTTTGACTTCTCCATTTTTTTAAATGGCTGACTAAACTGGGTGGGTGGAGAGACAAGTAGAGTGGGCAAAGGAGCCATAGAACTGGAAAACTCAGAGGGGTCCAGGAAACAGACCACAGGGAACGTGAAGAGCAGATTCTGTCCTAGTGAGCCAGTTACAGGGCTGGCAGGATAATTGGTTCTGCTCAGAGAGGAAAGTTAGTGTCTGGATTTTAGACTTGGAACAGTTTTAAAAATAAAGAGGTGATAAAACATGCCTTTCTTGTATGGTGTGAGGCTTTGCATAGAAGAGGCAGGTCACTGGAGTCCACCTGTTCCATTTACGTGGTGGAGGAATACCATAGGATGAGTGTCATCAGGTCATGAGTTCCAAAAGATGGTGGTGGAAAGGGGAAGAAGAGAAGCAAATTAAGTTATCCAGATGCTGAAGTCATTAAGGGATTTTTAAATTTTTACTTTCTTACTGAATTTATTGGGGTGTCATTGGCTAATAAAATTATATTGGTTTCAGGTGTATAATTCTATAATATTTCATCTGTAAATTGTATTGTGTGTTCACCAACCCAAGTCAAGTCTCCTTCTGTCGCCATTTATTTCTCCTGGAAATTATAAATATATCCAGGTGGAGTAAATGATAACAAGTGCTAAAGCGAGAGTGTACACTATGGTGTGAAACATGGACTCTGGAGCCAGGCTGCTTGAGATCAAATCCAGGATCTATCACCTGTTAAGTGGCCTTGTAAAAATGACTGCACTTTACTGTTCCTCAGTATCCTTATCTATAAATGAGATAAAAATAGTATCTAATTCATAGAGTCATTTAGAGGATTAAATGAATTAATATATAAAGTGTTTCAAATAATACTTAGCACGTAATATAAAAGTTAGACTTAAATCTATGTAGTATATGTGTTTATTAGAAGATAGACTTGAAAAGGGAACAAGTGTTTGAGAAATCATGATAACCACCACTACTGTTTTTACCCTTTGAGTCTCAGAAATAAAGTAACGATTTAAAGGGAATAACAACCAGTTGTACATCATGTTTTCATATTGAAAGCAGGTAGGAGGATTGTTTTTAGACAAACTTGTTATTGGAAAATTTGTTCATATCAGAACAGTGGCTCTGTAGAATAGAGTGGAAAGTATTGAAAATGCAGTGAGTTTCTTGGATGTAGGTTAATGCCGAGCTAACAGGAATGGGACGGGAGTAGCAGTAGAGTGACAGGATGCTCCATTCTAGAATAGTAATCATTGAAGGTAGAAATGGAAGAGGCTAGAGACTGAGAAGCAGCCAAGCGGGATAGATAAACTAGCTAGAATTTTTTTTTAACTGATTCCAGAGAGAAGGAAGAAGAGGGAGAGAGAAAGAGAAGCATCCACCCATTGCTCCACCCATCTTGTATCCAGTGGTTGCTTCTTGTATATGCCCTGACTGGAGATGGAACCTGCAACCTTGGTGTATTGGGACGGTGCTCTAACCCACTGAGCTACCTAGCCAGGGCACTAGCTAGGCTTTTAAGGGAGGAGTGCTGAATAGGCTATATGAATTGTTAGAGGCTTTGTAAAATTAATTTTTATATACCTTAATACTTATATATAATTCAAAGTAAGCATTTATAAAGCTTATAAAATATAGAAAATTTAGGAAGTAAAATTCAGTTTTTTTCATTTGCCCAGCAATGCTGTCTGCTATGTGCCAACCACTGTTCTAGGTGCTCAGGATATACCGTAGTGAACAAAACAGAACACTTATCTGTGTGGACCTTATACTTTTATATATTTATTTATCTAAGAATGATGGTTTTTTTTTTTTTATTGGAAAGCTGTGCAACCATGGGTGTTTCTGGGGAAATTTCCCACTTTCCTTTTTTTTTCTTCCACAAATGTTTATCAAATACCTGCTGTGCTAGGCACTGGAGATACAAAGATCAAGTTAGATGTGGTTCCTGAGAAAATAGACAATTAAACAAGCAATTAGAAACAGTATTCTAGGAGCACATACTATAGTATATTTGAGGGCATAGAAAAGGAATCTCCCTACCCTATCCAGAGAGAGATATCTAGCCTGAGACTTACAGAGTAAGTAGGAGTTAGCTAAATGTAGAGGTGGACGGACAGGAGAAAGGATAGTTCTGGCAGAGAGAACATGTTGAAGGACTAGAAAGTGATTTAGTTTGGATGGAATTTAGACTTTGAGGGATTAGGTTTAAAGAGAGGTAAGCAGGACCTGGTTTTTGAGGGCTCTGTAAATTTTGTTAGGATAGAGTCCAAACTCTTCAAATATAATGGGAATGAACCTATTTTAAAAGAAAATTTATACGATCACTTTAATATATTAAAAAGATTATTGGTTGTAGTATGGAGAGTGAATTGAAAAGTAAAGGTTGTTGCAGCAATGAAGTGATAGATTGGCAGTTGGAACCAGGATCCTAGTAAGGAACTTCTCAGTGAGCTCAGAAAAGAAAAGACAGGTTTGAGAGAAATTTAGGAAGAACTTTAGTTTAAGAATGTAACCATGTTTCTGGCTTGTGTTTTTGGGCTTGTGTTTTGGGGTGCATGCTATCATCGTTGACTAAGAGGGGCACAAGAGAAACAGGTTTGGTGGGGTGAAGTATTCATTTTTGGACTTGTTGAGTGTGAATTGTCTTTGGAATGCTTCCATGAAAGTGTAATAGAGGCAGAAAGATAATACATGTCTGCAGAGAGCCTTGGACTTGGAATAAAGATTTGGGATGAATCAACATGTAGATGGAAATTGAAGGGAGGGGAGATCACTTGGGGAAACTGTGGAGGTTGGGAGAAAGGCCTACTGAAGAATTGGGAGGAAAAAGAATCCACAAAGTAAGCCAAAGAAGATCTTGGGGATAGAATGAAAATCAGGAGGCTACTATCACTTATGTCAAGGTAAGAGACTGTTTCAAGAAGAAAAACAAGTGATGGACAGCATCTTTTCTCACAGGCAAAATTAGGTAAAGACTAAACATGTCCATTGGATTTACTACTAAAGAAGTTGTTAATTTCTTGCTTAGAGAAATTTAGTTAAGAGGTGAGCCTGTGCTGAGGGAGTAATCACAGTGGATGAAAGGGACAGCTTGTTTTAAGTTTGCATATATTGATAGGTGTGCAGTCAGAGATCAGTAGTTGGAGTTGGACTTGAACTGCAGTGGAAAGTTTTATTGTAAAGATAAGAAGATTGAATATATTTAATATTTAACTCCAGTAGGAAAGCATGAATAGGAATGGGAAGATGGAAGGAAGATCAATCTTGGTGCTGTTACTACTAAGCAGATACAGAAAATAAATTTGATTGTTCTGTCAGTTGAACAATTTTAGGAAGCAGGATCATGGTTAATACTTAACACACACTGAGAAGCTAAATTTACAAATGAGAATACCAGTTTTATAACTTTCCCGGAGCTTAGAAAATGTCATCTGTTTTGTCTACATGTTCTTTTTTCTTAGGAAAATCATATACATGAGAAGTAAAATTATAATCCGAAGTCCACTTTGTGAGCATGGAATCATCAAGGGAAGTTAGTTGAATGTTTTTAATGGCAAATGAAATCAATCTATAAATGCATCCAGCTTCATTGTAGGGCAGTAGCTCCTTCGTGGACTGCATAGTAGTGTCCCTGATTGGGGCCTGTTCTGTTATGAACAGTGTTGGTGATTGCTGCCAGTTTTTACTTCTCTCACTTTCCTTTTTCTGTATGAATGCCCTGCTATGGCCTATTCTTCTGTATTAACCCTACCCACGGGATTTGACACAAATCTTTCTGCTCTTCCTTTTAGTGGCATTTGCAGTCATTTGATTTATTCTGCAGTTAGTTTGAGTTTATTAATATTTTTAATAAACTTTGATTTCTGGTAATGCTTTATAGTATCACTTATGGCATTTCTATTATAAATATTTGAGAATTCGGTTATTTTTATGGTCTTGTAACATACTTTAGATGTAGTTGGCATACTGATCAAAAAGAGTAGCAGTCAATTTTTAAATATTTTTATTGTAAAAATAGATAATTTGGTAAGTCCAACATTTTGTAAAGAGGAAAATTAAAATCTGCACATGATGTACTTTAAAAATTTTTATGTATAGACCTTTAGTTTGTTTCTTGAATATCTTTTCTCCTGTCTTTCTTAAAACTGAGCCCGTATAGCCTACTGTTCTTTTCTTAAAATATTATGAGTATTTTCTTATTAAATTTTGTCTTTTATAAGATTTTTAGTGTTCTCATAGAATCAGAGCTTTTAATTAATCATAATTTGTGTATTAGATACCATGGATTTATTTCCGTCTTCAATATAGTTAAATAAAACAATATGAGAAATATCCGTAAGATTCAATTTCTATGCATAACCCAGATTATTGCCTTAAGATACATTTTTTAAAAATTTTATTTTAATTGTTGTTCTTGTAGTTTTCTTTTACTCCCATCCCAGCCCACTGCCTCAAGATACATTCTTAAAAGAGGAATTTAGTGAAAAGAGGAATGGTGAATAGTTATATTTTCATTATCAATGTATGAGCATGTCTTTATTAGTGGGGATGTATTATTTATATATAAATTATTTATTTTTAAAGATTTTATTTATTTATTTATTTTTAGAGAGAGGGGAAAGGAGGGGGAGAGAGATAGAGAGAGAAACATCAGTGTGTGGTTGCCTCTCACATGTCCCTCACTGGGGATCTGGCCCACAACCCAGGCATGTGCCCTGATTGAGAACTGAACTGGCAGCCTTCTGGTTCGCAGACCATGTTCAATCCACTGAGCCATACCAGCCAAGGCCCTATATATATATAAGTAATAGGAGAAAAAAAATATTTATTTTGATTTGCATATTTAAATATTATGAATGTGGCTTGCTTTCTTCTTCTATTTGATGTGTTTGTGTCTGTAAGTTGCCTTTCATTAGTATTTTTTGTCATGGTGAGAGGGAGAAAGGAGAGGTGTGCGTGAGTGTTAAGCTTTCTTTCTCAAGGAAGAATGAAAATATTAAGTTCTTCCAAAGACATTTGTCAGTTATCTAAAAATAAAATAAACCTTTATATCTTTTTAGAGGATACATTTGTTCATTGTTTATTTCTTAGCATGACTATATGAAAGAAGAAGGTTTTTCTGAAGATGAGGCGACTGAATCGGAAAAAAACCTTAAGTTTGGTGAAAGAGTTGGATGCCTTTCCAAAGGTTCCTGAGAGCTATGTAGAGACTTCAGCCAGTGGGGGTACAGGTGAGAGTATCAATTCAAATTAAAATACCTTCACTAAATGCAACTCTGAGTGATTCAATCAGTAACATACAGAAATACAGCCATGAGGAAAAACTCATCAATGCAGTAACTTTTTAACTGCTCTGTCCTCATGTAATGCTGTTTTGCCCTAATTTGAGTGTGTGTGTATGTGTGTGTATTTGCTTTGGCATCTAACTCAGTGTAGTCTGTGCATTTAGCAGTGTTTGTTAAAACATTAATCCAGTTTTACTGTTTTGGCTCTGTTGAGTTATGTATGATTATATGAACAAGATTATTATGTGTAAATATAATTTAACTTGGAATAAGTTATTTAATGATCTTAAACTGCCTCAGTGCTAATTTGGTTAAGAACAAATCAATTTAGACATTATAATAAAAGTTCTTACATTTCACCCTACTGGAGAGAGGCAACATGGGATAATAGTTAAGAGCTTAGACTGTGGAACCAGACTGTCTTGATTTAAATTCTACCTCTTCCCCTCCCTAACTACCTGACCTTGAAGATGTTAACTTGTCTCTGCTTTAGTTTCTTCTATGAAATGGGGACAATGTCAGTATTTACATAGTAGAGCTGCTGTAATGATTAAATAAGTTAATATTTATAAAATGCTTAGAACAGTACCTGGTACAGGTAGAAATATGTGTTAAGTAAAATAAACAAATAATGGACCATGTAAGCAAAATATGGAACTATAACAGTATTTCCTGTTATTTCTTTCTCTGAGAAGAACTGATAAAATAGTATTTCACATAAGATTGATATTTCATTTGGCAAATGTGTGCTAAGGTTCTTACTATTTCTAATCTCTTGTGATTAATTTTTGTTAACAAAAGTAGCTCAAGTTCTTTTTTACAGTCCATTTTAAGTGTGTTTTGACAAGTACATGGTAGTTCTTTCCTTTTTGTCATGTCTTTGAGCTGCTTTTATAAATGAAATGATATGTTTAGGAGAGTTTTATTAGAGATTTGGAGATGTATGTTATCTGAATTTCTGGCACACAGATTATTGTGGCTTCTCAAGATTTAAAAAATTAGTCTAATTTTAAAAATTGGGCTGCAGGCATATAGATGCACTTTTAATTTGAGGGGACCGTTTTCAAATTTGCGCTGTAAAATGTATGCTGCCTTTGAGTATTTACTATGTCTGTGACACTGCTATATGTAAGAAAGCGTAAGTTTGGTGTCTTGAAATACCAAAGAAATAAAATGCTTTCTCCATAGTACAAATGTTTGTGTTTATTTGTATGTTCATTGATCATTAAATCTTATTTTCTGAGCTGTTTTAGGGGAAAAAAATCTATCATGGACATTTTAACAAAAACTGTCTGTAATATTAATTCTCATGGCAGCCATGAAGGCATTCTTTGATATATTTAATCTCACTAAAAGTAGTTTCCTACTATATACTTATAAAAAAAGTTTTAATTGTTTTTCTTTTTTGTTTAATTTCTCAGTTTCTCTAATAGCATTTACCACTATGGCTTTATTAACCATAATGGAATTCTCAGTATATCAAGATACATGGATGAAATATGAATATGAAGTAGACAAAGATTTTTCTAGGTAACTTTTTTCTTTTTGAAATACCTTTAGATTTAAATTGTTTTAAAGTAATATACCATTTAAAAAATATCATTGTTTTAAAGCTAATATGCCTTTTTAATAAATACCTATTTATCTAAAAATACATATTTTTTCATACTTGGTTTATTTTAGTTCTGAAGAAATAATTCTCATAAATTCTTGTTTTTGCATTTATTAGGTGAAACATTTTAGAATCGTTTGAATACTGGTTAAATTCTAAAAGGGAGGTTCTCTGATACAATATGCACTGTATAAAATGGTTAGCAGAGCATGTTTTTTTAAGATATTGAACTGGTAGGAATTATTTTATGTTTTAAAACTGTTTACATTTTTGAAATAGCTTACTGATCTGCATAAGCTGGAAAATAAACTGTTTAAAGATACATTGTATATGGTTATAACAATTTTTATAAATTACATCCAAACTAAATTTTAATGTAAATAACATCACTTAAAAGTTTGAAAATACAGTGCCTTAATAAGGAGACAAGTATACTTTATTTTATTTCTATTATTGGGATATTTTAATTGACTGAAAATAACAGGTTTATAATATTAAGATTGTGCTAACTAGATGGGAGGAACATTTATTTCTCAATTCTAATCATAGCTCTGCCATTTACTAGCAATCTGACTTTTTAGGGAAGTTACCAAATCTGTATCTGCATGTGTTTCGGTTTCTTTTTCTATTAAATGGAGGTAATAATTATAGTACCTTCCTCATGACACTAGTGAGAAGTCAGTCAACATTTGTTAATTGCTGTGTAACCTTGGGTAAGTCACACGCGGACTTATTTTGGGCCTCAGTTTCTTTCTTCATCTATAAAATGAAGAGTAGTATTCTTGATAACATGGGTTTTCAAACGCTATGTTATTTTTCTTATTTTATTTGTCTTTAGCACCAATGAAACACTTTTTTCTTTCCCAAATGTAGTCTTACGTAGTTTACCAAATAAGCCTAGTGGGGATACCCAGAGAAGCCTGTCTACTTGGTCTTCTCTTCTTGTTCCTACAGCATCTCCTGAGCCTGAACCCCAGGGTTATTTGGAGCACAGTGTGAACTACAGACAACCTTAAGACTCTATGAAGTCCTAAAAATCTGTTGAAAATTATTTTGAAGCTCTAAAAATTTAATTTTGAAACCTGATACAAATTCTTAGAAAGAAGTTTTGATAGGCAGCACAGGATGAGACTGATATTGATTATACTCATTCTGTTATTTATGGTGCTTAATTAATTCTGATATTTTATAATCAATTTAATTTGAATTCATCATTTATTTAATAAAGCATTTTAAAAAGGCCATGCAAAACTTTTAAGCATCAGAGTTTTTTCCTGGCAATTTGGCTGCATTTATTGAGCCACCCAGACCTAGTTTCTAGTAATGCCAATTCAGTGCTTATGTGATTTTAAGCCAGGCATTTGTACTGCCCTGAACACCATTGTTTTATCTACAAAACTGTGAAGCCTCAACTTTATAGGTCCATGATAAAAAATAAAGAAGATAATTAGAATGCTTGCTATATATATTTGACAAAGGAGAAAGGCTTGCAGTTCCTAACTCTTGATTTTGAAAGTTTTAAAGGACTATTTTACATAAGATTTATGTAAACAAAGGTTAAGACTTATTTTTCTGAGTTTCTTGGAGTTATTTAATTTAACAAAATTAAATTACATGATACAGTATTAAAAACCTGTGAAATCAGAAGGGCTTTTGGTATGATTTCAAAATAGAATTTTACTTTCAAAGTGCTTTTGTTTTTGCCATAAGAAATGTTTTCCAAGTTCTAATTGACATATTCTTGAAATCCAAGTGTTTCAGAGAGTTGACTTATATTTCTCATGTTTTTTTATTATTTGGTGGGTACTAAAGTTTCCTTTTTGTCTTTTAGCAAATTGAGAATCAACATAGATATTACTGTTGCCATGAAGTGTCAGTGTAAGTATACCTTTAACTTGATGAATCCATATATAGCTCTGGTTCAAACAGTTGCTAGTAAAAAATAAAACCACTGGTTGTTTTAACTCTGTTTTTCCTTTGCCATATCTTAAAATGCTGCTGCAGTGTTATTAATAATGCAAGTTTTCCCCCAATTTATATTTTTTAAATTTCTTCTTTAGAAAGAGAAGAGACTTAACTTCCACATTAGTATAATTAAAGTAAAAGAAACTGAAGGAAATTTTTGTGAATAAAAGTTTTAGTGTAGGTATATGTTCTTCTTTCTTGTTTGGATTCCCAGTTTTTGTACCCATGTTTCTCAAGAATATCCTGTTTTACTCTTCCAGTTTATCACCCTTTACCCTTTCATATTAAAATATAGACCCAAGTGTTTGAAGTTAATAGTGATCTTTTTTCTGTTTTGATTGTACTGGTAGAAGTGAGAAAATGTTAATATATTATATTCTAGGTAATGTTTGAATCAGTAGTACTCTCAAAAAATGATGATATTTTTGCATAAAAGTTATCTTTAAATTACCACTTGAAAAGTAGAGACTGAGAATTTAGTAGTTCAGATGAAGTGTTTTAAAGTGTGAAATAGTATTATCCAATTAAGGAAGTTAATTTCTGGGAAATTTTATCACAGGAACCTTAAATCTCTCTACCTTTTCCATTTATTTTTTTCTTATGTTAGTGATTTTAAGAGAAATACTTTGTATCTAAATTATGAGCTGGTGTTAATACTGAATACATCATATTTTACCTTATTTTAGATGTTTGAATACCATTTGAATTCTAGCCTTTTCAAATAAACATTTTCTATTGATATTTAAAAAATCATCAGTAGCTTTGCCTTAAGATTTCTTTTAATCTCTAAAAATAATTCTTATAATTACTGTTTTGTGTAGCAGCCATTTAGTACTCGTGATTAGGTTCTTACCAATTTTTGCAAAGCTCTTAAGTAGAGTTTATACTGTTTACTGTGACATTCTGAATTGTCTTTTTACTGAGCAAGAAGTAAAAAAAATATTAATTTTTGGAATAGTTCAACCAAATCTATATAATGATACTATTTTAACTTAAATAAGCAATATAGGAGAGTGAGTTTTCTATTAATTTGTTAGTTTATATCAGACATAGTTGGGTTCTTAACATAGAATGTAAAACTTATAATTTTTTTTTCTAATTTTTTATGCAGATGTTGGAGCAGATGTATTGGATTTAGCAGAAACAATGGTTGCATCTGCAAATGGTCTAGTTTATGAACCAGTAAGTTTGATTCATGTATTTTTAAGAATAATATGCTTTGAGAAATTGTTCCCTTGAAAACAGTTTTTATATTTTCTTTGGTTTTGTCTCAGCCAGTTTTTAAAATATATTTTCTTAATTCAAAAGTAATCTATATTCTTTGTAAAAATTTAGAAGGGGGAGTTGTATGTAATGCCAAAATTTGAGATAATCATTGTTAGCATGGTTAGCATTTTGAATAAGCCTTTAATATCTGTTTTATAACCTTATTCTTATTTTACATTTTTGTTAATGTTTTCTAATAGTTTTCTAAATGTTTTCCTTTTCTCTTTTTTTAGAGTTGCTGTAGTGATGAACTATTCTTTTCCTCTAATGATTTGGAAATTCTGTGTCCTCTTTGTATTTCTCTTAACATAATCAAGAATGGAGCAGTTTCTAAGAGGAGAAATTTCATGTGCATTATTTTTTTCTTTTTCATACCTCCATTTCCCAAAGCTAGTGAGATACTGACATTTTCGTATTGTTTTTATGGGACAAATTGTGTATAATGTAATTGATTTCTCAGAAATCACCACCAGCCTTGACTGGTGTGGCTCAGTTGATAGGTGGTCCTCCCATGGAGCAAGGGTTTGCTGGTTGGATTCTGGCGGGGCATGTGCCTAGGTTGCAGGTTAGTGGGGCATGTGCAAGAGGCAACCTATCCATAGTTCTCTCTTCCATCAATGTTTCTCTCCCTTTCTTTCTCTCTCCCTTCCCCTCTCTCTAAAAATAGGTATAAAATATTAAAAAAAAAAAAAAAGAAATCACCATCACATCACTGGGGCAGGTATCACATTACAAAGGCTGAGAAGTCAGGACCAGAGATAGCCCTAAAGAAGCAGTTTTGCCTTGCGTTGCTGACTGCTCTGTTGGCATTATGGTACTTACATTTACCATGCATTCCTGAGTTCTTTGTTTACCATTGACCCCGTGAATACTTCTTTAAGCAGAATTGGAAAGTGAAGACTTAAAGTGATAGAGGAGAATTAGAAGTAACTGAATCTGAGGAGCAAAAAAAGGAACCCTTAGGTCTGTTTTGATTACAAAATTATTTTTAGCTTACAACAACAAATATATTTATTTCTTTTGGTACATTCTTTTTAAATAGAAATTTGTAAAGAAGAATTTTAGTAACTTCCTTATTGTCATTCTTCTTTATTCCCCCTTAAAAAATTGATACCACAGTAATTTTGTATGAGGTTAAGTATCTTACAAATTTAGGCACCATGTTGCTGCATATTACACTTGTGTGAAAATTTAGATCTAGAAGATTATTATTAGATACTTCAAGATTTGCATTACATTTTATATTATTATAATAGAGATTACTCAGTTTTACCTCTACGTGTTGTTATTCTTTCTAATATTCTTAGTTTCTTGATTTTTGTTTATTACTTTGTTGCAGGAACTTTTTGGGACTTTATTTATCAGCAGGAATGTGTGATTTATGTTTATGAACTCTAGGATGACTGCCTGTGCCATTCTGCTATTCATACGTGTAAGCTTGGTTGAGGATAGAATTCATTCTTGCTTTTTGATGTTTTGTACTCAGTTTTATAGACATTCCTTGTCTTCTGGTACAATTATTTTTTTTCCTTCATATGTAATATATTTACTGTATCTACTTGAATGCTTTTTTTCTTTTACTTTTCAAATCCAAATATTTATCCTGTGTATCCAAGTATGGGTTCCCTTTAGGGATTTTCATCCTCGGTGATCTTAATTTTTAAGTGATTTTTTTTTTTGCTTGTTGGTTTTAATGATGTTAAAAGCAGTGCTTTTACCTCTGCTTTTTAAAATTGTTATATGATATTGAATTTTGTGGAATTGTTCTCAATATCTTTATTACTCCTTACATTAGATATGTATTTTGAACTTTGCCTCTGAGTTCTGAATATTATTTTGATCCAGAAGGACCAATCCTTCCTTCCTTCATTCACTTTTAGAGAGAGGGGAAGGAAGGGAGAAAGAGAGAAACATCATGTGCAAGAGAAACATAGATTGGTTGTCTCTCACACACCTCTAACTGGGGACCTGGCCCAGGCATATGTCCTGACTGGGAACTGAATTAGAGACTTTTCTTTTTAAAAAAAAATTGTTTTTATTTTTGTTCAAGCATAGTTGTCTCCATTTTGCCTCCACTGCTCTCCCCTGCCCCACCCACCTCCACAGCCCACCATCAATACTGCCCCACTTTGGCTTTGTCCATGGTCCTTTTATATATGTTCCTTGACGACTCTTCCCATTCTTTCCCCTGTTATCCTCTTGCCCCTGCCCCTCTTGTTACTAGCTTTGTTCTTTATTTCATTGTTTCTGGTTATATTTTGCTTGCTTGTTTGTTTTGTTGATTAGGTTCCACTTATAGGTGAGATCACGTGGTGTTTGTCTTTCATGGCCTGGCTTAATTCACTTAGCATAATGCTCTCCAGTTCCATCCATGCTGTCCAGAAGAATAGGAACTCCTTTCTTTCTGCTGCATAGTAATTCCATTGTGCAAATGTACCATAGTTTTTTGATCAACTCATTTACTGATGGGCACTTAAGTTGCTTCCAGCACTTGGCTTTTGTAAATTGTGCTACTGCGGACATTAGGGTGCATAGGTTCTTTTGAATTGGATCCTTAGAACATACTCCCAGAAGTGGAATTGCTGGGTCAAAAGGCAGTTCCATTTTTAGTTTTCTGAGGAAATTCCATATTGTTTTCCACAGTGGCTGTACCAGTCTGCATTCCCACCAACAGTGCACTTGGATTCCCTTTTCTCTACAACCTCTCCAGCACTCGTTGCTTGTTGATTTGTTTATGTTGGCCATTCTGACCTGTGTGAAGTGGTATCTCATTGTGGTTTTATTTTGCATCTCTCTGATGGCTAGTGATGCTGAGCATCCTTGCATATATCTCTGGGTCCGCTCTATGTACTTGGAGAAGTGTCTGTTCAGGTCCTTTGCCCAATTTTTAATTTGATTATTTATCTTCTTGGAGCAGAATTGTGTGAGTTCTTCATATATTTTAGAGATCAAACCCCCATCAGAGGTATCATTAGCAAACATATTTTCCTGTACGGTTGGTTCCCTTTTTCATTTTTCTGATGTTTTCTTTAGTCATGTGGAAGCTTTTTATTTAGATGAAATTCCATTTATTTATTCTTTTCTTTATGTCCCTTGCTCTAGGGGATATATTGGTGAAAATATTGCTGCATGGAATATCTGAGATATTCCTGCCTATGTTCTTCTCTAGGACTTTTATGGTGTTTTGACTTATACTTAAGTCTTTTATCCATCTTGATTTTATTTTTGTGTATGGTGTAAGTTGGTAGTCGAGTTGCATTTTTTTGCATGTAGCTGTCCAGATGTCCCAACAGCATTTGTTGAAGAGGCTATTTTTTACTCCATTTTATGCTTCCGCCCACTTTGTTGAATATTAATTGACCATAGACACTTGGGTTTATTTCTGGGCTCTCTATTCTGTTCCATTGATCTGTGTGTCTGTTCTTATGCCAGTACCAGACTCTTTTGATTACCGTGGCCTTGTAATAATTTGATGTCAGGTATTGTGCTCCCCCCTACTTTGTTGTTCTTTCTCAAAATTGCTGCAGCTATTTGGTATCGTTTATGGTTCCATATAAGTTTTTGAAATGTTTGTTCTATATCTGTGAAATATGTCATTAGTATTTTAATAGGGATTGCATTGAATCTAAAAATTGCTCTGGGTACTATGGACATTTTGATGATGTTAATTCTTCCAACCCATGAACACAGTATACGCTCCCATGTATTTGTGTCTTCCTTAATTTCTTTCTTCAGTGTTGTGTAGTTTTCTGAGTACAGGTCTTTTACATCCTTGGTTAGGTTTATTCCTAGGTACTTTATATTTCTTGTTACTATATCAAATAGGATATTTGTCCTTCCTTCTGTTTCTGATACTTTGTTGTTAAAGTACAAAAATGCCTTCAATTTTTGATTATTGAGTTTGTATCCTGCTCTTTTGCCAAATTCACTTATTAGGTAGAGTAGATTTTTGGTGGAGTCTATAGGGTTTTCTGTGTACACTATGATGTCATCTGGAAACAATGACAGTTTCACTTCCTGCTTTCCAATGTAAATGCCTTGTATTTCTTTTTCTTCTCTGATTGCTGTGGTTAGGACTTCTAATACTTTGTGGAATAGAAATAGTAAAAGCAGATATCTTTGTCTTGTTCCTGATCTTAGTGGGAAAAGTTTTAATTTTGCCCATTGAGTATCAGGTTAGCTCTAGGTTTTTCAAATATGGCCTTTCTTATGTTGAAGTATGCTCCCTCTACTCCCACTTTGCTGAGTGTTTTTATCATAAATGGATGCTCTACATTATTAAATGCTTTTTCTGTACCTATTGATATGATCATGTGATTTTTGTCTTTCCTTTTGTGTATGTGATGCATTACGTTTATTGATTTGCAGAGATCGTACCATCCTTGCATCCCTGGGACGAATCCCACTTGATCATGGTGTATGATCTTTTTGATGTATTGATGTATTGTTTTGATCTGTTTGATGTATTGATGTATTCTACTGATGCCAGTATTCTATTGGTTTGCCAATATTCTGTTGAGGATTTTGGCATCTGTTCATCAGCAATATTGGCCTGTAGTTTTCTTTCTTTGTTGTGTCTTTATCTGGTTTTGGGACTAGGATGATGCTGGCCTCATAAAGAGAGTTTGGGAGTCCTCCCTCTTCTTGAATTTTTTGGAATAGTCTGAGGAGTATAGAGGTTAGCTCCTCCTTAAATGTTTTGTAAAATTCTTCTGTGAAACTGTCTGGTCCAGGGCTTTTATGTGCTGTGCCGAGAGCTTTTAATTACTGCCTGAATTTCACTAGCTGTTTTCAGTCTGTTCAGGCTTTCTGCTTCTTCTTGATTCAGTTTTGGAAGATTATATTTTTCTAGAAATTTGTCCATTTCACCCAGGTTTTCAAATTTCTTGGCATATAGTTGCAGGCCAATGCTCAGTCTACTGAGCCACACCACACAGATCTATGTTTTAACATTCAGTGATTATATTTCCACCTCTACTATATTGTGGATCACTCCATTTTTTCCGTCTTCATGATGCCAGTATGTTTGAGAAGCAATTAGAAAAACTAACATTTTTCTTCTTATGTTTAGAAGTGGTATCAGAGAGGAAAATTAGCTCTAGTACTTCATATTGACCACTTCTTTCAAATTAATAACTCTTAATATGTCCTTTGAGTAATTGACTTACTTGTTCATCTTTAGAATAGGGAAGTAAGTGGCATATTAAGTAATTGAGAGTTGAAATAGAGTGTTGTTGGTTGTTATACTTGCTCCTTTTTTTCCATCCGTTATACTTGCTCCTTTTTTTCCATCCCTAGGTGAAAGGAGTTTATATATACTGTGTTTCTGTGTTAGATTAGATCCTCAGATGGTTTTGAAAGGAAAAGAAGTCACAGATGTGTCTGGGATGGCAGAGTGGTTCAGGGCATCCCAAATTTCTTTTTCTGTGTTTGCATTAACAGGCTAAGTTTAGCAAGAGTAGCTTCTTTCAGCTGGTATAACTGTCCTCATTAGCAGCCAGCAATGGCAGTATTTTTGCTTAGTTTAAAATACTGTCCAGGCCACAGATAAGCTAGGAAATAGCACCACTGTGGAATGCCTTCCCATGTGGCCTTTGACACTGGATTGAACTAAAAATGTTCCATGGATGAAAACTGCCTATTTCTGAAGTGTCTCTTTATTTTTTATAAACTGTTTTTTCCTTTGTTCCTTTGACTTGGAGATTTTACTTGCTGCCTATATGTACTTTTCTGTTCCATGAAATAAATTTTTCACTGGGCTCTTTTCTCAATTTAGTTCCCCTTGTATTCTGTCTTGTATAAGTTCTTGAAAATTTCTAGCATGTGGATGCTAATTTAGAATGATTTAAAATGATAACATAATTGTGTCCTAATTTTTATATTTCTTTGAATATTTTGAAAATTTGGTTATGATGAGACTTAATCATCTTCAAATTATCCCCTAAAATTTATCTATGCTGTTTCTCTAGCATTTTCTTTATCTTCTGAGTGTCTGTCGTTCCCAATCTCGTCCCATTTATTAAGTCCTTGATTTTGCTTATATATTTTTTTCTGAATAGCTTGTCTATCTAGATTTTAGCTCCTGAGAAGTATTAACTATTTTTTCTTTATAATTCACAAAATGTAAAGCATAATGCCTTGTAGGTATTCAGCACTAATGAATATGTTAGAATCATGTAATTGTGTTAACTTCATTGATTCCATTGTAAATAGTTTCTGCCATCTCTTCCATTCATTGTGGAATAGGAAAGTTTTATTTAAATTTAACTGTCATATAATTACAGGTCATGCCTTAGCCAGAAAGTTAGGAACTTAAAAATATTTAATTGTATATTCTTTGTCAGTAATTTTAAAATGTTTAACAATGTTTGTGGTAAGTATTCATTTCCTTGTCCTTATATATATGAAAATATTTAAAATAAATATTATATTTAGTATAACATATTAAGTATCTTTAGTATAATAAATATTATTAATATAAAATTGTTTTAAAGATCATTTTACTTCCAAATTTTCATTCATTGTTTTAATATGCACTCTGGATTTAAAAAATTTAACCCACATAACTTGACTAGCCCCAAACCATGATCACACAATATGCCATGATACTTACTATTTTGCTATTTGCTATTATATTGCTTTTTTTATTTAAAGAAAATAATTATTTTTGAAAATGTGGGAAAGTGAGGAATCTGGCAGAGCTGGATTTTACAGACAGACCCTTACTATCTAATTTTGAAAAAAAAAATTTCAGCCTTTGAGTGCCTTCCTTATATGCAAAAGGAAAAGAATGACAACAAACTCATAAGGTGGTTATGAAAGTTAAGTGAGATAAAGAATTAAGTAGTATAGTGCCTAGCACAAAGTAGGCTACTCAATAGTTTCTTTAACCCCTTGTGCTAAGTATTATATTAAGCATTTCGGGGAAGTCAAGGAAGAATCACGTAGTCCCTACTGCCACTTATTCACAGGGTGACCAGGGAGCGCTGCATGGAGTATGTTTTATAGATATTAGTGTTATCCTTGTGTGCTGCGTTGTGAAAAGGGTTGGGAAGCATGCTGTAGACAAGTTTAGCAGGGGGAGTAATCAGAGTAATTTCACTGAAATCAGAAAGATTGAACAATTTAACCTGGAGCACATGGTTTATAGACTTTAGATAGACATAAGGGTCAAAATTACAGGAGAAATTTCCTGTAATTTCCTGCAGGTTGGTATAATTAAATTACCAAAGGCACAGAAATAGAACTGTTTAATAGAGTGGGAGATTGTCCCACTTTAATTTAAAACTGACAATTTGTAAAGAGAGACTAGTAGGTTAATGCCTAATTATGGAGGGATAATTAATAAATTAAAAAGTAGGATTGATATGCTTTGTTATAAATTGCCTTTATGAAAATCAAAAGAGATTTTGTTGCAAAATTAAGTTGTGAATATCACCATAAACCACGAGAAACTTTATTTATCACCAAATTATATAAGTAGCCAAGTCTGATTTTGAATTGATGAAGATAGTGCAGATAAAATATCTGGAATTATTCTTTATTGTTAATACGATGAAGAATTATGGTGTTATTATTTAGCTCATTATAAAAAATTATAAAAAATTGTTGATTTTATCATGTTATTATTCAAGCAAGAATATGTGCTTTGAAAGCTTAAATATTATACTTAAGCTATATGTCTTTTTTTTTTCCTTTTTAAATATGTAGTTTCATGCTGGCATCATTTAAATGATTTTAAGCCCTAAAATACCATTTTGTACATATGATAAATTACCAACTTGTATCCATTCTCATAAATGTAGCTAACAGGAAAATATTTGCGATTGATAAAATTTTTTACTATTTTTGAATAAAAATAAAATATATTTAAATTTTTATAGGTTGACTTATAGAGGATGAAATAAATATGAATACTTGTTTTTAAGAATACTATAAACTTGTTTCTTACTCAAAGAAAATTTTTTGAAATTATTATTATAAAAGCCAAGAGAATTTGACAATGTTGATTGTGTTTTCTTTTATTTCAGGTAATATTTGATCTTTCACCACAGCAAAAAGAGTGGCAGAGGTAATAAGTAAACAAAGTGTTGTGATCCACAGAAATCTAGATCCCATTTTGTTTATCGTTAATTATTCATACATTAGTATATTTCTCTTGGCATTTCTTTGGATGAAATATTAGCAGAATATGGTATATAATATAATCTTTACACTTTCAGAAAATTTATCAGGTCTTAAAGTCATGTTTATCCTATTTCCAGTGCACTTTGGATAATGAATACACTTTAGTTTTTATGTAAAATTTTATTAACTATTTAAAAATCTAAAAGAGCATATATAATCATTGTTTAACATTCAGTTTGAATAGAAAGGCTATAAAGTAAGAGTAAAAGCCTCCTAATCATTTCATAAACCTAGTACTAGTATAATAAGTAGAGTTAAATTTCTTATGTAGCCTTCTAGAAATTTCTGTTCATATATAATTTTTTTTAATATTTATGGTTTTTTTCCTAATACAAATGGGATCATTCCATATGTTTGTTCTATAGTTTGCTCTTTTTTCATCTAATATGATACTTTATACAGCTTCCTGTTTACATACATATAGTAGTCCATTTTATGGATAAACTATAGTTTATCCAATTGGGTGATTACTACGGGTAGATTGCTTGCAAGAGTCTAATATTGAAAACAATTCTTAGTGGCCCTGACTGGTTTGACTCAGTTGGTTGAAGTATGGTTGGTCCTGTAAACCAAAACATTGCAGGTTCAGTTCCTGGTCAGGGCACATGCCTCAGTTGGGGGTTTGGTCCCAGTTAGGGTGTGTACAAGGGACAGCCAATTAGTGTTTCTCACATCGATGTTTCTCTTTCTCTCTCTCTCCTCCTTTCCTGCTTCTCTAAAAATCAGTGAATGTCTTTGAGTGAGAATTTAAAAAAAAACAATGCTTATTGAATATTCTTGAACCTAATTAATTCCTTAGGTACTTGTGTGCACATGTGTGTAGTTTCTAGATTATCACAAGGAAAAAAATTTAAGTATGTGTGGTGATTGCTGTTAACTGACTGTGGTAACCATTTGCAATAAATATATATATCAAATCATATCTTGTACACCTTAAACTTATACAATGTTATATGTCAGTTATATCTCAAAACTGGAGAAAAATTTTGATAATGCCAAATATCTTACCAAAGTAGTTTTGTTTATACTCCAAAACTATATGAGATTACCTGTTTCTGTACAACCTCACCAACAGTGGGTATACCAAGACTTTTGTACTTTTGCCAATTTGATGGGTGAAAAATGGCATTGCAGTTGTTTTAATTAGTCATTTCTTTATGAATCAGTTGAAGACCTTTATGGTTTTTTTTCTGTTTGTACTTCCTTTTTTTGTGAAATTGCTTGTTCATGCCATGTACCCATTTTGCTTGGTGGGTTTTTTTTTTTTTTAACAACTCTAAAGCATTTTTTGTATACTAAAAAATGAGTCCTTTGTTGTAAGTGGTTGGTTCCTCTACTGCTCCTACCAGAGATTATGGGGTTTTGTTATGGTTTTTTGTTGTTGTTGTTTCCAGGCTATGTCTTGTACTTAGAAAGTCTTATACCTAAATTAAGATTATTACAAAAACATATTTTTTACCCATCTTTAACAATTTTTTTTTCTCATCATTAAGTATATTTCAAAGGCCTTTCTCTCTTAATTTTCAGGTAGACCATTTGGGGAGATTTTAAAATTAAGTTCAAATTGAATGTAGTTGATTGAAAAAACTGAGTATTAGGTGTTTCTAGGATTCTAGTGGTCTTAGTCTAAAGCCATGTAGAGATGAAATATGTTACTTAAATCTAGAAATAATAAAATGAGAGTCACTTCTTATTTGGAATTTTATTCATTGTTCAAGATTAGTAATAAGTGGAATCAGGGATTGAGTTTTTACTAATAAAACGTTAGCCATTTTCTGTCATAGTAAAGTTCCCTATGTGCCTTCATACATGGAATGTAAGCTTGGATATTTGTTGGTATGTTTGAAGTAGAAGTCACACACGCAATCTACATATCGTTTGGTGTCATCGTCTCTTCTCACTGCCTAACGCTACAAGCTGAAGTTTGGAAATACAAGGCATAAAATTATGAAGCTTTCAATTGCTGCCAGCATTATATTCAAATATTTTAGTCTTTAGATTTATAAATCTGAAGATAGATCTAGCTTTTTGAAGCTTCCTACAAAATGTCTGCTTCTAAACAAATATTCTTGAATGGACTAGAGCTATCCAAGGCCTAGCATTCTGAATAATGTGCCAATGTTCTTTACCTTTAGAATTTGCTAAAAGAGATTTAAGTTTACTCTTAATTGATCTTCTGCTTTCTTAAAATACTTAGCATCCTAATTACTCTCCCTCTTGTAGATGTAAATTTCAATCCCTGGACATAACCTATCTGATTTCTGCTTTTTATTTGTAGATTTCAGATTTATTTTGAACTAAATTTACATTCTAAAAGTTACCTGTTATTTTAACTAGTCCTGTTTACCAGTGTTTTTAATTGATGGTGCATAAGTATTCTATCTCTCACTTGCACTTCTGGAAAACATTTATTTTATCATTATGATGGGATATGAAGTATTATCAGATTTACATTTGCTTCCTTTTTTAAGTGCCTATATTTGTTTATAATTTTTCTAAAGTTTTATTTAAAAACTATTTTTTAGAGTAGTTTTTGGTTCACAGCAAAATTGAGTGAAAACGACATGCTTTTGCACAGCCTTCACCGTTACGCGCGTCTGACACTGGAATGGTACATTTCATGCAGTCTTTGAACCGACGTTAACAATCCTTATTGCTCAAAGTCCATAGTTTACATTAGGCCGTGAGTTTTGACAAATGTGTAACGACGTGTATCCACTATTGCCATACCTGTTGAATAGTTTCACTGCCCTAAAAGTGCTCTGTGTTTTGTCCATTCATTCCTCTTCCTTTATGTATAATTTTTATAATTGCTGAGCTTGAACACATGACTTTGGATGTTAGTTATCCAAAGACATAGAACTAAAGAAGGTAAAGTAGCATTATGTCTGATGATACGAAGTTATTGCTGAAAATGTTAGGAGATAATATGGTCCAAAGGTAGAAGTATTAGAGGAAAGGCTTTATTTTTGGTGGTGGTGTTCAGAGTAAATAATTTAATAAGTTATTGTGGATATAAGAATTTTGTTTAAAAAACCCTCAAGCAACTAATTTTTGTGGCTAGGTATATTTAAAAAGAAAGTAGGTACTTTGTTTTCTGCAATCCTCTGCCTTATATGCAGAGGATATGATATTCTTTTCATAAAATATAGAGTATAATACTTTGTTTAGAATGGTCTTATCATTGAATAAAGTTCAAGGTTTCTTCAGAAGAGGAGTCACTAGGTAATATTAAATGGAACTGTGTCTTGGTTTGTAATGAGAATTGGATGCTAGTGCTGCAGCTTTTTCACAGGCCAGAAATCTTCTACTTTCAGTCTTTCAGACCTATTGTGTGGTCCCTTATTTTTCTTTTTTCTTTTTTTTAATGTCTATAACGCTTTATTCAATGCTGTACAAAAAGTAGGAATTTTGTAATTACTTCATGCATACATAAAAGATGAATTTAGATATTCAGATGAGCATGTCTGTTATTGATGGAGTCAGACAGGTTTATTATGTAGCCTGAGCTATTAGACGTGTAGCCATCCTGCCTTACCTCTTCCTCCTTTGAAGGAAAATGACCAAAGAAAATTTAGTGTTTTATTTTAGAACAGATTCCTAAAATAATAAATGCATGGCTTAACTAACTCATAATTTTTTTTTAAGGATTGGCTTTCTTTGTGTACCTTACCATATTTACAAACTGTTGCTTGTTTGTGTTATGTTTAGGATGCTGCAGCTGATTCAGAGTAGACTGCAAGAAGAACATTCACTTCAAGATGTGTTATTTAAAAGTGCTTTTAAAAGTTCAACAGCACTTCCACCAAGGTGAGATGTATGTTTTAAATGTGCAACTATTTATTATGAACTTGCTTTGACAAAATTTTAATATTGATTTAGTTATCCAGATCTCCTATTTCTCAGGAAAATGTAATCATTCTGTTTGATGAAGATTTTTTTCACTCTTAAATGTATAGCCTGTGATATTGATCAGGATTATTACAAATATATTATAGTTGATCCTTGAACAACATGAGTTTGAACTGCTCAGGTCCACTTATATGCAGATTGATTTCAATAACTGCCTCTATTGTTTTTTATCTGGGGTTGGTACTCCACAGATAGAGGGCCCATCATATGCACTGATCTGTGTCATTTTATGTAGGGGACATGAGCATTTGTGAATTTTGGTATTCCTGAGTCCCAACACCAATCCCCTCCAGATACCAAAGAAAACTGTAAAGTTTTGGTGGAGTCAAAAGTTATGTGTGGATTTCAGCACCCCTAATACTCCTGTTGTTCAGAGTTTCACTGTATTTCATTTTCAGTTAATTTTTCTCATTTATATGTTTTTGTTATACCTCCATATAAAATTATTTTATGCTTTAAGAACAAATTAATTGTATTTCCCATTAAGATGACATATAAATTTTGATTAGGAATTTTGTGTTTTTTTCTTTTATAGATTAGAATAGCTGACATTTGGAAATGCTGTAATAATGAAAATGATCATTTAAGTTTAAAACTATACAGAAGGTTCACATTTGCTTAGGAAGAATGTGTCATTGTCTATTTGAACTTAGATGGTCTGCCTTTCCCTCACTTCATTTCTATTCCTATCCTCCCTAGTTCCATAAAATTCCAAAAACAGATGATGAAAGTTTGTCTTTGTTGGACTTATTCTTTACCTGTAGCTGTATTTTCTATCATGGGACTTTGTCCTTTGGTTAGGTTTGAAGAACCATGGAATTTGTGTAAATGTAATATATGTGTGATAATTATATGATTTTTTCCATTTTTTAAATATATGCTTTTTTAAACAAATGTATAGACTTCAAAGAACTTCTACTCCTGATATTTAGATATTACCTGAAAATTGATATATACAGATCAATATTGATGACAATATTGAACATGCTGTAAGTAACCGTAACATATCCTGTTGCAATAGGGAAGATGACTCATCACAGCCTCCAGATGCGTGCAGAATTCACGGTCATCTGTATGTCAATAAAGTAGCAGGGAATTTTCACATTACTGTGGGCAAGTATGTTCTTTTCACCTACTGAAAATACTTTAGACAAGTTGGCAGCTTGTTAAAAGTAAATTCTTGACTAAAATAATATTATAAGACTACTAAAGGACTGCTTAAAATGTTTTGTATCTGTATTTTTGATGTCTCAAGACTGCTGTTCTGGGCTTTAAACGCAGAATAAAGAAGACTACTGACTTGAAATACTACTTCAAAACAAAAGTTAAATACTCATTTCATATTTTATATGTTAAAGTAAATGAGCTGTGGGTAAATATGAACCTACTAACCAAGTTTTAGTAGCCTGAAAGCTCTTACCTAGACATTTCGTTAATTTGTTCATTTTTGTTTTGCTTCTTCTGTTTGCTGATCATCATGAAAATATAACCCTAACTAACAGATTTCGATGTAGTTAGCAATTAGTAGTGTGTGGGAAAAAGTTACAGTAGGTAAAAATTAAGGAAAAATATTAGACCATCTACCTTCATAAGCAGTACCCAGCACAGAAACTGTTATACAATGAGTATTTGGTACATTTCTGAATGAATAAATAGATTCTCTGATCCTGCCTCCCTTCCTTCTTCTTTTCCATCTTGAGTTGCAGGACTGAACAGGTCTTCATTGTAAGAGACATTTTTTGACTACTTGCTATGTCCAAATTACCATGCTAGATACCAAGGATGAAAGAGAGAAAAAAAGCGGAAGGTTTTTGTCTTTATGGTACTGACAAGTCTGAGAGAATCTAAACTGTAAACAGTGAATTGCACTAGTAACTATTTAATTATAGTTGTATTGGGGCTATAAAGGAGAAGTACAGCTGATAAGAAATTGCATAACAAAGTACCTGACCTACTCTGCACGTCAGCAGAGGCTTTATTGAAGAAGACCTTAATAGTGACCAAACTAGTGGATGATTAGCAATTTTATATACAAAGGAGACCAGGGCATCCACGCTGAGGGGAAGGTTGTGAGGCAGAAGATTAAAGAGAGAGCATTAAACTTTTATGCAAATTATTTCAGTGTTTACATTGATCATATCACACATTTCTTTGTTGTCCCACTCTTTTTAACATTCATTTTGTCATTTTGTTACTGTTGCCAGAACTCATTGTCTCCATTTTCAATCTGTATCTGGGAATCTTAGAATGTTTGGGTATCATACAGGCAAATAATACTTGGCTCAGAGAAATTTAGGTTTTATTACATATTTGGATACAAGCAATATCCTACTCCAAATCTAACCAACAGGGAGAAACTTCAACAAATATTGTGTGAGCCTATGAACCTCTACATTATGGCCTTTGTTCCCAGTCTCACTTCTCTCTTTTTGTGATAACTCATGCCAGCAATAGGAGAGCCAAATGGAAAAACATTTAGTTTGCATCTTATACTTATCACCTCTGAAGTATCCTGTAAACCACTCCTAATAATCTAGATTTGCCAAATTCAATATTGATTAAAAAAAACAAACCTCATATTACTTCTCAGGCACAGAATTATTCTCAATTGTATTATAAAGGAGAACTATTTAAGTATGCAAATTCTTGATCATGGCTACATTAGATAAAGTAATGAAGTAGGCGGATGCCACTTAAATGAAGACTCATTACAACAGCTGCAAATGCAGACTGAAACAGATATGTTGGCTACTCAGGTGTCATCTCTGTTGATGAGGTGGTATTCTGAAATAAGGAACAGGTCCTTGTAATACTGTGAACAAAACAAAATATAACTTTGCCTCTGTTTCCTGGGAAATTTAGTGTCTGTGGAAACCACAACAAATTACTTTGTATAGAGAAATGGAGTTAAGTTCTAGAATCAGATTATTATACATAGGTTTTTCACTTATATAGTGCCACTTAGAATGTTTGCTACATTCTTTATTGGCACAAGATACGGGACAGTATTATTTTGTGTGAGACTGTCATTGCCTTGGCAGGACCCCTTGCTTCTCTGGTTGCTAGCCACTAGATGCCAGTACACCAGCTCCCCAGTAATTGTGACAATTGAAAGTGTCTCCCCTCAGTGCTGTCCAATTTCAACAGCCTTCCCTTCACTGAAATTTATGTGAAATAATGTATCATAGCACGTGAAAAAGATATGAAATTCAAATTTCAGGATCCAAAATAAAGTTTTACTGGACCATAGTTGTGCTCATTTAAAGTTTGTGAAAATTTATTTACGAACCTAACTACATACTGACTTCGATTTTTCATCTTGGCCCACAAAACCTAAAATATTTACTCTCTGGGTCTTTACAGAAAGTTTGCCAACTCTCAGTTTACAATATTGCTGAGATGAGTAGACTTACCTACTTAAATCGTAGGCCAAGTATGTTCTTATTTTATATTAAGAAAATAATATGATTTAGGAAAGATCCCTTTTCAGATTTTAATTAGTTATACATTTGAATGTTACTACTTTAATCTCTTTTCCTCCTTTCAGGGCGATTCCACATCCCCGAGGCCATGCACACTTGGCAGCACTCGTCAACCATGACTGTAAGCAGTTTCTGAGATTTTCTTCCATGAAGATGTCCTTGAAAAAGTTTGGTTTTTTAAAAATTTTTAGCACAGGTGCAAGGTAGGGCTTTGAGAGTGGGCTATTTGAAAACAGATAATCTGTTGGAGAAAGTAAATGTGTTGGCTCTAATCCATTTTCTCTTGTCTTTAAGCTTACCTGTATTTCTGTTTAGTCATGGCTCAGAGGTTGCCATGTTTAGGGAGGAGAGCCTTAGTGTGCCTTATATCACTTTGTGCACATTTCTGCTAATTTTTACGGATAGTGAAGGAGATATGTAAATCTAACTATGGATACATACATATGTATGTATAAAGTATTCAAGTTTCTTGTAATGATTGTCATAAAACTTAGTTTTTAAAGTCTGCTTTCGAGAATAAAAAAGTAATAAATTCCATAAGAAATCAGCAGTATATTTGGTCAAAAAATCTTGGTCCCATTTAGCAGTGTATTAAAAATATACCTGATCGGCCCTGGCTGGTGTAGCTTAGTGGTTTGAGTGCGGGCCTTCGAACCAAAGGATCACGGTTCAATTCCCAGTCAGGGCACATGCCTGGGTTGCAGGCCAGTTCCTGGCAGGGGATGCACAAGAGGCAACCACACATTGATATTTCTCTCCCTCTCTCCTTCCCTTCCCCTCTAAAGATAAGATAAATAAAATCTTAAAGAAAAATAAAAATAAAAATATACCTGATTGGAATATATTTGGGTTCATTGGTGTCATCCCTATTTTGACAATACAATCCTATTATTATGTGATGATTTGAAACAAGAAAGACTTAATTTTTTAGGTTATTAGCATTGGATGTAATATTATTTCTTAGACCTTAATTTGTATGTAATCATGAAATTTGAGATATAGCATTTTATCAGAATTTACTTACATACATTTAATTTCCACATATTAATTTGCATTTCTCTCAAAATTAATGCAGTTTTAAATACTATATTATTATACTCACAGATTTTAGATGTTTTCATCTGAAAGTAGATAAGAATATGAACCCATGTATAATATGTGTTTTGAATAATAATTTATCTACCTGTTGCTTTTATTTTTTGCCTCAGCATACAACTTTTCTCACAGAATAGATCATTTGTCTTTTGGGGAGCTTGTTCCAGGAATTGTTAATCCTCTAGATGGAACTGAAAAAATTGCTGTAGATCGTAAGTACTTAATACTTACTGTTGAAATTTATAGGTAGGCAGTGTTTTTATATCTTTAATATTAACATATTTTTAATCCTTTGCTTAACCCCCTCGTAACAAAAAAAAACAGATAAATCTTTAAGTAGTTTAAGTGGTTGATAACCTTTAATTGGAGAGACTTTGTCCTAGTAGTGGATAAAATTTAAATGTTAAAGACAAATCCATAGAACAGAGTAAGAAATTAGAGTTAAATGTAGGCTAGAGAAGGAGTAGCATTTAAAAACTCTCTCAATATATGAAAGGTTAATGTGTCAGTAGGGCAGAACTTCTTTTTATATTCACCAAAGAAAGCATTAGAATAAAAGAAAGTTTCAACATTCCAAGAAGAATTTCCTTGTTTGTATAGGTTCAAAGTTCTAAAATGTGTATTTACCATTTTAGAAACCTCTTTGGAGAGCTTTGCTAACCTCAGAAACCTAGAGTTATCCCAGAGCGGTTTGGTTATTAACACAGACAGAAGTTGTACGTTGTAGCAGAGATAGCTTTTACTTAATTTTAATCTTCTATTCCACTTTTTAAAATATTAGTTTTTCCAAATATAGGTGGGTTATTATTACTTTTTTAGTAAACATTTACTCTTGACTTTCACGATGGGTTTTGGTTGCTTTCCTCTTCTTAAACAGTGATGTTGCATGGCATGTCCCACCTGTCAGACCTTTTAAGGATGTCTAACGCTCCCTGTGCTAGTAGGAATTCTAGCCTTTGCTGAACTGAAATTAAGGGTTTCATTTTTATTAATCCAAACAGATTTATTAATATTCTTTTCAGTATTTTACTCTTTTAGCATAGTCTCATAATTAGATGTTATACTTAAAATACTGACTTCCATTCATGAATATGTTATGTTTGTATGAGAATTTTTTCACTTAAGGAAATGTAAATACTAAATTCATTAATGTGATTAGAAATTATAAACTGTATTCATTATAATCTCATCTTTTATTAAGTATATGTTCAGTCTACACCAAAATGCATTAAATATTACTTAAGAGATGCTCATTTGAAAACATGGTGCTTAATACTTTGTTTCAAGATGCTAAAATGAACTATAAATTTTTGTACAGAAGTGGCACTAAGTATAAATATTAATTTTCAAAAGGCTCATTTTATGTCCACTTGTTCCTAAATTCATAGACTAGTAGGCATTTAGGGTTTTGTTATAAAATGCCACCAGACGAGTGTCAGGAAGTTATTCAAAGCTTTAAAGCAGGTATACTCTTTTTCCTAACATATGTTTTGTTGGGCTTCTTTTTCCAAAAGAGAAAAAACAAATCAGTGTTACAAATCTGTTGTGTTCAGGTAACCATCTCCTCTTTGATGTTCTCCACAAGTTTTGAGGGGATTACTTAGCAGTTACATGTTTAAAACCATGCAGATTTGGACAGATCTGAAACCTTTGGAACGTTTTGTGGCTTGCAACAAAATGTCATTCAGCTGCATTTTCTACACCTTCCCACCTCTGACTCTGCCCAGCCTGGCGGTTAAGTTATTTAACAAAGTTACAGCCCTCTCTTGAATTAACATATACGAACAGGCCTTCAGTAGTTGTCTGGCCATAGGTTAAAGGTTTCCAACTTTTCCTGTCCTGTCTCTTTGACCCTTGTTTGTTATTTCCTGCAGTGATACTTCACTCCTCACTTATGGTGAGAGGTGTCCTCTGTCCTTCGTTTTTACTGCCAGGTCTGATTATCCCACCCATACGTACGGCATTAGTTACTGCCTCACCCCTCTCATTGTCATCTTTTTTCATAAATGCTTAATACGTAAACACCTTTTTCCCCAGCATTTTTAGCTCACTTTCTTTGTCTATGACATGATAGAGTTTATTTGTAAAACACCTAAAACTGAGCACAGATTGAGCAACTCACCTTACGTTGGAGAACAACTGAAAGGATGAAACTGAAGACCATGCACACTTGATATGCCTTCTGTTGGTGGTAGACAAAGTTGACACCCTTTCATCCTAACATTGTGATAATATTTAGGATATTAAGTTGAAATTAGCAGTGGGAGAATTGGTCAGAAAAATAATCATTAGTTAGAACATACTATTTCTCCATTAGTAATGGGAGAACTATTTGGTTTTGAAAGTTACAGTGGTACAAGTTATAAGAGAAATAAGTGGTGAAGTTGAAACAGGCTCTGGTTTGTTATGTTAGAAACTTGTTTAACGCTAGTGTGTGAAGAAACCATTATGCACACCTCTCTCCCTCCTGCCTGCTTTTACCCTTCCCTCCCCCACTGAGAATTACACTGAGATAAGAAGAGAGAAAAGGGATTTTTAGAAATAAAGATTTATTCGTGCTGAGAAAAAAAGGTAGACATAGAATGTATGCTTCCATTTATATGAAATTCTAGAATAGGCAGAACTAATTCCGGACGATAGGAGGCAGCTTTGTGGTTGCCCTGGGCGAGAGATAGAGGGGACCGACCACAGAGGAGGGCAAAGGAACTTCCTGATGTGATCAGAATGCTTTATATTTTCATTGTGGTGGTGATCATATGGATGAGTGCATTTGTTAAAATGTATCAAACTGTATGTTTAAATTCAGTACATTTTATTCATGCACATAGTTTTCATAGACAGTTATTACCATGTGGTGTGAAGTATACTTGTTTGCAGGTCAAACATAATGAGGCACTTATCTACTGGAAACTATAACATATCTAATTCTAAATTTTTTATAATACAGACCTAGAGAGTTAATGTTTTGTATTGTGTGAACTGTTAATTACTTAAAATTTATAGTTGGTAGTAAACTGGTATTTATGACTTGTATTAAACCTGAAATGCTTAATGACTATGTAAATATGATCCTTTTGATTACACAATAACCCCCAGACCATCACTGAGAAGTTTCTTTATATATCTTTCTGCTGTGGTATCAATTCCTTATATATTTATCCAAAAGCCAGATATTTCAACTTTGGTTTATTTACCTATCTTAAGATATCAGTATAAACTAAAAATTTGTCCTTCAGTGATTATAGTATTATGACTTTATTATTATAAGTTTCTGTACTATAAAGGAATGCTACTTTTATTTTCCATATTTGATAAAAGGATAATAATGACTATAAAGGTATCTAAGTGACTAGTTCATCTTTTTAAATATAAAAGATGTGTGTGTATGTATATGTGACCATTTTATGATTACTGAGAACTTGCTTTATCAAGTATTGGTATATTGATTTCATTCATTGTCTTAAAACCTATTTTTAGACATTAAGTTACAAGTAGCATTAAATTTCAGGTTAAGTGTGTTTAATAGAAGGAGGATATATTTGGCAGTAGTTTTGTTGCTACTGGATTGATGAGGGAAAAAACACATTTTGTTTTTATTCTAGACAACCGGATGTTCCAGTATTTCATTACAGTTGTGCCAACAAAACTACATACATATAAAATTTCAGCAGATACCCATCAGTTTTCTGTGACAGAAAGGGTAAGTTAAATCCAACTGATGATTTTTTTTTTCTTTAGCATTTTATAGTTCTCCTGTTCCAAAATAACGTTGTAATTTCAGTTGGTGTCCTCCTCCTTGTATAATTTGTGGGAATTTTGAAATGCATTAACATTTTATTTTAAGATAATAAAATACCAGAAATAGGTGTTATTATGTTCTAGAGCAAACAAAGAAGTAGATTTTTTAAATCTGGAAGGTTTTGTATTCATTTAAGTCTAAATTATTGAACTGTGGTAGTATTATTATCTTAATATCTTAATTTTGTAATGTTTTCTCATGTATTGGCAGTAGCAGTTTTTTTTTAAGATTTTATTTATTTATTTTTAGAGAGAGGGGAAAGGAGAGAGAAAGAGGGGGAGAGAAACATCGATATGTCCTTGCCTCTTGCATACCCCCAACTGGGGACCCAGGCATGTGCCCTGAGTGGGAATCAAACCCGATGACCCTTTGGTTCATAGGCTGGCAATCGATCCACTGAGCCACACCAGTGAAGGCTGCAGTTTTCTTATTTGCCAGCAGATTTTCTGATTTATGTGTTTGTCATTTATTTTTTAATTAATGTGTCTAACCCAGGGCATGCATGGTTATTGTGGCTCAAATAAAAGATTTTAAGGGTTTGGCTTTCTGACTTGTGCCTTGTATTTGTCTATTTGAGAGGACAAATGTTTTGCAATCTCAGGGTGAAGTTGCCTTATAAATAAATATGACAGTTAGGATCAGACTTTTGGAATTGCATGGTTTAACATTTCTCATCTGTTCTGGGATCATGTTTTGTTATTGTGTTTAAGAATGGTGAATATTCAAATACTATTATTCTAAAGAATTCTAAGGCAACATTTAAGTGCTTTAAAAATTTGCTTTCGTCAGTATAGAGTTTTCTTTTAATGGTCTTATAATTTGTGATGGCTATGTCCTCAATAATTGTAGAATTTTCCTATTCTAAGGAGATTAAATATTGAAGATTTTAGGAGTGAAATGGTATGTGTTTATAACTCTTTACATGATTTGAGGGAAAAAATAAAGTATGTGTAACTGTGTGTGTGTATGTTTACACACACAGAGAGAGACTAGGTCAAGAGTGTACAAGTGTATTTCATGCTTTTCTGCATTGCTGTAGGGGTGGGAAGATACCGCTTCTCCCTAAGATTGGCACCACCTGAACACCAGTCTGCACAGTGGCAAGGCTTTCGGAAAAACAGACACACATACATTATTGTATGGGAATGCAAAATGGCATAGTCCCTATGGAAGGGAGTGTGTCAGTGGGTACAGAATGACATATTCATTTATGCTTTGACTCAGCAGTCCTTCTAGAAGTTAAACGCAAAGATGAAGTAAAAAAATACAAAAATGATGTGTGTACGAGAGTCTTCTTTATGTGGTACATCCACACAGTGGAGGAACATGCAGTTTCTTAAAAAGAGAGAAAAAGATATCTGTATGCGGATATGAAATTGTTGCATTATCTCCATAATGTATTTTAAGTAACAAAATTAAATTTAAAAAATAGAATCCCAGAGCATTTGACCATTGTAGGGTTTGTGCTGATAAGGTGACTAAAATAATTGAGTTGCACTTAAAAAAAAAATGGAGTAACTGGAGTTGGTAAAGTGGAGGATGACGGGGACAGAAATGGGAAGAACTGACCTTCACTGGTCCTGCACCGCAAAGGGAATCACTATTAGTCTTTTTTTATGTGGATGCTCTTATCCCTAAAACAGTTTTAATTCATATATGTGGTGACAGTATATTTATAATTTTGTCATGGTTGGACATATCAGGGCTTTAAGATGAAGTCACTTTATTGGAAACTTGAACAATGGCTTCATAAGACTCTGCTGTGTTAATAGGGGACGGGGTTTTGTAATGTCCACGTAACATTGTTTTATTCTAAAGCTTGCCATTTAGTTACAGCTTAGCCAAAATAGGTAGGGCCTCACATAAAAGTCGTAGCAAACCACTTTGGTTGCATGATTGTTTTCAGCTGTGATCGAAATTTATTAGAAAGTTCACAAACTTGATTTTTGAAAGTGTAAACTGAATGGAATGAAATAGAATTAGTTTCTCAGTCTGCACACTGCAGTAGGTTTATAATTTTAGTTACATTTCTTTAAAGAGAAAAGATTTCTTTAAACACTGAACCAGTTGCTCAAATATTGATATCTTTCAAATTAATGCATTGTTTTCTTCCTGTGCTATATTTCATGCAGTTTAAAATGAACAACACTGACTGACAGCATTTGTTTTTAAATCTGATTACTTAAATGACAGGTTGTAAGTAATGACAAGTTGTAAATTCTTAGCAAATAAATGTAAAAAATATTTGTTTAAAGTCAAAATATAAACTTGTTTTATTGTTTTGGTCAATGAAGAATGTGCCATTCAGTTGTAAGCTCGTGAGCTCAGTAGAAAACTTGTATGTAAAGTGATCTTTTAGAGAAAATAGGAAAGTATGATTCTGTTCTCCTGATTGCTTCAAAATCCAGCCACACAAAGAAAATACAAAAATTTGTTTGTTTTAAGATTTTAATCTAGTAGAACAATTTGTACAAAGATTTGGGTAGTTCGCTCATGTGGTACAGGTGTAGGGCTTCATATTGATTATAGGAGTGAGTACCCAGGTGACGTGAGTCCTGTTTTTCTCCTCCTCCTCCTCTCTCTCCCCGTCCTGCCGCCTTCCTTTCAGGAACGTGTCGTTAACCATGCTGCAGGCAGCCATGGCGTCTCGGGGATATTTATGAAATATGATCTCAGTTCTCTTATGGTGACAGTTACTGAAGAGCATATGCCATTCTGGCAGTTTTTTGTAAGACTCTGTGGTATTGTCGGAGGGATCTTTTCAACAACAGGTAAAGATTCATTCCTTTTTTTGTCTAATTTCTAAAAGTGTTGCTGACACTGAAACTAAGATGCTTTTGCTTAAAAGGAGCAAGAAATATGCACACTTTCATGTTTTGATAAAATGAAGAATTTATACTTTAGGACTTCATTCCAAACCTCCAAAATTAATGGCTTGAGCGTTAAACATAACTAAGCTTACTGCATTCAGCGATTTAAGGGAGACGGCTTAGTGAGCCAAAATGACCCTGGGCGTGAGTCCGAGTCCTGCCATGTATGTGGTGGTCGCTTCCTGTAGAGTGCCTGCCCTTTCCGAAGCTGTTTTTTCATTTATAAAAGAAGGAATGATGGTTTCTAATTTGAAAGTGTGTTGTAGGATTAGATAAGAAAATACTGTTAGAAAAAATGACAGAAATAATAGACTCTTGAATGTAAATTTTCTTATTCACTTAAAGTTTTTAACTGTACAATATGTAAAATCATATATCATGGTAGCTTAAACTATGGTAGTTCAGTCAGTGTTTTTATGATTTGGCCCATTTTGCCCTAAGATTATGGAGTTCTCTCAAAAATAATAACTTGCAGAATTGTAATCATGAAAATTTGAGAGTTAAGTACAATAGATAAAAAAAGGAAATAGATCCTTCTTTTCCCTAGCCCCTACTCAATATTACATGGAGCTGAGTAGTTTATATACTTTTAATTATATATTTTAGATGAATGACTAGCTTTTCTTGTAAAAGTCTTTGTCACTGCTTCATTTAAATGCATTTAAATTTGTGGTGCTGATATTATTTATTTTTCAAAATTATGTGGGTGCGAGATTATTAAGCACCCTTGAAGAGATTGCTTTGTCAAATCATGAATTACTTGGTCTTGTAATTTTGAAAAGGAATTAATTTAATTGTCTTGTTATTTTTAACTGTGGGAGTAAAGCAAACTGCTTTATTTCCTTCCTTAATTTATTCCATTATAACTAGTTTAGTTTTATATTACACAGCAATTTAAGAAATAATTTCATTAAGACCATAATTTAATTAAAACATTTTCATTACAGGCATGTTACATGGAATTGGAAAATTTATAGTTGAAATAATTTACTGTCGTTTCAGACTTGGATCCCACAAACCCGTCAGCTCTGTAAGTGGTTTTGGTGTAGAGTAAATGGTACTGATCTCAAACTCACAGTACCATTGTTAAATCTAAATAGTATTTTTTGTTGCCCCCCTCCCCAAAATTGCCCCAAATAAAGCATTGTGTTTGGAGGAAATAGCATAAGGAATAAAACTGATGCTGTGGTCTCTTTCTCCCTAGGTCCCCTTTGAGGATGGCCACACAAACAACCACTTACCTCTTTTAGAAAATAATACACATTAGCACCTCCCAGATGAAGGAGAAAAACTTTTTGCCTGAGATATAAAACCTTTTTTTAATAAGAAAATATTGTGCAATATATTCAAAAGAAAAAATATGAATAAGAAGCAGAATTCATACCTAGGAAAAAAAAGAAAACCGAGACTGAAATCCTATATATGTTGTGTCTGTTACAAATGTCCTAAAAGAAATTACGCAGCTAATCAGTGAAGAAGCCCAACTGGAATATTGCTTTGAAGATGACCCTTCCTGATATTTTCATAGCAAATGGGCTGTTTAGAAATCAGACCTTGAAGACCTGAAGAAAAGAAGTCAAACCACGTCTAAAGAAAAAGGCATTAATAGTGCTAATGTCTGCGTCCTTTGTTTTTAAAATACCATGTCAGAATAAAATATGTAAAACATATGGAGAACTAGTCTAGACTTTAAAAAGTTGTGATCAGGCCACATTGTTAACAGGGGCAAACAGGGATGGGCTCGCGTGCTGTAGCCATATTAATGTTAAGCCATAATGACAAGACCGTTTATCCAGTAATTTGGTTTTATGAAGGTAACTGCTTTTCTTTAAACTCTGGCTATTGACTTTGTTAACTTTTCAAGGCAGGGTCGTGGAAGACTGAAGTGAGTTCTCAGAGGGGCAGGTATATAGGTGCTATAATATGTAACAGAAGTATCATTCACAAATTGTATAGTGGGCACTTAACATGGGGAGAAGAAAGCACATTTTTTAAAAGCCTGCTAAATTTCCTAATATGATCATTATATTGTTGGTATATTTTGGAGTGGGGGTGAGTAATAAAAAGATCCGCTACTGTTGATGAAAATTATCAGTTTGTAAAATATTAAGAGGAAAAGTAGAATATTTTATACATTTTGTGGTGAGTAGGAAACAGGGTAACATTAAATAAACTAGAAGTGTGAGGCAACTATTTAAGGAAGATGATGTCATACCTGGGAGATGGTCATGTTAAACGATGCCCATTGAACTGTGAGGCCGGGCGGGAGAAGTGTCTGCATTCAGTGTCCTGAGTGCGGTGGGCTGTGTGTTAGATTGTGTTGTTCTGGCTTTCTTACTGTTTAAAGGCTTGATTTAAAGTTTCCAGACTATAAAAGATTAAAAATAATAAGGGAGATATCACTCAGGTGCCATTAAAAACTTATTTGGAGTGCGTGTGCCAACATCAGTTTTCCTTTCACAATACTTAATAGAAGAATCACCAACCAGTCCCCATGTTTTAAACCACTTAGGGAAGTGAGGAGACAAAAACTCCGGGTAAGGAACAAGGCCAAGACTGAAAAACTACATTTAAAATCATGGTTTTTAGAGAACAGGCTGTCACAGTTACAGTTTTTCAAATGGAGTTTTTTTGAAGGTTAAAAAAATTTTTTTGAAAACAGTTGGGACGGTAATGTGGCGAGAGGAGAAATACTGATAAAACTACTTTTCAGTAAAGCTTACACTGAATGATATTTTGCTGAAAATAACAGAAGCATCAGTATTTAAAATACACATTTTATCATTAGGAGCCACAGAGTTAGCTGATTAATACAGGTGACGTAACATGCTTTGAAAGATATTTGAATCCAGAAAATTCCAAAACAATCCATGTATTTTTGATTTCTTCAGGTGTTTCTAATAAATTAGAGGAGGAACTAATAGAACATGTCTCAAAAGGAATTTCAGCTGGAGAGAATTAGAATTTTAGCTATTTTTAGACTGAATTTTGGTTTTGTAAACTTGCTTGTCAGAAAGTTCAATTAAATTTCAGGGTTTTTTTTTATGGAAGGAAAAACAATGATTTAGAGTTATTTTCTTACTCTTAGGATTATGACAGTGATCTTTAAGAATTTTGAAAATTATTTTGGTACATATATATGTTTTCATGTTTTCCAAATACAATAGTGAAATTTTAATGAAATTAATTTGTCCCATTAAAACTACAAAAGGAATTTCTTAAAACAAAATTCAACTTTGCTATTGATTTTTATTTTAAAATTAAAAAAGGTTTCCAGCTGAAATTCATTTAATAGCAATATCAGATTTTTGGCAATCAATATGTAAGAGTCTGACCAGCCCTTTCGGTGATGGATGAGGGAGAATATTAAGATTTGTTACGTGTTTTGATCTCACCAGGTGTTTCTTTTCAATTGCAGAGAACACTGTACTGACCTACCTTCCTAGTAGGCACTTTGGCTGGTGCCTGGGGTGCCTTCAGCAGGATATCTAACTTTACTAACTCAATCCTGCTTTTTATTTTATTAGGCTATTCATAGTAGCTACCTGTATATACGTCCACCTAAATATTTTAAAAGTTGAGACCTCAAGTTATATGAAAAATTTTTAAACTGTATTTGCATTCATTGGCCAATAAGAAGAGGTGAAATATTTAGGTGAATAATTTTCTGCTGCAGTCTTTGTATGCTTCAGACTACCTCTTGGTAAAAGCTTAACTCAATACTAGAGTCACAAAATTCTAACTTTCAACTTAGATAATTAATGTCACATTCTTCTCATACACATTTTATACAAAGCACTGAATTTTTATAATAAATTTACAAATGCAAGCAAAATTTATAATTAACACAAATTTTGGAATTCACAAAGAAAAAAGATGTCTTTTTAATGGTGGGTGTTATGGGAAGGCAATATTATAGAGTCTGTCTTTATATCTTAGGTTAGTAATTTAGTCCCCAAAAGTAAATTTACATGCAACATCCTTGCCTTAAAATTCAAAACTTTGGATCTCGAACCTGAATTCAAGATGCATATTTTTTATTGTTTAAAATTTACTTACACCTGAGCCTTAGGACCTTACAAAGCTCACCATGCCCTTTAACCTGTACTTCCCCTTGCATTTAGAGCTCTAGCAAACTCTCCGTAAGCCAAAGGGGATCGCCCTTGGTCATCACTGTCTGGAGAGATCACCATTTCTCCACACCTTGCTGCCTGGATTAATATCCAACTAGGCCCTTATAGGTCTTTTCCCCTTTTGAAATATTTCTTTAGTGATGAAAACACTTTGCATTATTTTAAGAGTAGGAAACAAACTGCCTTGGATTTTTGTGTTTTGTTTTAAAAGAACAAAATCCACTCGTTTAGTGTCAGTCTTGGGCGTATGGACTCTAAATGAAATAACACATCACAAAGCAATGTCTGACCTTCCACAGTCACTCACCCACAGTGAAGCCTCAGTTCCTCATGTCTGAGCTTCCCCAGCCCAGGAAAACTATAGCAGTCTTTAAATATCACTTAGTTATGTTTGCTTTTGTCTAGATGAAGCAATCTCATAATTTAAATTATGAGATTGGACTTATTTTTTTCTTGTTAAATGTAAATGCATGATTTAAATTGAACAGTAGATGCAAGTCTATAAGTCAGTAGAGTTGAAGATTATAATCGGCAAAACAAATAGTTTTTTAGCAACTCCAAATTGTATTGAATGCTTACTGACCCTCAGCTAATGCAACAATGGTGAAAGCAAAGCTCTTCCCCTGTGGTCAGGACTGAGACAAGGATGCCCACCCTCACCAGTTTCATTCAGCATGCACTGGAAGTTCTCACCAGAGCAGGTAGACAAGGAAAAGAAATAGAAGGCATCCAGATTAAAAAGGGAAAGTAAAACTCATTATTTTCAGATGAATGTTTATCTAAAGGAATTAGGTTAACAGCTCCTCAAAATATAACTCATTTATACCATATTATCTAATTTTAGGTGAAATTTAAAATAGAAGATGTGGGGAAAAGTATCTATTAATGACAGCTACATATTGTACTAAAGCAGGCCTTCAGCAACAACTTAAAGTGTTATAATAAATATTTTATAAATTGCTCTCTACTTTCAAGCAGTTATACTAATTGATTGTGTAAATTGATTGTGTATATACTAAAGTACGGACATACTAAAAATATTTGTATATCAGAAGAGTTGTTTCTAGCCAAACTCAATTTCAGTTAATCACTTCACAGGCCACTACCTTCTGATAAGCAAATTACATCTTAAAACTAGCAACTGCCAGTTTCATTAACCTTTTTAAATATATGCATATACATACATATATATATATTTAAAAACTAATTTAGGCAGTGAACACATTTCCATACATTGTATGGGCATATGAAACAACCATACTTTTTACTATAGGTAGTTGCTTATGTTTCCAGAACATCAGACTTGTAGTTCTAGAAAAATAGCCACGTGGAAATTCACATGTGATTCTTGTGAACTTTGGAAAATATTGGTGTTTTTGGAAACAAGGCTGACCTGCTAAGGTCATTGTGAGATGACACATTATTTGGGTATTAGTCCCGCAGATAAGTCTGTTTACTTTTAGATTCTAGGTCAGTTATTTAAATTGTTTACTGGGAATGATGATGTCATGTTAGTATAAAATTGTGAGAAATGTTTTTCTGAGTTGTGGACCCATCTACCTCAACTTTCTCTAGTATCAGTTGCCTCAGGTGGTGGCTGTCTTCAACTCGGTAGTATTTATTACTGTATCAGGTATCTAGTGAGTACAGAATATAGGGATTGCTGAAACTTCTTTTTAAACATAGATACCTTTCCTTTTTGTTACTTGCCATCCCTTTCCCCCCAAAATGGAAGGTTCTTCCTCATTGCACTTAGGCACTCAAATTCTTAATTGGTCTTGATTTAAAATAATTTCTTTCATACAGACACCTATCTACTTTCACTGTATAATCACAAGAGAACTTTATTCATGTCATTTCTTTAATGCCACAGATAGAAAATGCTTCAGCATGTAAATGCAACCCTATTAATGGTGTGAGAAAAAGTGAAGCATTATGTACCTATGTGTTTATATTAGTCTGGTAGGTTCTTTGGAAGATTACAGCCTTTTTTCTCAGTGGGATGGAGATCTGTAATAGTTAAAGCACAGGAAGAGAGAAACATTTTTAATTCAAATTTTCATTTAATCAAAAGCCAAAATGAATACTTGATCAGTGAAATTTATTCAATTAGTGAAACAAAAATCAAAAGATAACTTCTTAGAACTATTAAGTTTTATCCAATCTCGTTGAATTATATATCTTGATTTCATTTTTACCATATCTAGCTTGTATCTTTATCAGTGTAACTCAAAAATAGACATCGCAAGCTGAAGATAACCGGTGTTTTGTTTCAGAGCTGTGTCATCTGCCCTGGAAAGTAGTTCCCAGAACTTAGATGAGACTGGGATACACTGCCCAGAAGAGTTCCCATAAAATGCCCTTTAGGGGCTCAGAAAGATGTCCAGTAATGCTAGAAGCTGCCCTCAAGGCTGTGTACGCATCAGCTACTTGAATGTGTCATTCTAAGTGTTACCAGGTATTCCAGAGAGTGAGCATAAACATAACTTGTTAACATCCTGTGCTCATTTAATTTTCTAGTAGTTGTGATTATTTTTAATTGTGTAGGCCTCAGATATTATATTTGAATAATAGTTCATGTTTTTAATATCAAATACTACATCACACACTGACTTCTCAAATATGAGGAAAGTTGGGATATATTATACAGAAATTTGAGAATAAATACAGTACTAATTCATTTTAATTACACAAAATATTTTTAAGCAAAACACCTATTCTCTAAACGGAGTCACTTAATGACATCTCTCCTGCTGTACATTGTGCAGTTGGATGATTAAGGTACTAGCAAATCCCAGGGATCACAGAGGAGTCATCTTCCCCACTTTATAGAAAAAGACTACAAGTAGCCTTTAAATTTTTGAAAATTTGCTTTCCTCAGTGGCAAAGATCAGGAGACTGGGTTTTTATATGATTCCAGCCTAGAACCTTCCTCTCCATTTGTCACTGAGGCCTGAGTAAAATAAGTTTAAATATAAGGGATTTGGTGACTTTGATGAAGAAGGAAATGCTTGAGAAGGTTATCAAGAAAACTGGTAATTCAAAAGATTTAGAAATAATAGTCAAATTCAAATTATGAGGATTTTTAGTTAAAAGCATAAAAAACTGAGTCTTAATGCAAATATGCTAGAGCCCTCATTCTGTACGTAATTCAGTTCTTCGTAGGTTTTAGAAGTAGATATAGTTGAGAATAATATTAAATGTAACCCACTTTTCTAATTTCCCCGGCCCTCAACCAGGACTCCATGGTTTAACACGAAAAGGAAGCAGACTTCTCAGTGGAGAATTAAAGTATTTGTATCACAGCATTAAGATGATGTTGAGACCGTTCTTCCTCCACTTACATTGATTTTAGAACTTTATACTGGGTACCCCAGAATAGTCCCAAGGTTAGAACTGCCTCTTTTTTTTTTTTTTTTAAAGCATAATTCAGCTTCTACCATGTGCTCTTCCATGTTTTTTTGAGTTGAAACTAGTCCTCTCAAGGAGAAAAATGCTAAGTATAGAAATAGGATTGTACTTTGGTGTTTTTTATTCAAGGACATAGACTAGAATGTTAGAAAACAGTCTGGAAATAATTTTTTCCTAAAATATATATGATTATAGGGTAGGACATGACTTTCCTTCTCTTACTGTAATAAAAAACACACAATTAAGAAATAGGGATGAATATGTGACAGCACATTAGACAGGTAATGAGGTTACATATTCTTTGTTACTGCCTCATCTTGAGAGCCGCAGGTTGCTGTTTTAGAGGTATCTGAGAGGTTCCAGATGAATACAGACGGCCACATGTCCTTAGGCCTTGAGCGTGCTGGATGCCCTAAAGTAGGAGATGCATTTGTAACAGAAGCTCACAATGAAGAGCCAGGCATTCCGAGCCATCTGAGATCTTGCAATGAGCAGGCGCCAGGCAATGAGGAAGAGGGCGGTATTAAAGAGGTAGTGAATGTTTCGGAGCCTGGGGAACAGAAATACATAACCAAAGTTAAAACGGTGCCAAGTACCCAGCCAATGTTATCTGAAGCACGCACCTCAGATAGTGTCTATTCCGGCTGTGACAAGCAAATAATTGAAGACAGAAATGACCTGATAGCCTTTTGATTTTATCTTTTATTTCTACATTTTTCTCAATAATCAGATTTCTATAATATTACCCTGAACAGTTTCTCTTTCTCTTAACCTCTTTCTAACCTATCTTGCAAACAAGACTAACAAACTTTCTTAAATATACTTTGATCATATTACCATATAACAAATCTTCACTGGTTCTTATTCACTAGAGGGTTCTAAAGTTCTTAGCCTACTAATCAAAGTTCCGTTCTGTTTGCAGTTTACTTTTACATTCTTACCATCTCTATTAAAAACCCTTTGCTTCTACCAGAATTATACCAGACTGCTGTAATTCTTTGTCTTTTAAGGGACAAATTTAAGGCAGTTGAAGGACTTGAAGAGTGGTTATGTTATTTGCCATATTAAATAGTGTGATCAGGTCTCCTGTTGTTGGGTGTCCTCTCTATTACATTACGATCAGACTATCAGGGATCTTTTCCATAGTGCATCATATTATGATAGAGTGTGGTCGAAGAATCAGGGAAGCTTGGGTTCAAATTTGGCTCTTGTACTTACCATATGTTACCACGAACAAGTTACTTACCTTCTTTGAGCCTAACTAGTTCTTTGTTAAAATTGGATAACAGAAATAATACCTTCCTCTTAGGGGTGTTCTGAAGTCTAAATGAAACAGTATATCACAGGGCATAGTACAGAGGGAAGGACCTGTTAATGTAGTAAATGCTTCAACAACAATGTTAATTCCTCCCCTCTAACACTCAAATTTCATGTCTGGTATAAAAATCAGGTACACAAAGTAAGTGCTCAATAAATATTAAGTGACTGACTATGCTTACCTTCTTAAGTGTTGCTTTGCTTCTGGGACCCCAGCCATATCCTCTTTCAATAAATACTTCTTAACTCCTAAAACATAATTTTCAATGTATTCCAACCAGTTCAACTGGCGTACATCAAAGTTGAATACCTGCAAGGCAAAAAGACAATGGATTGCAAAGTGGACAACATTTTGTTCAGTTAATGAAGTTTCTTTTATGTAAATGAATGACAATCAGTTTAGAAGACTTAGGTTTGACCCTTCAAAATGGATTATTTGAGCTGTTATTTCAAAGGCAGCGATAATATGGATTACCATTTGCTTAGCAATATTTAAACGTGGATCAAGCATGAATATTTGACCTTTAAGAAGTCTTGTGAGGCAAATTTAAGGAACTGGTCTAAGTCTGGTGAAACCTAATTTCATTTCAAGTAAATGCATATTAATTATTTTTTAAAATGATGGGAATACTATGTTAAGGACCAAAACAAATTATGTGTCATTTTCTTTCCATTTCTCTTAAGTTTGGGGGTGTCCCTTGGCCTACCATCCTTTCCTACAATATCACTACTTCATTATGCAGCCTTGAGGAACAACTTAGCAGGATTTATATATTGTATTTACTTTAGCAATATTATCCATTATAATATCCATTAAATGAAGAAGCCCTTCAAAACATTTCTTTTAGGGTTAGGTGGTAAGGAAAGCTTTGCTTTTCTTAGAACACTAGTATATTTTCTCCTTTTGGACAAAGATACCATGAAACTGTATTTTCCTTTTTAATTTTCTACCAAAAACTCAAGAACAAATTCACTGTTTAACTGCACTGGCTTAGGTATGATCTCGTAGACCACACATGGACATTCCATTTTTCTTTTTTCATTCTTATCCTTGACTTCATATTTTAATTCAATTTTATTTTTATTTTAGTTATTATACATGTTTAAGATATATCAAGTACTTGAGATAATGTTCCATTTAACAGAGCAGATGAGATTAACAAGTTACAAAGAGTTTCACAGACTTGTCCAAAAGCTGAATTGCATTCCAAAAGTAATTCTGTAATCATTTTGTTTGGATATGTTCTTTTTCCACAGTATCACTAAATACCTCAATATTATTTATTCATCTATACGAACAGAGACCTTTACTTTTACACCATTTCACTTTTCTAAGATAGATTTCAATGCAGCCCTAGTGTAGAAACCTGGTTCCATATGGCAAATCAAGCTGGGGGCTGAGCCACCCCAGAGTGTGGCCATTAAATCCAAGTATTTAGGACTTGCCTTGGCTAAGATAATTTGAAAGCATATGTTAAATCCATTGCAGATTTAATTTTTTCTGGAATTTTAAGTTATTTTAGATTAAAATGGTAAAATGTCAAAAATGAAACTCTATTACCTTTTGAATTATTTAGATGGGTAAACTCTGGAGAAAATGCTATAAAGATAAGCCTCTTAACATTGGAAGCTAATTTTTAAAACAATGTACAATAACTTGAAGGTTTTTTTAATAAGCTGGTTTGAACAATCATCCATATATTTCAAACAGGTACTTAGAATTATTCTGTCTAGTGAAGGTATGTAAATATTTATGAAAATAGCTTTATTTCATGTTAATTGTATGGGTACTCAGTCATGATTTTGGTTAAAATATGCCTCTAAATCTCATCTAGCTTGTTAATATAACATCTGTAGTGAGTGTTTGACTTTGCAAGTAACCTTTAGGTTCCATGACCTAAATTCTAGGACCTGGATTTGAATCATGCTCTCTGAGGCTAAGTATAAGTGAAACCCTCGGCTGGCATGTGAGGCTAGCTCCCTACCTAACATTTACTTCTCAAGATGACTTGGTTTCTTCTACATGCTGTCAAGAACGAGTTACCCCAAGAAATGCTTTTTTAAAAAAATTATTTGAAAAATGTCAATCAAGAGAGTGAAAACTTTAAAATTTAATGAAAACTAATGACAAGTTCAGGAAACTCATGACTCCTTGAACAGAAAAGCGAGGAGCATGTACAAAGTACAAAAGATTTCTGTATTTGTGAATTTCAGAAATACGCAAAGATTTATTGTTGGTGATGGCCCAGAAGCTAGTGTAAAATAAATGGCACTGATGCCAAGCAATGAAAGTGAAGGCCTGTTTTGAGAAATACGAGTCTGAGCCACTGAGAAATAGGGAGAAAGACTGGCAAAGCTGGTGAGAAGACAACGCTAATGCTGATGGAGGGAGGCCTCGGATGGGATGGAATAAGGAGTGGAGGCTAGCTTTAAAACATAGGAAGAAACTGTGCAGCTTGAGAGGCACCAATAGTTTTGATATGACAAGGACAGTGGATGAGAGAGCGTTTATGAGCAAGACAATGATTATTTTTCCTCAGTCATACGCTATGGCTGTTAGAGGAAAGACAGGTACAGCGTGTTTGCTGAAAAGGTAACAGCTGCAAGGCTGAACGGAGGATTAAAGCTGAGTACGATTATGAAACATGACTGCAGAACAGCAGTGAGAAGCCAACCGAAGTCCAAGAACCTAGATCTACACGCATGAAACTTGTTTCCTGCAACTGTGATGGTAGCATTGACTGATTTTCTTAGTGGGGGGAAAAAAAAAACCCAAACTGTATATAACTGAAACTTCATTCATCAGCTTTCCAGATCAAATACTTTAAAAGGACTCAGGTTTCCCAGTTGGTTAAGGCAGTGCTGTACTTACTCTCTGGTCTTCGGGACTCAGCTCGGACATCAGCATCTCTGTGTTGTTTGTGCTCCATTCCCAGCTCCGGCTGAGGAAGTACTCGAGTACGGAAACGGTTCTTAAAAGCCGGTTCATGACCTTTGTCATCCTGGCAAAGGTCAGAAAGGAGCAGATATCAGCACAGCACAGATGGCTGCTTCTCTAGGAACGCGTGAGAAATTATTTTTGAGAAAAATATTTTAAAAAACCCTTCCCTCTTTCCCTCCAATCTTCATTAAAACTCCTACTCATATTTTCCTTCCACAGCAACTCTCTGTTGAATGAAGGGAAGGGGATGAAGCTGAAGAAGCATTTTAATACCACCAAACTCCTCCTCTCCCTCTTTTCTATCATCTCCTTCACAAGAGCAGCAAACATTTTAAAAACCAAGCCAGAGAGCCACCCTCAGTGGCATACAATCCATTCTTTGAATTCTGAGCTAGACAATTAGAAAACTTATTTCTCTTCTTTATTATGTTACTGGATTTTTAAAAAAATAGATGGACCCAAGGTCTCAGCATATAATTTCCGGGCAGAAGTGTTGACTGTATTAGTATCCACATGCCTCCTGACTCGTGAGGCGCTCCTCTCATTGTATCACCAGATGCTAATTGTGATGCCGATTGTAATTCAGAGTGAAAGGGAAAATAACATTTGTTGATAACCTACTCTTGCTTGGTATAGTGCTGATACTTTTTGAAACTATCTCCACTAATTCTCATAGCCTCTCTGTTAGGTAGGTATAAATATGCATTTTAAAAGTATTTTATTTATTCTTAGAGAGAGGGGAAGGGAGGGAGAAAGAGAAGGAAAGAAATATCAAGTCTGAGGACCAAATGTACAAACCAGGCATGTGTGTTGGCTGGGAATTGAACCAGTGACCTTTTTGCTTTGCAAGATGACAACCAACCAGCTGAGCCATGCTGGTCAGGGCTAAATCTGCATTTTTATGAATGGGTAAAGTGAGCTTAAGATGAAGTGGCCACAATAATAGGTGTCAAAGCCAAAATTCCAACCCAGCTTTGACTGATCTCAAAAAGCCTTTGCTTCTGTAATCTTATCACCCCATGTCCCATTACTTAAAGTAGACCACATCTTCCAATCCTGTGCTCAGAACTTGCACCAGCTCTGCAGTGTGAACTTCCCAAACGAACAATTTATAAAAAAACTTCTATCTATGATCCTATTGCTCCTCACAATATGAGCCTGTGAGGTTAGTACCTACATCACTTGCCCTACTGGGTGGCTCAGTTGGTAGGATTGTCGTCCTGTACACCAAAATGTTCAAGTTCAATTACCAGTCAGGGCACATACCTAGGTTGTGGGTTCGATCCTCGGTCAGAGCACCTATGGGAAGTAACAGATCCATGTTTCTCTCTTACACCAATGTTTGTCTCTTTCCCTTCCTCTCTCTCTAAAATCAATAAAATATTTTTAAAAATTAAAAAAGATCTATATTACTTATTTTTATCTGACAGAAGAGTTAATAGGTTTATAGTCACATAGCTAATGCTCAAACCTAGGACTTCTGGCAACAAATCACCTTTGGCCTACAGAACATTTGATTTTCACCTTATCAGGCATATCTCGGGAGTAGTGATTATTACAGATGATCCAGGAATGACTTACGATGCTGTTTGGGAATTGGGTCTTATTTCTGGTTAATCCTAACTCCCACTTACCTAATGACTCATGAGGTACTTCTGTCACTGGGTCATGGGAAATTCTTAGGCAGGAGGTAAAATCATTGTTCATTGATACAAGTGTCATAACAGGGTTCCATTTAGCTATTATTTTCTAACATCTTTGCTACAGACTAAATACTTGTGTCCTCCTGAAATTCGTATGGCAAAACTTATTTCCCCTAATGTGATGGTATTTAGAGGAAGAGCTGATATCAAAGACACCCCCAAAAGCTCCCTTGGCCCTCGCAGCATGGGAGGGCACAGAAAGAAGGTGGCTGCTCAGGCCCATGGCGTGCACCCCATCTGCCCACGCATCCAGATCTTAGACGCCCCCGGCTCCGGAGCTGTGGGAAATAACCACACTGTTTATAAGCCATGCAGTCCCTGGTGCTCTATTGTAACGGACCAAATGGAATCAGACATTCTTTATCCATTTCATAACTCTGATGTAATTTATGTGGTTTCAATGGACTTATTTTCATTCTTTTTTAAAATTTTTTCTTTAAATTTTTGATTTTTAGAGAGGGGGGAAAGGAAGAGAAAAGACAGGGAGAGAAACATCTATTGGCTGCCTCTTATATGCCCACTGACCAAGGACCAAATGTGCCACCCAGGCATGTGCTCTGACTGGGAGTTGAACCACCAATTTGGTTTGTAGCCTGATGCCCAACTACCTGAGCTCTACCAGCCAGGGCAGATTTATTTTCATTCTTAAAATAATCACTGCACAATATCATAGTATGTACAGGATATATCATCATAATATATTTTTTAGAAAGAAAAAAACTTTTTCTCAGGTAGAGAAGGTCTTCTTAATATATAAAATGCAAAAGTCATCAGAGTGATTCATTTTATCACATAAAAATTTAGAACTTTAGTAATAATAGTGATTACTGTATTCTACACACTCTTATGCAAAACCCTGTAAGATACATATGATTACTACCTTTTATTTTTATTATTTACAGGTGATGAATTTAGGTTTTAGAGAGGTTAAGTAATTTAGGGCTCACATGGCTAAATCAGTGAAGTCAAAAATCTGACTCCAAACTCTTAAGAACTACATTATATGTAGCTTTGTATTATTCAATATAAAAATTTCATATCAAAGATATAAGGAACAGCCTTGGAGAAATTATATCAAATATAGATCTACAGAGACACATACACAGATATACATGAGTTTCCATAAATTAATGACACCAACCCCAACCCAGTAGAAAAATAGGTGAGAGACAGAAGCAGACAACTCACAGAAGGGAAAACTTGAATGTCGAATGAACAAGTGTCGCATGAACCACTGACAGGGAAGAAAACTTGAATGTGTTGTCTAACGAACAAAAGGGAAGGCTAAGGACTTGGGGCTTGAATAAAAGTAACAAAGAGATGCCATTGCTTGTCTTTAGTTTGACAATTCAAAAGATCAGTTTCTGCCAAGTATTGCTGAGAGTCCATCAGAAAAAAAACAGATCTGTGCCCTCATCTGCTGGTTTCGTTGGTCAGATTGACAGAACCTTGGTTTAGGGCAACCACATACCCTCCAACCCAGCAGCGACACCCCTCCCTCAGCATCTTCCCCAGGCCCAGTGGCACATTCTGGAAAAGTGTATGGGCACTTGCACTTGTTTACCTCAAAGCAAAAATATATATATTTCCACATGTGGTTGTAAATGCACCGATCACACACAAACACACTTGGGGAGGGAAAGGGTCTAGAAAAATTCTAGCATTTTTCCATCTTTATGTAACAAATATCTTCCCCATAGCCACAGCGTCCCCTTTTCTCTTTGCTCAAGGAGAAGCTGGCCATAACTGACGTATGAGCTCTTAAGAAGGTCTCTGCAAAATTTGGAGAAATTCTACATAGCCTAAGTTTTAGTCATTTGCTCTGTTAATAAGAATGGGAATTAATCATGCTGAGAGAGACTTCCTCCATCAAGGAGCTAGCACGGAAGGCAAGACGGTTCATATTTCTGATTCTTTACTGCAGCAATTGCCTTTGGTAATTATAATAATAATGACTCATCAGACACGCCTAACATTCAAGTGAGACAGGGAGAAATGATATGTCCTGTCACAGCCGCATGGTGACAGAGCTGCCTCCGCATTTACACATTTTTCACTCCACCTTGTTCCCTCTAATTTCTTCACTCACCTCTAGGTGGCAGTATATCTAGTTCGGATTTCTCCAAATCTTTCTTCTATTAACTTTCTTTGAGATTATTTGAAATTCTTCCCTTAGCTTCTGTTTCCTCATTCATAAAACTGGGATGATAAGAATATCGTGCTTGGGTGGTTGTGAGGAGGAAGAGGAAGTCATCATGCATCTTCCCCTGTGTGTGTGAGGCTGTTACCATCATTGCACATTTGAAGATTACCTAACAATTTGTCATTTTTTCCTTTTTTTCTTTCCTTTAGATTACCTAACAATCTAGAAAGCCCCAGACACAAGAGTCTGGGATGCTTTTCTTTGGGGGTGGATGATTACTTGCTGAAATCATCAAGCAAGCTCCTTAACATTTAACTTCCTTTCTTACGATGAAAGATTTTTAAAGCAGGGGTCCTCTGGGGCTTCTCACTACTATTATTTCAGTTGTCCCAAACTGTGTGTGTGTGTGTGTGTGTGTGTGTGTGTGTGTGTGTGTGTGTGTGTGTGTGTTGTTTGAGGTTCAGTTGTCACCTTTGATCCCCAGCTGCAGTAAGGGCTAAGGACTTTAGGACCCTAATCTTCCATGCAGTGATGCTCTTAAAGCTGTCGTCCCAGCCTCTCACCTGGGCTTCCTCCCTGTGAGCCGGAGATAGAGGTCGTAGATGATGGCCGGGGCCCAGTGGCTGACTGCATTCTGGTACTGGGTTGTGATGGTGTTGGTTGTGAAGTCAGCATACGGCCTCCTAAAAGCTCTCTCAAACGGGATTTTCTCACAGGTTGCCAAGATTTGGAATCCTGGGGGGGAAAATAGAGGAAGTGGTAAGTCTAGAGCATTTGAGCCTATTGTAGTGGATGGCATTTGTGAATGGGTCAAAACAATAGAGAATAAGGGCTGGCTGTGTGGAGTCAGGAATCAATTTCCAAGACAGTATTAAGATTTTTATCCTGGCAATTCTCTGGCTGGTGTGGCTGAGTGGATTGAGTGCCAGCCTGAGAACCAAGGGGTCCCTGGTTCGATTCCTCAGTCAGGGCACTCAGGGCACGTGTCTGGATTGTGGGTCAGGTCTCCAGTAGGGGGAGCGCAAAAGGCAACCACACATTGATGTTTCTCTCTCTCTCTCTTTCTCCCTCCCTTCCCCTCTCACTAAAAATAAATAAATAAGATCTTTTTTTAAAAAAAGATTTTTATCCTTGCAAGTAGTCATGGCATTGTGAATAGGTTAAGACTTGAGTTCTCTTCTTGAAATCTTTACTCTCAAACAATTTCTGGGGTACAGAGTTTGAATTAGCATAGTGATGCATCGTTCAGAAAAACTTAAATCCATCATTCAATTCTAAGGTTATCTAGTTTATTCCAAAATCCCCAAGATAGAGCCTACAGATCTTATTTCCTTGTTTGGATCATTACTTGTAGAACCATCAGGAAAGTTTCTTGACATTTTACTTAAACCTTGATAAAGGGTTACTAAAGCCTTCCCCCTGAGGGTTTAAGGAACAGAGGGACTCGTCTGTGCTGGTTCACTGCGGGTGCCACTGGCTTTCACTTCTCTGGGATTTCTCCTTCTCTGGGGACATGGCAGACTCAACTGTTCACTCTTATGTCCAGGGTTCTTTTCATAATATATTTTTTTATTTTTACTTAGGTAAAAACTCATTAAAAACTTTAAATGTAAATCTGTAAACTCAATAATTCTTTCCCAGAGCTATTCATTTGTATTCCATTTTTATTTGATCCATGTAGAACTTTCAAAGGATATGCCTAAATTCACTATTCAGTTATGATGAAGACATCCATTATTTTGGTGACATGATTATTGTTCTATTTAAAGGAAGCATCTGACCCAGGAATCTGGACTCTTTTCCTCCAGGGGGAATTCATATTCACTTTTAAGAATCGCTAGCAGAGTGATTAGAGCAATTTCAAGGGGAGCAAGGAAACTGTCTTCTATTTCAGGGGCCAGCTCCCCATCTGAATTTGAAATAGATCATTTACTCTCGCTGGGTCTCATATGCAAACTAGAGCAAACCGCCTACATAATTTTTAAGATCACATTCTATTACGAGATTCCATAATTCTATAAAACGGATACTAAGAATTTTTAGCATGACAGAAGACTAGTTTGAATCTCAGAATAAAATTTACATGTAGCATCTTTAAGAGCTTAAAATACCTTATTTGCATCTATTAATGCCTCTTTTTGTGAGTGATACCTTAATTCTGTTACTGAGGTGGAGGGGACTTATTTTTACTTCCAAGTGTTTTCAGAATTATTTAGATATATGATTTAAATAACCAGATATATGTTCTAAAGAACTTTGCTGCTAGAGAATTTCATTCCAACTTTCATTGAAGTAACAACTTTGCAAATGGAATAGCACAGCCGAGTGTTCTGAATTAGAAATCAAATTCTAATAAATGACGTCCATTTCATTTTTGTCTGCATCTAGTACCTTAAAAAAAAAAACAGCTAGACCATCTAAAGTTTCAGATATTGACAAGAAAATCAACTCCTAAATTGACAAAGGAGCACATGATTGGTTCAGTTTCTATCCTATGCAGGATTGACTTTTTCGACAAGATACTTTCAAGGTTACTTTCATGGCTAACTGTGCAACTAATAAGACTATTACTAGCCAATAATGAAAGTTTATATTATTGGACGTTTCTAACTCTACTTGGTCCTGTCTCACTGTCAGGGGTGCAGCAGCGGGGCAGCGGCCGCTGCAGGAGCAGTGTTTTGTCACAGCATCGCTCATACGCACTGGCTTCTACTTGGTTTTACTTATTTTTAAAAATCTCTTTAGTCATTAGACCCCTTACTGCTTACAATCACGCAGATGTTCCCACTGATCCTTCTTTGGTACATTCTAGTTAACTCTTACACATCTATGACTTGTAAATATTTTATCTCTTTACTTAGTTGCTTACATGTTTTTCCCCCATTAAACTCTAAGCTCCACGACAGACTTTGTCTAATTGTTCTTCCTGCAGTAGACACAGTGGTTAACGTCGCTACTCACACTTACCCATTTTGCCCCAGTGACAGGGATTAAAGTTACTGGACGTGCAGTGGTAGATTAATGTTGATTTAGGTCTGGAAAAGAAAATAAAGTTTACATAAAGGTAACAAAATGAAGAACTAATGAAAGGGAGATAGGGGAAAATAATATTTAGACAAGGTTGTTTCAATAATTCTCATGAGTAAGGCAACCTAGCAGCTTTCCTTCTTTTGTCCTTTCTTTGGGCTAACGAGCACAATGGAAGAAGTTAGGGAAAGTGTGTGTGTGTGTGTGTGTGTGTGTGTGTGTGTGTGTGTGTGTAAGAGATCTCAGATAGGCTGATGCAGCCGTGGAGCAAATGGAGGTGTCACGATGAGAAAGCCCATCCTACTTCCAACTTAGGAACATGTTTATTGGGCAAAACTATAGGCTTAGTGTTTTTCTAAACCCAGTTAAATCCCGCTGGTTTGGAAAACATCTAAGAGTCTCACATCAAATAAGAAAAAAAAATATTTGATTTATCATTTACTAACAAAACCAAAAGTACACACAACCTCTTTTTTTATTTTTTATTTTATTTATTTTTTTGTCTGCACTAGGAAATACCTCACCCATGGTGAGCTCAACTTTTGGCATTTATCAGGAACTGTTCAGGTCCATGAAACATAAAAGATGTTCTCATTTCACCCACTTTTATCCCTTTTGCCTTAAAAAAAGAAGCTCTATATTAGATTACTAAATAGAAAGAAAGACATTTTAGTTATAAACAATTTTATGGCTAATGTAGAGCATTTGCTACTTCATGACAAATGTAGCAGCACTAAGTAGTCCTAATAGAACAACTCTGCATGGATGATGGCATACATGGAACTGTATGCAGATCCCCTCTCACATTTGGGGTCTCCTATAATAAAACGTGTATATTTAAAAAATAACCCCAGCATATTTACCCTCCTTATCACCAAATCTTTGAAAGCCGGCCTGGCATCCGCACCTGTGAACTGCTGTGTACCATCCTACAGCCAAGGTGAGGTTGACGACCGTATCGACTGGAATCAGGTCTGCCACAGCCATCGGAGTACCTCTTAGGGCCCGGAGAAAGCCTCTCCCAGTCTGCACGGGAAGAAGAACGTAGCATGTTGAGCCAGGTCTTAAGTAACAGCGGGGGCTAATGATGATGCTGTTAGGAATAACAGCTTGCGCTGATTCAGCCCTTACGAGGTTACGGTACAAAGGCTGACATCTCTCAGGCGGCCCAGCCTTCCAGGCATGTGCAGCTCAGATTCCAACATTTCTGTGAACCACTAGTGAGTGGTCCTGCGATCCTTTAGGGACTGAAATCTCAAATTTGTGAGAGGTAATATATTTAATTAATTAGCAAACACCAAGAATAGTTTTTCACATCTTAAAAATTAATTCATAAGACATTTTAAGAACTAAGGTCTCCCAAATTTCCCATTAATACTGCATTAGTTTACTACTCCTCAAATGTTGTTGTTTTCTGCTAGTGCTTACTAACTTACAAGCAACAGCAGACACTAAAAGTTTAAGAAATATTTATGTTCTTAAGTTAACACATTTCTGCCCTGACCGGTGTGGCACAGTTGCTTGGCCGTCATTCTGTACAGTGGGAAGTCACCGGTTCGGCTCCCTGCCGGGGTGTGTGCCTGGGCTGCAGGTTTGGTCCCAGATCAGGCATGTCCCACAGGCAAGCAATGGATGTTTCTCTCTCACATCAAGGTTTCTCGCCCTCTCTGTCTCCCTCCTTTGCACCCCTCTCTGAAAAAATAAGTAAGTAAAATCTTTAAAAAAAATAAAATTCATCCACTTAACAACTTTGTTATTCCTTCGGAAAAGGCCACCATTATTTACTTTTCACTTATTTCCTAGTTCTTTCAGTTAGTATCTTAGTTCACCTCACAGATCACAAATGTACTGATGTAAGAATTGGGAATTATACCTGTGAATGAGTAAGTCATGCCAATAAATAAGTCAGTAAGTAAGAAAAAAGTTTCATTTTATGAAGTAATTGATTATTTATACCTTGCATATTTCCAACATCGATTTTAGTGGTTGTTAGCACTTTCTTAGGTTTCTAATTTCTGTTTTCTTATAACTGATTCCTTTGGACAGAAGATACCAGTTTGAAAATTTTATTTTTTTTAATTTTTTTAAATATATTTTATTGATTGTGCTATTACAGTTGTCCCAATTTTTACCCTTTGGCCCCCTCCACCCAAACCCTCTATCTTCTCCAGCACTCCTTGCCCACTTAGTTCATGTCCATGGGTCGTGCATATACGTTCTTTGGCTTCTCCATTTCCTATACTGTTCTTCACCTCCCTCTGCCTATTCTGTACCTACCTATTTGTACCTCTTAACCCCTATACTTTATCTTCCTCTCTCCCTCTTCCCCTCCCAACTGGTAACCATCTAAATGATCTCCATATCTGTGATTCTGTTTCTGTCCTGCTTGTTTGCTTAGTTTGTTTTTAGATTCAATTTTCGATAGTTGTGAATTTATTGCCATTTTAATGTTCTTTTTCTTCAATAAGTCCCTCTAACATTTCATATAATAATCATGTGGCAAGGATGAACTCCTTTAGCTTTACTTTGCCTGGGAAGCACATTATGGGCCCTTCCATTCTAAATGACAGCTTTGCTGGATACAGTAATCTTGGATGTAGGTCTTTGCTTTTCATCACTTTGAATACTTCCCTTCTAGCCCACAAAGTTTCTTTTGAGAAATCAGCTGACAATCTTATGGGAACTCCTTTGTTTTTCTCTGCTTTTCTCTTGCTGCTTTTAAGATTCTCTCTTTACCTTTAACATTTGCATTTTATTTATGATATGTCTTGGTGTGGTCCTCTTTGGGATCTTGGGTCTTGTTTGGGACTCTCTGTGCTTCCATTTCTATTTCCTTCCCCCAATTCAGAAAGTTTTATTTCATTATTTTTCTCAAATAGATTTCCAATTTCTTGTTCTTTCTCTTCTCCTTCTGGGACCCCTATGATTCAGATGTTGATATGTTTGAAGTTGTCCCAAAGTCTCCTGACAGAGAGTCTATAAAAATAGATATAAAAATATCTTCTTTTTTAAAATTTTTTCTTCTTGCTGTTCTGATTGAATTTTTTTCTTCCATGTGTTCCATATCATTGATTTGATTCTTGGCAACATCCACTCCACTGTTGATTCCCTGTGAATTTTTCTTTATTTCACTCAGTGTAACCTTCATTTCTGCCTGGATCTTTTTTGTGCTATTGAAGTACCCAATGAGTGCCTTGAGCATTCTAATAACCAGTGTTTTGAACTTTGAATCTGATAGATTGCTTGTCTCCATTTTGTTTACTTCTTTTCCTGGAGTTTTGTTCTTTCATTTGGTCCTTATTTCTTTTTCTTCTCATTTTGGCAGCCTCCCAACATTTGTTTCTATGTATTGGGTAGAGCTGCTTTGACTCCCTGTCTTAGTAGCGTGGCCTGTTGTGGAAAAGCACAGTCATAAGTCAGATGAGGTGGAGTCTTAGGTCAGCACCAGGGCGGGGCAACCTGTGTGAACCAGGTTGATGGAGGCTCAGATACCGTGTCACCACTCTGTGGCTCTGTGTGGGGAGGGCTCAGAAAATGGACAATGCTGCTGTCTGGCCTCTGGAGCTCTGTCCAGGAGGGAGCTGTCCTCCAGCACTTGCCCTGATGCCAGACACTTCAGTTTCTCTCCTTATGCCACTAGCACCCTTCAAGTTGCTGTCCTGGTGCTGGAGCCCAGAGGGAGTGGTCTGTGTAAGTCCTAAGTTCATTGCAGACCCTTTAAGAGGAGATGCCTGACAATCCTGCAGTTTCTTCTGCAGCCCTAACCCCCAGTGGTTTTGGCAGCCAGAAGTTATGAGGACTTATCCTCCTGGCACTGGAACCCTGGGTTGGGGGGCCTGGTGTGGGGCTGGAATTCCTCACTCCTGAGATATCCCTCCCATTTTTTATCCACCACAGGTGAGTGTGGGACCACCTTTTCTATGTCTGGGAATCTTCCTGTCTGTGCCCCTCCTATCCATCTGAATGAATATGACTTCTTTAATTCCTTGGTTATTGGACTTCCATACAGCTCAGTCTTCTGGCAAATCTGGGTGGTAGCTGTTTTGTAGTTTACTTGTGATTTTTGTTGTGGTTGTTCGAGGCGGTGAGTCATGTTTACGTAGGCCTCCATCTTGACAGGAAGTCTGAAGTCCAAGTGAAAAACTTTGGTCTTCTTTGTCCCCACGTTTGGAACTGAGTTGTGGGTTCTGTCTCCAGTCAGAACATAGGAGAGGCAACTAACTGATGTTTCTCTCCTTCTCTTTCTCCTTCTCCCCTCTTCAGAGTGTAAATAAAGCTTGGACTCTTGTAATCTCCTGGCGAGACATGTGCAGGAGCACAGAAAACAGTGGTGAACACACTTAGGCAGAAGTATGGAGAGAGGACTGGAAAATTTTAGATAACTTTAATAAATGTGCAATTTTTAAACAATGTCATGAAACATACACCTTGGGTCATGTTAAAATAATGATGTTCTAAGTTACCAAATGTTTACCCTAACGAAGCCTTAAAGAAGAAGGCAGGTAGAGAACAAAAAGAGAGAAGGTGGAAGCTGCTAGAAAATAAAAGAAACCAGAAAGTTCATTATCACTGTCTTTGACGAGTAGGTCATAATTCACTATCTTATGTTTGTAGCTTAGTTCATGTTGACCTAGCTGTGAGAACACAGGCAGAGTGTTGAGTTTGTAAGATTGAAACTCAGAGACATGGATGGGGGTCCCGGTCCTAGAACGCTTCCGCATGCCCTGTGAAGCCGCCCGGCTCCGGCCGGCTCAGTCTTCACTCCGGGCAGACACGCACACAGAGCTGCTGACCTAAGGGAACCATTCACGTTTCCCCTCGTCTGTGAGAGAACTATGGCTGAGCAGTTTCCTATAGTCGTCAATTTTTAATTTGAACTCTTTGCTCCATGGGTAGTGCTCATTCTTATATTTATGAAGAACTGATTACTGATGTGTTTTATGCATTTATATAACCTATATCCACACACACAAATTCTTGCATGTATTTTATAATCAAGAATTTGATCGTTTTTGTGAATATGATTTTTATTGCATCCCCAGTTCCCTGCGTTAATTCAAGCTATTAATGAACGAAAAGGAGGAAACACCCCCACCTAGTGGGATAAAAAGGAACTACAGACATGGTCCTCAATGCTCAAAGGCTTTCCAAAAACAAATTCCTAAATGGTAATTAATATCAGAGCATGTCAGTTTTTCTGATAATAAAATCCAAAAATCAAAGTAATTTCATCCTGACTCTATTTTTCAATCAGCAAAACTGAGACAAGATGCTTCGATTGCAGTTAGTAAAGTAACATTTATGGTTTTGGATCAATGAAGCTAAGCCAACACTAAGCATGTTGTTAGTTACTATCCTTCCACCACATTTCAAGGAGTCATTTCCACATCATTATACATACCGCAATAATGAGCCCACTGGGTCCATTCACGTTATCAACCCAACCCTAAAAAAAAAGAAGAAAAAGATCTCTATTGGTCATACATGTCAGAAAACTTTAATAACTTTGGAACATTTGCAGTATAATCTTAATCTGCTCCAAACAGGAGCACTGAGATCCCAGCCAATGTAACTGCCATATCCTGTAGTTCTCACATCACAAACAAAGGTCAATGGCAAAGCACTGCACAGTTTCTGCCTTTTATTTGTGCAAGAATTGACATTCTGCCAGCAGGAGTTATGGAGAGTTTTAATGACATCTTAGGGTCTAAATTGGACCTTGTATTAATATCATGACCTGCTAACCAATTCATCAACCATCATCTTCCTCCATCTGGGACCTGATTTTGTCTCCCCAGGGGACCATTTCAAACATGATTTGCAGGAATTATCCATTTCTTGAGCATTTCAAGAGCCATACCTCTTTCTTTCTCTTTCTTTCTCTCTTTCTTTCTTTCTTTCTTTCTTTCTTTCTTTCTTTCTTTCTTTCTTCTATCTGATTAACTTGCTTAGAGATGTTAGAGGGAAGATTATGTTTAGGAGCAGTTGGAGGAAAATGTCGTTTTGAATTTGTCTCTTCAGCCCTGAACAAGTCAGTTGACCTTATTATGTCTGTTTCTTTATCTGTGAAAGCTGAAATGCATGTGCAAAGTGGAAGAGGAGACAGAAGAGAGGAGAAGACGAAGGGGCTTTCTCCTGAGCCTTTTATTCAGGACCAGGCACCGCTCTGCACTCCCCACATTTGCCGCATCTGGTCACCTCTCCAAAGTGGGTAGTTACAGCCCCGCTTTACACATGAGACAACTTCAAAATCTGCACTGTCATTAAGCAGTGGAGCTCAAATGTACATGGCCCTAAAACGTCACAGAATTGCTTCAAAGAAGATAATTTAATCCAAGTGCTTTCAAAAGCATAGAGCAGTATACAGAGGTTGAAAGTTATTATGTTTAAACTGAACACCTTCTGTGAGCTTTGTGATACTTACTTATCCTGGCAGACGTAACACCACCCATTTCACCATCAAGAACATTCTGGTATATTTAAACTATAGTGGGAAAGGCAAGAAATGAAACTATTGCGTATGGAAACTCTAAGACTAGCATTAATGAGAAGCTGACTCGAGATCTCCACCCAGCTCCCGAGTAGTCAGTGCAAGTCCCAGGGGGGCCTCATGCTGACTAATTCATGAACCAAATGTGGAATTTTGCCCAGTGAAAATGGGTTTGTGTTTTGTGTTTGATTCCCTACACTCAGCTATACATCCTGGAGTGGGGGGGGGGGGGGGGGGGAGGGAGAGAGAGAGAGAGAGAGAGAGAGAGAGAGAGAGAGAGAAAGTAAGTAATTGAGCTAGAAGGACGCAGGCCTGGAAGCCGAGCAAGGGATCCCTGCGAGTGGCCTTACTGGGAAGGGCTCCTGCCAGGTTGCTCCCACAATGGAGGGCCTCACGATGGCGATGTTGAGGTTCCCGCTCTCCTGGTGCACCACCATCTCTCCCAAGGCCTTCGTGTAGGTGTAAGTATTGGGCCAATCCCGGATCAGTTTGGGTGTGATCTCTTCAACAATAGCGTCGTCTAACCACCTGAAGGTAGTCAGAGTGAGAAAGAATTCTAGCAACACATGTTAGACAATAGACCAAAAACAACACCGTGAGACACAGACCCTCAAATAAAACTCCCACTTTCTAGCTTGAGTTCTGGCGGTCGGAAGAGTCCCAGGATACCAAGGCTGAGTGTGTACATTTTCAAGCCATGTGTGAGTTCTTTGCTGTCCACTGCGGAGCCCAATCTTACCAGCTGACTCCTACCTCCTCTCGCCTGGAGAGATAGGTTTGACTGCTGCGCACTCTACTACTCGATTACGTGTCATCTCTGTCTTCAATTACTTCCTCTCCAACAGGTTCAAAAGCACATACCCAGGGAACACGTTTGTGAGCGCCGATCGTGAGCCCGGGAGTGCGCTGGGCGTTCGCCGAGTGCCGAGGCGCTCGCCGGCCCGGCCCGGGGCTTCTGCTGCCGCCCCACTCACTCCGGGTTTCCGGCGAGCGCCTAATGCGCCAATCTTGCAAACTTCAGCTTTTAATTTTTAAAATTCCAATGAATGCCTCAATGAATAAAAGCAACTACATTTGGCAGACTTATAATCTGTTTCAGCAAGTCTATAAAATGTATTTTGAAGGTCTGTTTAGGGGCTATGCTAATAACTTGGTAACAACTTCTAGAGATTTCCAGTGAATTCTGAAGTGCTCTAATCACTGTTAATAGTCTGTCAAGTAGAGTGGTTGTAGTCCTCTAAAGCAGTTGTAATAGTGACTGTTGAGTACCTCTCCTTAGAACAAAACGTGTAATAAACAACCAAGTCACCATGACAACAGCCTCATTTTTCTTTAAAGGTGTCAGGACAATTTTGATAATCTCCAAGTCTATCTGCAAATCTTAGAGAGAGCAATAATATTACTGTGAATTAAATATTTAATGTTTCTCTTAGCTGGCAGATCTATTTGGTCAAACTTTTGATACAATGTAGTTTTTAAAAATTAGACTACCTAAATACGTTGGTGTGATTTGATACATTTATTTCTATCTTATAGAACTGAGCTCAGTCATACTATTTTGATTGTAGCAAAATCTCAGCAGTTACTGCTTTGCTCCCATTTCAAATTGTTGAGCATTTAAGATGTGTTTATGCCAAGACTTGCTCAGAAACACAACGCTCCATTTTAATAACACTCATTTGCAATAGACGAGCATTGTCTATAATGTTTGGCTTTTCACTTTGCTGCTACTCAAATGTCTTTTGATTTAAATTGAATAGGGAAAGTCTGAGAAGTTCTGAGAATTAAAAACAACTCCAAATACTCAGAAATATAGGTATTCCAATTATATAACCACCCAAGGGTTGGGAGAGAGTGTGTGTGGGACGATGTAGGCAGCTCTCCATCTTTATAATGAGGTTACCTTTTGCTCACCTTGTTTGGGGGTCAACAGTGGATTAACTAACCTACGAACATTTCATTTCCTTGAAAAGACATATGGGGTACAAAAACTGGGTCAGAAGAAATATAGCCTAATTTCTCTATTTTTATACAGCTTTACTGAGACATAATCCACCGAAAACATACAATTCACCTGTTTGATGGAAATACAGCCTCATTTTAATAAGGCTGCAAAGAAGATAAACTCTAAGCAAACAGCAGACCCCAGAGACGCACTAGGGCTGTGTCCACGGCCGGTCCCAGCTGCTGTGCCGGTGCCGGCCCGCACCCAAGGGGCACCATTTGGAGCCCTTACCAAACTGGGTGAGTTGGCGTCTCAGAAAATGTTGGTGTTGTAGGTTTCTCAGAACACAAATTCAGAAGCTGTAGTGTTTTGTAGACAGCCTGCCCCTACCCTTCGTAGCTTCACCTATATTTTGCTGTATCATCTTCTCATTTCCCCCATTTTTAGTAGTGAAAATGGCAATAATTGCACCTGCTCTAAAGTTTTAGGCTATCATGAGGGCAAACAGAAATATCCACGACTGTACTTGAAGCTTTTTGATAAAACAAAATGAGCCAATCAACCTAAGGCATTCTTATTTTTAGTAACACAACCAAGGGGCATATATCCACAGAGGTGGTAGTGGCTTTTAAAATATCTTTTCCAGTGCAGCCAAACAGGCCAGGGCCTGTCTCATCCAGCCACTTGCTGAGTTCACAGAGCTGAATGTAACAGGGACACACGTCCATGGGTCAGGTGGTGCCCTTTTTAAGATGAATAATCAGCCCGTGCTCTTCTTTACCGAAGTTTGATGTGCTCCTGTGGCTTGTTCCAGTTCGTTTTTAAAACAGTAAATAAGTTAGCATGGAAAAGAAGACACCATACAAACCAAAACACCTTTCTGAAATGAACCAAATGCCCTCTGGTGTACTCAAGAAGATGTTTTGAACCCATGGGCCCCAAATTCTAAGCTACTTAAATTAATTCAAAAGATGCAAAAAGTTATTAAAGATTTCAGAAGGTAATGTGTGTGTGTACACACACCCACCATTTCCTCTAAATATTACTTTTTGGTTTGAAACTTATGGAATCAATCTCTTAATATCATTCACAACTTTATAATTTATGTACTTCCTGAATGAGAGAGCATGAGGAATACGTATTTTTTTCCTCTCAATTTTCTTATCCAGTAAGTGGGGCAAGCAAACCGGTGTATCAGGAAAACTTTCCAGAGAGTGAGTACGGGACACGCTGCCTCGTGGGCGCGTCTGCTCCCTCCTTCTCGCCTCTGAATTGCGTTCCTGCCTTGATCATTGCGATCATCATGCTGTAGGTACTTGCTCATGTGTCTGTCGCCCCACTTTTCAATCAGTCCAGAGAGAATGGATTATGTTTTTTTTAATCTGTGTCCAATCACCTTTCTGCCCCCAGGAACCAGCTAATTTCATTCAGTAAATGGGTGTTCTCCCATATGATGGTTTTCATTGGCCAATTTATATTCTGTGAAAGGTTTTGGGAAGCTGAGCTGGCCAATGACAGGAGAGAATGGGTGGACTCAGAAGGAACTGAGGTTGAAGGGAGACTGTGGAAAGGAAGAAAGAGGACAGATGTCTTTGCAGAGAATGAAGTGGAACTGAAAGTAAAAGTACCCACTGGTGGTGGGGGAAAGCGTTGAGAAGCCAAAAGCCTATAGATGTTGACCAACTTCAATTTGTCAGGGTTGGCTTCAAAGTAAATTTAAACTTTTACTGGGGAGAAGGAGGGTATATATATCTGAGCCTAGTGCTTGTGTTGAATGGACTCCAGTATTTTCCTCCAAACTTTTATTAAGCACTTATTCTGGCCTCCAATAGCCTGATAACATGAAAATTATTCAAGTTCTGTAAGAAATTGAATTTATAGTTCAATTTCTGAACTTTAGTTATAGTTCTAATTTATACTTAATGCCTAATAATATTAAAAGCACACTGAATTTTCAATTTTGTGTCAGCTACATAGATGCCATCTTGAGATAACACAATCTCCAAAACGAAAGCACAGATGCTGAAATTAGCCTTTTGGCCCCCAGCACAGATACCTTTCTTCCTGTTCACAGTGTGAGCTTCAGCACCAAGGCAAAGCTACTTTCCCACATTTGCCTTCATTCCATCCTCCCAAAGGGCCATGTGGGGGGCTGGGGCTGCAGGTGGCTTTCATCTACCCGCTTCTCACTCGCCACCCTCAGCCCCTGCCCCCCGCCCCCCGCCCCCACCTGCCAGAGCTGACCCACTGTGTTTGATCAAGAAACACCTTTTCTTTGTCACATGGCAGATTGGCTGTGCCTGGTAGCTTCAAAAGTGTGATTTTTAGCAGGTACAAATCTATGCGGAACTTTTTAATTGAATTAAAGCATCTAGAAATTAAAAGACAACCGAAGGTGAGGAGAGTCGGGGAAAGAGGCTGCGCAGATTATTGGAATACGAAGGCACCCCACTGCAAGTGAAAACCGCTGAGAAAGCTCTTTAAAACATTATTTCCCACATTTGCCAGCTCTAAGACTCGCAGGAAGCCCCTGACAGACATCCAGATTCCTGGAAGATTCTAAGGTTCTATGGTAGAACCACTAATTCAACCTTTAGGAGTGATAGCCTAATCATCTGGTGATTCTTGTGGCCCGGCAAACTGGGGGATCACTTATTTAAAAGAACTCCATTCCATAAATATAGTCATTCAATTTGCATAAATTGGGATTAGCTCTCAAAAAGGCATTGCTTCTTTGAGTGAAAACTTCAAGAGAATGAAGCTTCAAAAGATTTAAAATCCTGGTACTATTTAAAAATGTAAACTGTGACAACATGGGTATTCTAATCTGATAGCTAACTAAATATGTGTAAGACCAGTAGGCAAAGCATTAGCCATGTCCTATTGTATTGTTCTCCCAAAATACAGGTGTTTTACGTCTGTTGCCATGGCCCTTTGCAGTCCTCTCCACCACTCCCTCTGGTCTGCCTGCCTCAGGCCACTTCCCAGGCCCATCTACATCCCTTGTCCAGCACGACCAAATTAATGTTCCTGCTCATTTTCATCCAAGTCTTTGCTTAATTAAAACAATTGACTAATGAATGCCACACACACACACACACACACACACACACACAGCCCTCCTTCAGTGGGTCCCCACTGCCTAGAGTTAAGTGCAGTCCTCCGCAGGGAATTCAGCATCTCCGCGCTATGGTCCCGGCCTCTCTCCCCAGCTGGATTCCCCCATGTAGCCTATTTGCTGCCAAACTGGACTCACATCGGCATCCTGAACATGCCCCGGGTTTGCCTGCTGCTGCCGCCGCTCTGCCTCGCACGCGCCCTGCCTCATCTGCTCTTCCGAGTCCGTCCCTTATGCCTGTCTGTATGTCTGTATAGTCTTTCTACCCCGTCCAGTTCCATCACACTTAATATGTACCAGCTGCTCCACCGCCCCCCATACACAATCTGCCCTGCTCTGCTCATGTTTGGTGGCGAGCTCCTTGGAAACACAGTCTGTATGGTAAGAAAGCACCTTTTAATCTCTGCCCCTGCCAAACCCGTGGGTACGGTGGGTAGACTATGTCCATGTAGACAGAATTACGTGGCTATGGAGGAAAATTGTGTTTCTGAGACTTACTGGCCGAGAGGCTTCTGACGAGTTGCTCAGCCTCTCTACACGATTGTCTCTTTTTTTAATACAGTAGTGATAGTAGTAACATTAACCCGACAATGTCATGTTAAGGAATTAAATGTCAGAAAGTATCTTTGCTCATAATAACTGCCTAACAATAGCCATCATTTCCTTCTTAATGCAAATTCACTGGATTGATTGAAGTATGTTAAATAAAGCAGTAAATTTGTACAGACCCATTTTTTTAGTTCCTAACTCTAGTTATTTTAGCCTTTCTTTTTGTTTAAAGATTTTATTTATTTATTTATTTATTTATTTATTTATTTATTTATTTATTTATTTTTAGACAGATGGGAAGGGATGGAGAAAGAGAGGAAGAGAAGCATCAATGTGCAGTTGCCTCCAGCGTGCCCCTGCTGGCATGTGCCTGGATTGGGAACTGAACCAGCTGATACTTTGGTTCACAGGCCCGTGCTCAGTCCACTGAGCCAGACCAGCCAGGGGCTAGTTCAGGCTTTTACACAGGTGCAAAAGCCCTTTTCTGCTACACCAGCTCCCCTAAGAGAAGTGACCTTGGCCTTAAAAAGCACCAGCCCCAAAGCCCTATCTTTCCTGTCGGTTATATGCATTTAAAAAAATAAACATACTTAAGCTGTTATTCAGAAAAGAACGGAATTTCACTGGCAATCTCTGGTCCATCTGTGCGCATGAGTTTCTAGAGGTAAATATCACTCACTGTGTAGAAGCTCGAACTCTGAAGGCAGACGTGAGTAGGAGCAGTGACACAGTACACGCCACACCACGGCGGGGGTTGGAATGAGGCGCGGAAGACGGCTGCCTGAGTGAGCGCCAAGAAAATCAGTTGTATAACACTGATTCAGGCCGTGCTTGTCGTGCCAATTAACAGCATTAACTCTTAACTGGGGTTATTAAAATGCGCTTACGCTAAAGCTTTTATGTTAATACAATCAAGTTTTATCTGCTGGGTTGGTTGAGGACGATTCTGAAGCCGGATTTTCGCACCTGCGCCAGAGGAAGGGCGCGGAGGGTCAGTGGCGTCCGGCTGTGGGCTGGAAAGGACGGGGCGGGGATGGTGGGGGTCAGGTTTACGCTGACGGTCCCCTTCCCTTTATTCACAGCGCTGAGCAGGAGCACTTGGGCCTACCCAGCCGGGAAAGTTCCTGGCAAAAAGCACCAGTCCTCTTTTTATTTCCCAGAACTGGAATTCCCAATAAACTGGTTTTCTGGAAAAAGAAAAGTTCGTTTTAGTTTTTCATGGGTGAGTTTCTTTTTTTTATTATTGTATTTGTCAGGTTTACTGTGGTGTAATTGATAAATAAAATTGTGAAATACTTGAAGTGTACATTGTGATGATTTGGTATACGTCTGCTTGTGGAGGGTTCCTCACATCTAGTCAATTAACATATTTACACAAGCGATTGTCTCGAGATCACAAGGCCCAGGTACAGCTTCAAGATCATCTCGTTGTCTAATTCCTGGTTCCCCCTTTTTTAAAATTATTTTTTTTATGAGGGCCACTGGAACACTAAGAGCAAGGAGAGTTGCGAGATCCCAGAGGGTTACTGTTAATAAAAATTTTCAAGGAAATGAAAACCTAAAAATCTTGGGAAACACTTTTACTTTAACTTTATGTCCATTACAAAATAGAGAAGAAATCAGAGAATAAATATATATTTAAAACAAAGCAATTAAATTAGGTAAGTTAATATTTATTCAGAATAATTTTAATGGTATTTGTTAATCTTAAACTTCAAAAAATTCCATCTGATACAGGAGTTGCTGAAAGAGCCACGAACATTGATGTACTTGCTTATTCAAAACTTTAACACCTAGGTTTTATTTGAAGTGTAAGAGAAAAAAATGAGCACCCGGAAACAGGGCTAAAATGTGAGCTTATAGGTATTTTATTTTATATTACTTTATTTTATTTTATTTAAAGATTTCATTTATTTATTTTTAGAGAAAGGGGAAGGGAGGAAGAAAGGGAGAGAAACATCAATGCGTGATGGAAACATCGATGTGCAAGAGAAATATCAATCAGTTGGCTCTCGAACGCCCCCAACTGGGGACCTGGCCCTCATCACAGGCATGTTTCCTGACTGGGAATTGAACTGCCAACCTTACGGTTTGCAGGACAACAAAGGTTTGCAGGATGATACCCAAACCACTGAGCTACACCATCAGGACCTTATAGGTATTTTACAAATAAGACTTTACATCCCAGAATAACAACTTACTATGAATTCTGTCATCTATACTTGATTGGTCAAAAACAAACAAACAAACAAACAAACAACATCACCCACTCCCAGCCAGAACCTGAACTATGACCAGCTAATGCAATAAAACAGGTTTCATTCATTCAGCAAATATTTGAGTCCCTGCTGTCTGCTGGCAATGGAGAGCAAGAAGGAGCCAGGCACCTTCGCTTCCCTTGAGAAGATGACTGTCTAACGGAGAATATGAATGACCGTCTGGATATTTAGAACAAGCATGCGGCCCTAAGCCTGAGGGATTCTAGGGCAGAATCCTAATGTCTGAAGCAGAGGTGAAGTCGTCTTTAGGAACAGAACTGCAACACACAAAGGCAGGTAGTATGAGACAGAGGAGCAATTATTTCAGTGTGACTGTAGTGCAAATGGAGGGGAGGGCCGAGAGGGCACAGTTGAACAGGTGGTCCTGAACATCAAATTCTGAATTAATAAATGGTGGGTATGCCTTTTCCCCTGTTTTACAAAAATACCTAAGCTCCTTAATTGCATTCAAAATGCATTCTGCTGAGATAAAATATAATTTCCTTCCTAGTTCTGTTTGGCTGCATATTTATTTAAATAATCATTCTCCTTGGAGAGTAGTAAATGACAGAAACATAAACTTTGGACAAGTGTCAATGACAGCTGGATCATAAATCATGGAGCAATTAGCTGCCTTTATGGGTTGACATACAGTGGCTGAGTGTGGGGAATGCTGAATGCATGAGAATGAATCCAGACCTGCTCTGGAAGGTGAGTTTATTCCTCTTTGAAATTGAGGGGTGTTGAGTGTCTGGACACAGTCTGGGAGGGAGGAGGCTGCATGACGGACCTGGAGAGCCCTCCCACTGCGGATGAACCCAGTGTTTAGTTCCCACCTCTTTTTTTCTGGCGCACCCGCAGAAACGTCTGTGCTGCCTCAAACGGTGCTACAGTCTGTTGGGTGTGACCGGTCAGCGGTGGACCGAGTCTGTGGAATCTCAGGACCAGGGTCTGGAATCGAAGGAGGGCTGCCCCTTTCCTGGGCCCGTCCACATGTCAGCACCTTAGTTACCAAGACACAGCTCTCCAAGGAGGCCAGCAGCCCACTGACAAACAGACCAGTCCACCCTAGATGTGCCCCGAGGCACAAGGCATCAACTTGTGTCTTTTCTCTACTTCTCCTAACAGACTCTGGACTCTGAGAGGTTTCTTTTCACCAATTAAGCATATCATGATTTATTAGCAACTTCAAGGAACCTCCAGGTCTTTAAAATGACTTTCATCTTCTTTGTCCTGGATATTTTTAATGACAGGTAAAAATATCTGTTCTCAGGGTATATGAGATAAAAATGTTTGCCCTGAGGGGACTGAACTCTGATTTAGCTAAAGCTTCATTTTAAAGAGTATATCTTAAATGGAAATACAGTGTTATATGAAATTACAGTCTGACAAATTCACTGTGAAATAGTCTATTTTCTCTGCTGTAATACTTTTTATGCAGAGTTAAAACAAATGAAAAAGGTAAACTTAGTAAATGGAGGGAAAGAACAAAGAAGCAGAAACCAGATACTTATTCTGAGACTGAGATCATGTGCAAAAAATAAGGTGGTTCCTGTTGGTTTGCAAGAAGATAAAAAAGTAGATATTATTTCTCCTGCACAACAGGAAAGTAAGGGAAGTATATCTTGGCTGAAGAGATCAAGAGACTGACTCCTTCTGCCAGATCTGGGAGGAATTCCTGCTATTAGTTTTTCTTTACTAACCTTTGGATTATCTGCTGTTAAACACCCCTAACACTGAAATAATTGCTTGTGTTGGTCAATTTATCACCATAGCTATAAGATGGGCACTATTATTGGCCTCATTTTACAAATGAGGGAACTGAAGCTCAGAGAGGCCAAGGAACTTGCTCAGCATCACATAGCTGGAAACTTGTGGAGCCTAAAGTTGAACCCTTGTTAGTCTAACTCCGAAATCTGCCTTCTGAACTTTTAAGCCATATGGTGAATTTTCTTTAGTGACAATGTTGAGCTCACTAAGAAGTGAGATATCACCTCTATGTAAAGTATCCCCAAGTACCGCATTCAACCCTAAACTATTTAACAAGATCCGGGGATGGAGGGAATAGCAGGGCCTGGGTCGCTAAAGCTAACGCCATTTCGAAGCACTTGGTATCAGTGGTGTTTCACATTGCTACTTCACTAATGGATGACCACCAGCAATCAAAGAGAGCAACCATCTGCCCACCCCGTCCCCTCATTTGACCCAACTTACTCCATGGAATCAATGATTTTTTTTGGCTCCACAGGGCATGGATAGATAACTTCGTCAATGTGCTTCAGGTTACAATTTGAAAAGGCTGTAGAGATATGTATGAAGGCTTCGAGCTTCGGCATCTGATTGGCCATGAGCAAGAGCTTCTGTGTGGCAGTGACGTTAAGCTGCACGGCATGTCTGGAGAAAATTAAACAGGAGGAAATACAGCTAGCCTGTACCAGGCTTCATGGTTTCAAAGTCAGGGTCAAGCAGGCCTAGAATCATGACTATAACTTAATATTCTCTGAAGTTCCAGCCATGTAATTAGGAAAATAAAATTAATGGGTATAAATGTGGTAAGGGTACTCACAAACCCAATGTCAGATTATATAATTGTATATCTAGAAAGCAAACAGAAGCAGCTAAAATGAAATCTGGGATAGACAATAAGGGAATTTAGTAAGGTGTCCATTCCTAAAAGTTATGCAAAAAAAAAAAAAAAAAAAATCACTAGCTTTCTTGTATAGAAACAACCATGAAAAAATAGAATAGAAGAGAGGCACACATTTAAAATCCAACATTTAAAAATATATCAAATTAATAATAAATGAATAGACTATAATTTAAAAATGATAAAACTTCATTAAGGTCATAACAAAATATTGAATACATGGAAAGACATATATTGTTCTTGGATAGGAAGAACCAATGTTTTCAATATGTTAAAGTTTCTCTAAATGGATCTACATGTTCAATGTAATCCCAACCAAATTTCCAACCCTTTTCAAAACTTGGTAAAATTATTGTAAGTTGAATCAGGAAGTATAAGCAGGTGAGAATAGTCAAAGAAATCCTATTTACAAAGAATAATGTGTGTATACTTGCCTAATAAAATAAAACTACAGTAATTGAAGTACTATGATGTTGAAAGAGAAAGTCTAATTAATGAAACTAAATAGTTAAAAATGGGAATCGAATGTTTCCTTTGAAATAAAGAGCAAAAATAAATCATTTAATAAATGTTGTTTCAGAAATAACCATCTGTTAGGAATTAATAAAAAAGCTTACTCTACTTTCATACCTATATCACTCTTCTTTCTATAGAACTTTTCCCACTATTCACCCCTGTTTATAGCTAAATAAATTTTAAATGGGTCAAAGGTTGAAATATGAAAATAAAACAAAAACACTAGAAGAGTTTTCAAAAAATTTCATAACTCTTAAAAACAAGGTTGATAACAGATGATGAACTGTTAAAATACTTGGAACTTTATAAAAAAACCCAAAGAATTGCTAAATGTTTCGGGAAATCTTAAAATTTATGAGAAAAAAATGTCACAAAAGAAAAATAGGCAAAAACCATGGATAGATATTTCACAAAAGAATAAAATGCCAACCGGCATTTAAACATCTTTAAACTCTCTGATTATCAAAGAAATAAAAAATCAAAACATGCAATGTCATTTCTATGCTCATACTGACAACAGTAAAAAGAATTAAAGAATCATGATACAGTATTATTACGGGAGTCAGAAAGGAGCATTCATAGGCATCGGGACAGGGTAAATTGAGATACCACCTCTTTGGAGAGCAACTTAGCATTATGTGACAAAATATAAACTGTCCATAATCTGGGTGTATTTGATACATATCTAACAATTCTATTTCTGGGAATATATCCAAAGGGAAGCACACAAAGGTATAAAAAAACAAAAACAAAAACAACATGTGCACAAAGATGTTCATTGCAGAGTTATTTAAAATAACGAAAAATTAGAAAAATCTAAAAACTATCCACCAGTACAGAACTGATTGAGTAAATTACATATGTGTACAGTGGAGTATCATGCAGTCACCACAAAGTACAATAGAACATTCACTGCCAGTGAAAGATAAAAATACAATTGAGCAGTTTGCAAAGCACTCTCAGCATGATGCCTTTGTTTGCAAATTTAAACACGATTCTATTTTATTATGGATGCATGAAGAAAAGTTAGAATGGATATTCTCCACGTTATTACATGCTTATCTTTGGAATGTGGTATCTTGAAGAAGTTTGACTCCTTTGCATTTTTTTCATTGAGAATTAAAAAAAAAAAAACCAGAAACCATAAAGAAACTTACACACATGTGTACTTACACACACACACACACAAGCCACGAGAGGGAAGCAGGAACGAACCTGAGAGAGTCGTTGAAGTGGACGGTGGCGGCGCAGTGGAAGACGACATTCGTGCAGGACAGCAGCTCCTGCATGTCCTCCTTGCTGATGGCCAGGTCGCTGTGGTTGAGGTCTGCGTAAATAGCTCTGATCTTCTCATTCACGTTTGGACACACTTCTTTGACTTTTTCAAACAGCTAAAACGTAAATGTAAATCAATACACGGAGATCACCATCACCCTCATGCTGTTCTTGTTCTCTCTGGTTTGTTTCATTTTCATTCTCAACAAGTGGTTTTAGTTGTCACTCAGGAGCGTTTTGCTTAAGTTCATGCAGTTCAAAGCCAGTTTAGTATAATTCCTGTTCCTCTTAATTTGATAAACATTTTTTAAATAAATGAAATGCTACCTATTTATTTTTTGAGACAGGAAGGGAAAGGCAGAAATGTCCATGTGCAATAGAAACATCAATCAGTTGCCTCTCTCTCGCATGCCCCCAACTGGGGACCTGGCCTGCAGCTAAGGCATGTGCTTTGAGTGGGAATCAAACCCATGACATTTTGGGTCACAGGCTAGTGTTGAATTCACAGAGCCACACCAGCCAGGGCTTGGTAAGCATTTGAAAAAGTTCCAATAGCCACTAAAAAGTGTATTTTGAACTTTTCCTAAAGAGTGGAGAGATGGTCAATTAAAGATATCCTGCCCCATCCCCTTTTTCCCTATAAGGTAACTTTGTGGTTATACAGGGTGATTGTTACCATTTTGTGCTGGAAAATACTGTTTTCAGTGCAAAATTACCAGCCTTTTACACTGCCTTTATAGATGATTAGTCTTTACCAAGTCTCATGAGCACAAATTCAAAACAATTTGTTTAACTGGACAGATTAACAAGATGTTCTAGTAGCACAAACATAATGAGAAACAAATTAAGCAAATTTGTAATCAGTAAAACAAACACAAATTTTATATCATCTCTTTCTAATTTAAATGGCAGTTGTTGCCTGGTAAGAGAATTACATGAGCTCATGTACTTTTTATGAAATTGTAATTGATTTTTTTTAAAAAAAATCTAATTTATAAAGGAAAAAGGCAAGAACACTAGCAGCTTTAGCTTTTATTACAATTATTTGCGAGGACTGAAGCCTGTATTTTCACCTCCACACCAAAGTTCTTAGATTAAATTGATATCTTTGGTTTTGTCAGGAAACACAATTTTAATAAAATGATCTCTGTTCCCATCTATTTTGATAAAATGGATTTTACTGTACTATTGGTATGATACGTTAACAGTGAGGAAAAGAAAAGTAAGGCTAAATGTTTAGAAAGGTTAAGAGCAGAGGAAAATAAGTCTGCGGTTTTAATTATAATACAGTAGCAGAGACAAGTTCGCTTCTGCACTCCAACCCCAAAAGCACGTTTCATCTGTTCCTCGATCCTTAGTAGCAGCCATCTTGTCTTCATTAGAGATCTACCCCGGGCTCTTTTTATTGGGGAATAAGTAGCGGATCTCATGTAGTCAGAGAAATCATGTCTCGTGTGCATTGGGCAAGACTACATTCCCTGATTTCAAACTATATCATGAAGCTATAGAACAGTATGGTACTGGCATAAAAACAGACACATAGATCAATGAAACACAATAGAGAGCCCATCTCTCTCATCTATGGTCAAGAGATTTACAACTAAGTTACCAAGAGTATACAAAGGGGAAAAGATAATCTCTTTAAAAAATTGTGTTGAGAGTTCCGGCCAAGATAGAGGTGTAGATAGAGATGCTTTGCTTCCTTGTACAACCAAAAGAAGGGTAACAACCAATCTAAAAAACAATAAACAAGCAGAAGTGTCAGAAAATCAAACTACGTGGAACTCCAGCAACCAAGGAGTTAAAGAAATGTTCACCCAGACCAGTAGGAGAGACAGAGATGCGCAGCTGGGTGGGCAGAGAGGACACGCTGTGGCGGAGGGTGCAGGTGAAGTGGGCCTGGTTGAGAGAGCTAGTGGCAAGGTCATGGACCACGTGGGCAAGGCAAGGTTGGCTGAATGGGAAACTAATGACTCAAATCTAGCTGTAAACTACTGTAGGGCTTGCCACGGTGGGAGAAACTCCTAGTCTCACACAAGAGAGTTGGTTGGAAAGTGGGGCAAGAGCGGAGCAAGCAAGGAGCTTTGTTCCTCTCCGGCCCCTCCCCCACATACAGCACCACAACCCAGCAAAGAGGGTTGCCCTGTCCTGGAGAACACCTAAGGCTCCACCCTCTTACAATATAACAGGTGTACCAAGACAAAGTAATATGGCCCAAATGAAAGAACAGTTCAAAACTCCAAGAAAAAAGCTAAGCAACGAGGAGATAGACAACCTATCAGAGGCAGAGTTCAAAACACTGGTAATCAAGATGCTCACAGAACTGATTGAGCTCAGCTGCAAAATGAAGGAAGAAATGAAGGCTACCCAAAGTGCAATAAAGCAAAATATACAGGGAACCAACAGTGAAGGGAAGAAAACCGGGACTCAAATCAATAATTTGGAACAAAAAGAAGAACTAAACATCCAACCAGAACAGAATGAAGAAACAACAATTGAAAAAAAAAAAATGAGGAGAGGCTTGGGAACTTCTGGGGCAATTTTAAGCACTATAACATCCAAATTATAGGGGTGCCAGAAGGAGAAGAACAAGAGGAAGAAGTTAAAACTTACTTTAATAAATAATGAAGGAAAACTTCCCCAATCCGATGAAGGAAATGGACTTCCAGGAAGTTCAAGAAGCCCAGAGAGTCCCAAAGAAATTGGACCCAAGGAGGAACACACCAAGGCACATCATCTTTAAGTTACCCAATATTAAAGATAAGGAGAAAATCTTAAAAGCAGCAAGAGAAAAGGAGAGAGTTACATACAAAGGAGTTCCCGTAAGACTATCAGCTGATTTCTCAAAAGAAATCTTACAGGCAATAAAAGGCTGGAAAGAAGTATTTGAAGTCATGAAAGGCAAGGACCTACATCCAAGATTACTCTATTCAGCAGAGCTATCATTTAGAATGGAAGGGCAGATAAAGTGCTTCCCAGATAAGGTGAAATTAAAGGAGTTTATCATTACCAAGTCCTTATTATATGAAATGTTAAAGGGATTTATCTAAGAAAAAGAAGATCAAAAATTACAAACAGTAAAATGACAACAAACTCAACATTATCAACAACTGAACCTAAAAAAACAAAAATTAAGCAAACAATTAGAACAGGAACAGAACCAGAAAAATGGAGAGCACACAGAGGGTTTTCAGTGGGGAGGGGGAGGGGGTGGGGAAGAATAAGGGGAAAGTACAGAGAATAAGAAGTATAATTGGTAGGCATAAAATAGACAGGGAGAAGTTAAGAATAGTATAGGAAATGGAGAAGCCAAAGAAGTTATATGTACAATCCATGGACATGAACTAAGGGGGTGGAATGCGGGAGGGCAGGGGGGTACAGGGAGGAAAGGGGAGAAAAAGGAGAAAAAATAGGAAAACTGTAATAGCATAATCAATAACATATATTAAAAAAATAAAAAATAAAGAAAACAGAAAAAAATTATTGAGTTGGGAAAATTGGACAGCTACATGCAAAAGAATGAAACTGGAACACTCTCAGACACCATACTCCAAAATTAGCTCATAATGGATGAAAGAGCTGAACCTGATACTTGAAATCATAAAACTAGAAGAAAACATAGGTGGTAGTCTCCTTGACACAGGTCTTGGCAATGATTTTTTTTAATCAAAAGTAACAGCAACAAAGAAAAAAATAAGTAAGTGGGACTACATCGTAGTGAAAAGCCTCTGCACAACAAAAGAAACCAGCAACAAAAATGAAGAAGCAATCTACTGAGTGGGAGAAAATATTTGCAATCATATATCTGGATAGGGTTAATATGCAAAATATATAAAGTTTTACATATAATTCAATAGCAAAAAAAATCTGACATTTTTTTAAAGATAACATACACATGGCCAACGGACACATGGAACGATGTTCTATGTCACTAATCATCAAGGAAACACACAGCAAAACCACAATGCAATTTCACTTTGCACCTGTTTGAATGGCTGCCATCAAAAAGATCAGAAGTAACAAGTGTTGGGGAGGGTGTGGAGAAAAGGGAACCCTTGTGCACTGCCGTGGGAGTGTAAACTGGTGCAGCCACTAGAGAAAACAGTATGGAGTTTCCTCAAGAAATTAAAAACAAAACTGTCATATGATCCAGCAATTCCACTTCTCGGTATTTATCTGAAGAAAACCAAAACACTGACTTAAAAAGATATATGTGCCCCTGTGTTCACTGCAGCACTATTTGTAGTAGCCATGATATGGAAACAACCTAGATGTCCATTGATGGGTGAATGGATTAAAAAAAAGTGTGTGTGTGTGTGTGTGTGTGTGTTATCTATAATTATGCAAAAGAATGAAATTTTGTCATTTGTGACAACACAGGTGGACCTCAGGGACATTATGTTAGTAAAATAAGTCAGACAGAGAATGACAACTACTGTGTAATCTCTCTTACATATGTGATCTTTAAAAAAAAGCAAGCTGATAATACAAAGAACAGATTGGTGATTACTGACAGAGATGGGGGCTGGAGGTTGGGAGAAATATGGGAGAGAGTATGAATTTATTAAAAAAATCAATCAAACTACCAATCCTGTGAAGTGGGTATTATAATTTTCATTTTAAAGTTTAGATAGCCAGGTCATACAGAATCTAGATTTTTGCACAAGCTCTCATGACAAATAAGGGGCATAAACTCAATTTATCCTGAAGGGTCTACGTCCCCAAGCCTGAGTTTTAACCTTAGTACACACACAATGTATTCCTAGGCCTACTAAATACGAAATTACTGGGGCTTAATCAGGAGTTTGTCTTTCACATCAGTTTCTCTCGTTGATTTTAACTGATCCTAAGATGAGAACTTTTCTAGTTGGAGTGTTAACACAGATAATTACTGATGAACAAATGTCATTTCCCTTTATAACAGCTGAGGACAGTTACAGGGTATTGGTGGTTTTCAAACTGTAAGCATAAAAATAATCTGGACACTGGTTAAAAATAATTTCCTTACTCCATCCTCAGAGATCTTGACTTGGTAGGCTTGGTATGGAACCCAGGACATTATATTCCTCAACAGGCTACCCAGGTAGGTCTGACGGTCCTGATACCATACTTGGAGAAACACTGATTCTGAAAATTCATGTCCATCTTTAAAGCCAGGGCTTAAATTCCCCCACCCCCCACCTCACCCACTCTTTTGTAAACCACTTGTTTCTTGTTCATCTCTGCTTGCCAGCACCCCGTTCATTGAAAGGACTCAAACTTTATTTATTAAATTAAAATTAATTACTATAAGAATACTAACAGAATCATGAATGGGAGCTTGATTCCTGAAATTGTTTGGTTACCAGCTCTCTTGCGTTGGTAGGAGGAAAGAATGCAGGTATCTACCACTAAAAGAAGACACAAGTGTCCCCTGGGGTTTTCTGTATCAACGGCAGATGGCAGCTGGAAAATCTCCGAGCAGAGTGGACCCGCTTTCCTTGTAATGATGACAAGACCGCAGGACAGAGGAAACGACGCAAGTGGATCTTCAGTAAGCACTGGCTCTCCTGACAGTTTCTTTTGCTAATGTGGGATATTAATTAAAGGTAAGAAAAAGTAGATGGAGTAAAAATGAGTGAAGGAAAATGTAACTTCAAAAATTTCACTGAAGCACCACCAATGAAGAACTTCATATTATTATTTTAGATTCTAAGAGTTTATTTTATTGCTTCTCATATATTCTTCTTTTAATGGCCCCAAGCTGAGAAGGTAAAGAGTTGACTGACTACTTGCCATTTAGGAAAACTCAAGCCGAGGGACTGCTGTTTTTCCATTTATGAAACCGTGTTCTTGGCGGAAGCAGAGTGTTACTGTGGTCACTGGGAGATAACAGCACAAGGGATCCATGCATTTTGAAGTGATAACAAAGCTATGCATTTGTACATTTTTAGTGGGAAGTTTAGGCATGTTCCCTTGATTGACATTATACAGGCAAGTATTTCTCGTGATTTGGTTTTAAACATGAATGACTATCTTATTTATGGTAATAGTTACTTGTAGTCCAGAGGCAGAGAGAAACTTTGAAAATCCTAAGTAAGAAAATTCAGCAGAATGAGAAAACCAAAAGAGAAATTATTTTGGAATCAATAAACTCCTTGGGTACAACTTTTCAACCTCTGTAGCCAGACCCAAAGACTGCATTTTTACTGGAAGCAGGAACTGGGCAAGGGGTAGGGGCATGACATTTATATTGTGCTTTTGAAACAATGTAGAGGTCCTGAACTTGGACTTCTACAAGCCACATGACCTCACTTTAGAGGTATCCACAAAGAGTTTCGGTCACTATTTCCTGGGGATCATTGAAGGTAATCAAATCTTTTACGATGATGAGAATATTTAATCCTTATTCAGTTTACTGAGTCCCTCTCTTTAGTTATAACCATATTATTTAGTCCCAACAGCTCACTAAAATTTGCTTAATATTTTTAAGTTGGTAAAGAAAAAGGTAATGTCTCTTAAACAAAAGGGTAACCTTTGTGCAATATCTGGTGTCCTAATGCAAAAGAGAGCCCGAGGCACTTATCAGAGAAATTTTAGAGTGCTGAGTGAAAGCAAACCAACGGATGGTGCAAGCTAGCTCTCAGACAAGAAAGACTTGGACATAATTAAGAAAGGGTATAATCTACATTGAGAACAATTAAACACAAATAATTGCTTGCAAATTAAGAAAAAAAAAACACTATGATACCCAATGCAAAGATTCAAAAAATTCACAAAATGTTAGGATTCTGCTAGTTCATTAATAGGTCCCACAGACAGAAAGGATTCATCTAGAAGTTTTTACTGCGTTAGTACAGGACCAACGCTACAGGGCCATAAGGCAGTACGGTGTGGTAGTGTGGTTATCAAACTTCCGCATATACCAATTTTGCCTGGAAAGTTGTTTACAGAAACAAAAACCAAACCCAGATGACCTGACTGGAAATTCTGACTCCACAGTTCTGAGTTGAAGCTTGGGCATCTCTCCCTGCCTTGTGCAAGCTCTCTAATGAGTCTGAATCACAGCGAAGGGGAGGACTGCTGACATGTTGGAAAAGAGCAGTCAGGCTGCTCGGAGTCAGGAATGTCAGGGTTTGAGTCCCGGTTCTACCACTTTTATTCACTGTGTGACTGGGGCAAATTACTCATCTGTTACTCACCTCGTGGGGCCTCAGGGCCTTGTTCGCATATTTGTCTAAAATGCTAGTCACTGGACTATTTCATTATATGATCTTAGAGAACTAATGATTCAGCAGATACTTTGCTATTGTGAAAAACAATTTTGCATTTAACAGAATTTTAGTTTATGTAAGTAAGCACTGATAATAAATGCTAGAGGCGGACACAATGTTCAGGGCGTTGTCTTGTTAAAGCTTTGTTCCCACACCAGAGGACACGTTCACAGGGAGACCTTTCAGAGAGTTGAGTACCACCTGGTTAGAAGCAGCGACACCCTAGGGGAGGCAATGCAAGGCAGTTGGGAAAGCAGGGGCTTTTCAGAGATGAAAGAAACGAACTGAAATTCTACTTTGTCATGTCCTCGGACGGGTGTTTTTGGATTCGTTTTTCATCTGTTGAGGGAGCAATAAGGCATGCCGCAGTTTTGTGAGGATTAAGTAGGGTAATGAAAGTCAGATGTCTAGCATAGTGCCTGCCACTTAATAGGTTCCTAATATTAGAAAAACTCCCTTTTGGTTTCCACAACGATACTTCCTTTTTGAGAGCTGCTAATCTGACAGCTATGTGTGTATGTGTATTTGCGTGTGTTGGGTCATCTCAAGGCTTGTGTTTATACCATGTGATCCAGACACCTCTGAAAACTGAATGTATTCCAGTGTCACGTTGAATGTGTGGCTCGGTGACTTTTTGAGTGAAATTAGTACAGGCAATTTAAAGCTTTAACAAAAGACCTGATATGATTGGAAATAATTTAAAAGAAGGAATGAAGTTGGATATATGAAATCATGCCAATGACTGAATTAACTAGTGAATGGTATTTTAAAGGAAAGTGAGAAATTGAGAAAACAAATCACTTCTGTTTCTGTGATTTTTAGTATTTTCCCAGGACTAAATAAATTTCTTTAATTTGTTTTATTTCTTGAAAGAAAGAAAATAGCCCATAGGGAAGGGGCTTAACATGCTTTGACTAATCTGCGCTGAGTAACTCTCAAAACTGAAAACAGGTTACGTTCTTTTAAAAGTGTGTGTTTGTTAGTCTTGGGAAATTTAAGTTGCTGGCAAGGTTGTATTTCCTCTAGTTGTCCCAAGTTTATAGAAGCCTCTTGATTTTTTTGTGGGATAATTAGTTTCTTAGGAAAAATAAATAGTAATGGAACAAAACTGGCTTTGGAGATTTATAATACAAACTTCTGTTTTCAGTTGCCTTTGCTTTATACAGAGATTTAACAGAGTCATTAATGACAAACAGCTTTTACATAGGGTAGCCTGGACCAAACGTAAAAGTGGTTTCCCACCCTCTTATCAAAGAGTCTTTACAAATTAACAAGCAAAATTACGTAAAATGAAATAACATTTCAGTTGGGAGTTTCTTAATACTCAAAAAAGTCAGATTGCTGGCCTTTTCTCTGCAGATGTTACTTGGTTCAGAGTTAATTTTTTCAGTTCACAGTTGATTTTTAGTTCTAAAGTTGATTTGTTTAAATGCATTATTTTTCCTCTCAGGGATTAATTTATCTAATGCTTTCTAGAAACTACTGAACAGTGATAGTCTTGCAAAAGAATTCAATTAAATATTTCATTAAATTTTATTATCTTCTATTGTCTTAAACATAATCAGTTCCGTGGTTTGGGGCCCAGTGTGTGGCCCTGCATGATTCATTCTGAAAAGCTCTCCAGGGTATTCCAAAGTTGGTTTAACTCAGGGCCAACTGAGGGCTTATTGAATAATTCACATTTTTCCAGAGAAGTTGACTTGAAATATTCATTGCAATCTGCCAAACTCTGCCTTTGCTTATAAATCCACTTTCTGGTTATATCATGCAGGATAGGCCCTTGTGGGAAACCTTGAATCCGGCCTTCTCTGAGGATACATCCTGAACCCAGCACAATCTCCCTGCTGCCTTTCCATGATCTGGTTACTACAGCGAACTAGGAAAAGCCCACCATTTTTGCTGTTCTCTGAATGAAACATTTATTTTTTTAGATTCTGACATCACAATCACTTGTAATGAACTACCTCACTCTTAAAGTAATTTCAACTATTTTTAGGATTTATTTTTCAGGTACGGATTTTGTTTTCTTGATGTTTTCTTAAAGAGTTATTCAGAGTAGATTACGGCCAGTTTACTATCCTAAACAGACATACGTGGAACACGACTGTATATTTTTTGTGTGAAAAAACAAAACAAAACAAAAAACATCACATCTTCAAGCACTAAGGAACCTCAAAATACTCTCAATACTTCTTTGAATTTCACAACTGCAGGATTTATTGGCCACTACTTATCTGTGAGTGGGGAGAACGTCCATCCATGTCCTGTGAAGCCAAGCCACATTCAAGGTAGCACCGCAGATAAAACATCAATTTCTCTATCTGAGACTGTTTCGGTTGAGATGGAAATCTGGTTTGTTCACATTACACGGGCACGTTTTTCATAAGTAAGAGACAAAGCAGCCGGCTTGGGAGCCCTTGGCACCTGCCCTCCCAGCCCCCAGTGACAAGCATGAGGTTGTGATGGGTGCATGCACCCTGAGCACCTGACACCTGGCTTATGGGCCTTAGAAGCTTCTCAGGTTTGGTGAAAGAAGCAAAAACATAGTTTTAAAACACAATGTTGAACACTTGGAATTATATTTCTAATAAAAATGAGTCAAACAATTTAATTTTGATAAACAGCCTCAAAACTAAAAATGAACTGAATTTATGTCTAATGATATCATTTGGGAAATTTTTGATTGCGTTCCCTGCCTTATTTATTTACTATTTTAAAAAGTGTTTTCCCCCTGCACTATAAAAGTGAAACATGTTCATTGTAATTGTATTTGGAAAACTTTGGAAAAAGATTATTGTTTTTATTTTTTCACTTTGAAAAGCATTTTCTTTTTCTTATTGTAAAGTAAACGTGTTCATTATAGTGGTAATACGAACATTTGGAAGCGCTGCCCTGACTGGTGCAGCTCAGTGGTTGGGCGTTTTGTGCAAACCGCAAAGGTTGCAGGTTGAAATCCTGGTCAGGGCATGTGTCTGGGTTGAGGGTTCGTCCGGTTTGGGGCGTGTAATGAAGACAACCAGCTGATGTTTCTCTTTAACACTGATGTTTCTCTCCCTCTCTTTGTCCCTCTCTTCCCCCCTCTCTCAAATAATTAAATAAACTTCAAAAAATTGGAAGTGCCAAAAATAAACTCAATCTAAGATCCCATCAGCATTGAGGGCCACTAGTTGAGATTATACTGAACATGGGGTTTTTTGCATTGAGTATAATATAAGCGTTTTCTCTTGTCACTTAATATTTTATAAAATATAAGTTTCAATGCCTGTGTAATACTTCATCACGTGTATGTATTATTGTTTATTTAATTATTCCTCTATGGTGGACCATTCAGATCAGTTCTAGTTCTTATTGCTACTATAAATAACACTAAACAAATATATTTGTGTGTGTCTCTGGTTGTTTTCTTACAGTAACACTTAATTATCTTTAAGAGGAAGTCCTCAAAAATCTGTCATTAATTCAGGTACCTTTCACTCCATTGAGACAGTCCTTTAAGTTCTCTGAAAATACTTAAGAAACTTGGTCATCTGTGATGAAACGGATCCTCTCTTCTGATTCTTGAGCCCCCATTTTATGTGACCAGCAGATTAAAAACACCCTTCTTCCCCAGGCTTCTCCCTCTTAGTTGTTTCCCTCCGAGAGCATGAGAGCAGGACGAGGGAGGTGGTAGCTATCCATACCAAGAAGGAAAGGAATGAAGCAGGTGTCTAAGTTTTGACAGAACAGATGTTCTCTTGACCATATTTCCTGAAGACATGGTGGGAATCAAAGGCAAACTGGTAACATTTTTACTTATTATGTTTTAAAGAAAAATATCCAAGCCTCACATTTCTGGTATTCTTAATCCACCCTCAAGAACACTGGATTACTTAAAGTGGGTTGGAAAGACATAAACTGGCTACCAAACTGAAGACCCATGTCTACCAGGTGATGAAAGCCCATTAGGAATAGGTAACTGAGCCAAGCGGTCTGATGAGACATCTGAGACTTCCTTCTAGATTTCGATTTGACGCCACATCAGGCTTCGGGACTTATCCACAGGAACCGTCAGTTACAATGCAGGAAGTATTGGGGTAGGAATAAGCAGGCTGGCCCTGCAGTGGGACTGCGGGGGCCTATAGTATGACTGTTCCATCGACGAGCTGGGTGACCTTTGCAAAGTTAACACTTCAGATCTCAGCTTTGCTGTCTGTAAAATGAGGATATTAATTGTTCTTCCTTTACAAGGTCATTTCAAAAATCAATGAGGTAAGGCATGAAAAACCCTTTGAAATAGTGTCTGCTGTGTACTAAGGAACTAAGCTATGATTGTCCTCTGCTGAGCCAGCACATGAGACAGAGAAGCTTTCCTGATGCTCTTGATGTTTGTGCCCACATCTCATCCTGGTGTCTGCAAATGAATGTGAACTTGAGGTCTACTGGGCATGTATGATGTGTGGTGCTCTCAGATACACATTAGATGTTAGTATTCCTACACACTGGAAAGAAGACTATCAAAAAATATCTTATTTAAATTTTCCTTTTTGCCAACTCTAAGTGACCCTTTATATCCCAAAATGGACTACGAACCAGATATTTGCATTTTTTTCATTTAATTTCAAGGCAATCCTGGATGGCTGTCATCATTATTTCTATCTTAAATATTGCAAACTGGAGCTTAAGAAGCAAAGTGATAACAAACTGATCAGCCAGAATTTGTGCCAACATGTGTTCAAGACCAAAGCCTATATATACTGCCTTCAAATTTACAAGTTAAACCATGAGAGGACATACATAATATTTTTTTGAAGGAATGAGGTTTGATACCCAAATGCTCATTCACATGTAGAATACTAATTTTTTATGTTTTTTCTTTAGAACAACTTATGAGATAATAGAAATATAAGGGGATAATAGAAATATCAAGTTACCATATAACAAGTAATAAATATAAGGTGTATAACCTTGTGGAGTGTAAATAACTATCGGTATTACTTCATGGTTAGTTAGTAACCATAGCTGTTTGATATAATATAATATAATATAATATAATATAATATAATATAATATAATATAATATAATATAAAAATATAAAAAAATGTAGGGGGAAACTACCTTAAATTTAGAAGAAAATTAAGGAAGAGTTCAGATGACCCTGTGAGAGTGAGGCAGGACAGTAAGAAGCTAGGAAAATTCCTGGGCAAGTAGAAAGGGGAAACTGAGACAAGAAAATTAATGAAGGCCGAACAGTTTGAACAACTTACAGCCAGCTGGCGAATCACGAGAACTTATCTCTCCTAACCAAGGGCTGGAGAGCAAATGGTTTATACCTCTCCTCCCTAACCAAAGAGTACACAGCTTAAATCATCCAGTCTGGAAAATAGATAATTAGAAACCCAACTAATGTCATTTGTGCCAGCTAAATCCAAGAGAGAAAGTCAGGGGAACAAAAAACAAAAACATTATTAAAAGCCAGACCCAAGATAAAAGTAAAACAGTATAGCAGACCAAAGATTAATCCCAAACTCTCCCCTAAGATTCTCACCTGCAGAAGAAAGATAAAAAGCCCTCAGAACAAAGACACAGCACAAGTTCGCTCTAGAGCACGCCCATGCCCCTTCCTGGGCATGAACTTTTTACTTCCTCCTAAACTCTAAGGGTCCCCATGAGACTTGCAGCCAGTGCAGCATCAGGCAGCGGCAGCTCAACCGGGGCTTACCCCCGATCTTGTCTCCAAGGCCCCCTTTTCCTCAGACTTCCCAGTGAACTACCTTCACTCACTTCTTTCCTTTACTGTTTCTACGCAGCCGCAGCAGAGCACTGCCTAGGCTGTCCCCTGTTACTTACTCTACCCTAAGCCCTTCCTTCATTTTGTCGTCCCCAGCCTTAATAAACACACTCTCAAAATCACCTGGACTCGTGTTGTGAAGTCTTTCCTGCACAAAGTCAAGAACCCATATACCTGCCCTGGCTGGTATGGCTCAGTGGATTGAACTCTGGCCTGCGAACCAAAGGATCACCGGTTCGATTCCCAGTCAGGGCACATGCCTGGGTTGTGGGCCAGGTCCCCGGTGAGGGGCACAAAAGAGGCAACCACACATTGATGTTTCTCTCCCTCTCTCCCTTTCCTTTCCCCTCTGTCTAAAAATAAATAAATAAAATTTTAAAAAAAGAACCAACACACCACAGACCCCTCTGAGGCAGACCCACTCCCAGTTGGTCCCTGTCCCATAACAATAGGTTTCAAGCCTGGAGAGAACACTCAGGAGCTTTAGCATTTTGATTCTTACTCGGTAATTTCCAGAGCACAGATTATCTGCTCGGTTGCCCTGAACAGAGCCTCAGTACTCTTCCCTCTCTTGTGGGAACACACGGCAGAGTCCCAGGAGCAGATGGTTGCTCTCTTGTTTCGTCTCCTCTCCTCCATCTGCCCAGACATCCCGGCCCTCACTTGCAGTGTGAGGAGGTAAGGGAGCACTGTTGCGAGTCGCCCCGCCCTACATCTTTTCCGTAAGCCATACCTTACTATTTAAGATCTGGACAACCCTCTGCTGCAGTGTCTGGCCAGCCTTGGGCCTCATAAGGATGTAAATGACTTTCAGGTCAGGGCTGGTGCGAAAGAGCTTCTCCATCAACACTTTGCCCAGGAAGCCTGTGGCTCCAGTAATGAGAATGGACTTGCCACTATAGAAGGCTGCAATCATGGACATGATTCTTCCCTTCGTCTTTTACGGCTCCAGAAAGAGGTTCCTGCAAGGGAAGAGAAGTAACAAAAGATTACATTTTTAGAAGTTCTAAGATGCAATCATTTAAAATATTTTCGCTGCTTGCAGAATTTTGAGTGAGAAAGAAGTTTAGACAGAATGATAACATCATGGTTTACTGGCAACACCGTACATTGAATCAATATTTAGTTAGCTCACTGCCCATGCCTGACTTTATGCCGGGAACTGTGGGCAAGAAATGAGTAAAACATGGCTCCTGCCCTCAAGGAATTTCTCATCGTCTAATGCGAGAACCTGACATTTTAAGAGATTGTTACATATCACATTGCAAGTGGTAAACAAAAGGGACACAGTGGAGGGTACAGAGCAGGATCTGGAAATTTCAGGAAGATGGCAACTGAGGTGAACCTGGAACACAGAGAAGGGCTGTGGTGAGGGTGTTCTGAGCCAAATAAGAGAGCGAACAAAGGACCAAGGTGTAGTATAGTGCGCTGTATGGTCGAAATAAAAAGAACTCAGGATTATAAGAATGTAAATGATAAGGCTAGGAGTGGCCCTATAACTTGTTACCCCAAAGCTTAGAACAGCTATCAAATTTTTTATGATGTAATTAGTATTTCAGTTGAAGTTTTACTTAGAGACATTACTGGAGCAAATAACTTTTGGTTTCACTTGGGCTGACTGGCCCTGGCCTGCCCACTCATTTCTGAATGAATGTGATGTTCTTTTCCTTGAGCTGAACATGGGTTGAGTGCCATCCTTTCCTTCACATGTGGCTCACAGGCGTGAAAGAGTGCAATCGAGGAAGGGCAGAGCATGTTGAACAAGCGAGGCCTCAGACCGGCGGCTTGTTGAGCCCTGAAATAGCACCGGGTGCAACCCAGTGCTGAGTCCACAGGAGGCCCTGTTTCCAGGAGCACAAGGCATGTGGCGGTGGGAGGCCAGAGGCCGCACTTAGGTGCTGTGACTCCTGACGAAAAGCCACCCATGCTGTAGCAGCGTTTCGTCTTTAAGCCCCAGGTTATGGACTGGTGATTGGAAGCAGCGGCTGCGGGCTTTGTGGCAGCAGACCTGCATTCTGTCCTCGGACTTTCCCCGCTACGGCAAGTCCGTGGCCATCCGCTCGGTTGGGGTTTGTAAAGAAGAAATAAACAACAAGGCCAAGAGTCAATATGCTGCTTCTTCAACTACAATCGAGGTCACTCTGCCAGTAACTCTTAAGAACAATGACTTTTCATAGTTATAATTTGAAGTCATGATGTATGTACTTTGAGGAATTTGAGTCTATGTTCTTGGGAATGGTAGTAAACAGGCCGTGTGCATCTTAGATTCTTCCTTTCTGCGCTGGAGCATTTTTTTTCCTCCTTAAGATTGCCAGTTTCGCCATGGTTATCAATAAAACTAGTTTTTACTCTCCTTTGGATAGTAAAATGAGGCTGTTCTCATTTCTAGAAAACAGAGGTTAAAATACTGAACCATAATAGTTGTGCCAAGTTATACATTTTTTTGCAGGTCACAGCATATGGGAATTTGAATTATTCTTTGGGTGGTTCTTCTGGAAAATGAAAAATTAAGATTTAAACATTTAAGGTAGACAAGTTTATCCAAATTTCTTCAGGACTCTTTGCCTTTATAAGATTTGCTCATGCATGAATTTATGCCACACCTACTTTGGGGAGCCTGTCGTGCTCTGACTGCGGCAGAGGAGGCCAGGGTCACCAAGGTAAGTGCATCAGCAAACAAGACAAGGCAGACTGTTACAAATGCAAATAAAACGGATCAACGACAGCAATCACACCAGGTCATGGCTTGATTTTCATATCTTCTCAGATTACTACTCTGCAGAGAGCAGAGGGGCAATTTCCTATTCTTCAAGCTTATGGTAGGGTTTGTGAGAAGCCTAAGTCACTTTGCCTGACACCAGAATCACCCAGGACATCTGATGCTTGAACGAGAAAATAAGGAACCTGTGAGAGTCATCTGGTGTATTTTTATTGAATGTCAACTATGTACCAGGCTTTCTGTAGATCAGGGGTGTGAAACTCATTTTCACCAGGAGCCACATCAGAAGGAGGTTGCCTTCAAAGGGCCAAATGTAATTTTAGGACTGTATAAATGTAACTACTCCTTAACTAGGGGCAAGGAGCTCGGCGCTGCCACCCGGTAGAAACAAGGTGCCGGGCGGGATAAAACAAGGTGGAGGGCCAGATTCGGCCCTGGGGCCTTGTGTTTGCCCCTGTGGTCTAGACGCTGGGACTGGTAGCGAACAGGCAGCTTAGATTCTTCCTTTCAGCTCTGAACATATTTTTCTCTTTAAGATCACCAGTTTCCACATGGTCATTAACAAAAATAATAGTTTTTTTACTCTCCTTTGGATAGTAAAATGAAGTGGTTCTCATTTCTAGAGAACAGATGTTAAAATACTGAATCATAATAGTTATGCCAAGTTATACATTTTTGCATATGGGAACTTGAATTATTCCTTGGGTGGTTCTTCTGGAAAATGAAAAATTAACATTCGAACATTTAAGGGAGACAAGTTTATTCAAATTTCTTGGTAGTCCTTTAGAGAGAAACATTTTTTAAAAAGAAATGAGGTGCTCTGCCTCTGAGAAATCTAACTCTTGACCAGGATTTCTTGGTCTTGGCACTGTAACCTTTTAGGACAGATAGGTTTTTGCTGTGGGGCTGCTCGGTGCCATGTAGGGTGTTCAGCAGCACCCCGGCCTCCACTCATGGGATGGTGATAACATCCCTGCTTTGTCCGGGCAGGTGGAACAATCGAAAATGTCTCTAGACTTTACTAAATGTGCTCTGGGGGGAAAACTGTCCACCTCCCCTCCCCCCGCCCTGAGAACCAGTATTCTAGAAACTTCTTTTATGAATCTAAACCTGTTATAGGCAAATTTAAGAAAGGATGGCAATCAGGCCAGCATGCGATCAGCTGAGAAAAAAATCATTTAGTAATGGTTGCTGTATATTAATAATTCTACGGATAATCGAGTTAATATCCTCTGTAAGTAATTCTGTTGCTTTTTTTTGAAGATATCAAGTATGCTGTGTGTTAAGCGGTATCTCATGTAGACAAATGGAATTTTGGTTGGCAATGTGCCCAGTAATACGGGCTAGCTTATTGAAAAAAATCAATGCTGCTTTTAAAAAATTCAGTAAATAGGAGTCCTTTGTCTTCATCAAAATTAAACACTGTAATTCTTTCAATAAGTATGCTGAATTAAGGAAATACAGTAACAAAAATAACATTTAATTTAAAAAAGAAGAACACAAACTTGTAAAACATCATCATCCCCGTTACAAACCCCTGTGGAAAGGACTGGAGGGCAACGAGATAAATGAAAGTGGCTGCCTAACAGTGTGAGGGGATTAAAGGAGAATTCTGTTTCCTGGCAGTAATTTCTTTCCATGATTTTAAAAGGTAATTTAATAAATACATACCCCAAAAAGAAGTTCCTAGAAAGTAATAGCAGCTAGTGCTGTGGGCACTAGAAATATAAAGAAATTTGCTAAGCTTCCTTAGTTTAAGGTGTAGTTAAATTATTTGAAGATGTGTAGCTCAGCTGACATTATGCACTGTTTTGGACTAAATTGTGTCCTCTACAAATTCATATGTTGAAGCCCTAGCCCCTAATGTGAAGGCATTCAGAGATACGGCCTTTGGGAAGTGATTCAGGTTAAATGAGGTCATAAGGGTGAGGCCCTAATGTGATAGGACTAGTGTCTAAAACTAAGAAGAAGAAGAAACACCAGAGAATAGTCTTTCCTTAGGCAAGCACCAAGGGAAGGCTATATGAGGAGAGAGCTTTCACCAGAAATGGAACTTTTGGGGACCTTGATCATGGACTTCCAGCCTCCAGAATTGTGAGAAATAAATGGCGGATGTTTAAGCCACAGTCTTTGGTGTTTTGTTGTGCAACTTGAGCAGACTAATACAGGCACAAACACACGGACAGAGACATGCACATGTTGGAAAGTGAGTAAAATAATTCTTAGAATAATTTATATTAACATCTACAATTGTGGTGTAAACCTTCATAATGAAGCAAATCTATCTGTTTCATTTTCCCATCTTTGTGGCATAGAGGTACAATATTGGTCCTCGATTTTCATAGGCTTGTGAAATTATGGACAGGTCTTTTATAATAAACTACAGAAATGTCATTAATCCGAGCCTGAAACCCCTGTATATATGTCAGATATCTGTGTGTGAAAGACTTAGTGGAATAAAAGTTTTTCTGAGAGAACTTTGAAGTTCCTGATGGGGGAATATTAACACCCAGGGGTATTGTGGGCAGCCTTGGCACAGGCCTCACTAATTGGATTAGCAATGCTCCACTGTCAAGGAAAACCAATTTGGAAAGAGTCCCAGCTGGGGAGAGATAGTTCAGCTGGCTTTAAGAACACAACATTTAGCAATTTCCTCAACACATTCTTCTAACTTTGCTTCTGCTTAGCTTATTATTAAGGCTTAAAAAGAAATTGTCCTAATTTAACAGAAATGAAAAAGGAAAAAGATATGACCTAAATTCATCATTTTATAATAATTATTTAAATAGGTATATTGTGTGTCTACTGTGTGTTAATACCTGATTAGGTGTGGATAATTAATATGTGAACATTCTTGCTAGCTGGTGAAGCATTTGCAAATGCATGGTATTATTATTATTGTTTATAGGTAAGTCAACTATCAGTCAGCATGGAAAGCATCTAAAATATCGAGAGGGTCAAAGTCAAGTGCAAATCATGATGCTCCCTATTTTCTCCTGGGGAATTATAGATTGGTCTGGTTCACATAAATGCGTGGTTGTTCAACACAATGACAAAAGCAACCCTACTGCTTAGGGTTAAAGACTTTTTATTTTGGAGATGACATGACATAGCTCTCTGAGGTGGGGGGTAGGGAGAGAGGGCAAGAGAATTGGCTTGTGAGATTATGGAGGCTTGGTAAACCCAAGATCTCCAGAATGTGTCCCTTCCCGTAAGAACACAACACTGACCCTTCCCTGATGGAAGTGGTTCACTGTAATCAGTCTGCCACTGAGTAGCTGGCCGGTCGCCCTGAGGAACGGTGCCAGGTCAGGGAGTCAGTGTGGCTCTCTGCTGCTGGCAGACTGGGCACTCAGCAGTGTTTGCAGCCAACTTGGCCTGGCGAGCAGAAGTTTGTGCTCCTGAGCCTGTGCATAACGTCCATTGTGCCACGATGGGGCAGGGCGGGGGGACAGAGGCTGGCTGCTGTTTACAGAATAGGTCACACTTCTACTTGATTACTAAAATCTTCCTTTGTTGAGGTCACTCTTTGTTGAGCATTTATATGGGACACAAGTGTCTTCATGTTTTTGTCCCTTTCACACACATCTTTCCCAGCCTTCCTTGTCATCAATTTTCCAATAATGTTATTTTCTTCCAAGTCCCTGACCACTCAGCCAAACCATTGGTCATAGGCCATGAATCAATATATAACCCACATCTGAGCAGGTAGGTGCACTGCTTGAAATTATGTTCACTGGGATGATTTTCCTTTACCACTGTCCTTCAATAATGTTCCAGAAAGGGGTTATAATGCTGCAGGTATCCACTTAGGGCAGGGCTTTGCTTTGAAATGCTAAGTGCTATGATCCACCAACAGAGGCCCACTGAAGGCCCCAAACAGCACCCTTATCTGCCACCAACATTTAAAGTGCTATTACATGTGCTAGATCATATGGCCCAAGTGACAGAGTAGCTTGCATAGCATCTTGGACCTGTTGCAGAGTCTTTTCCTGTGTTGGGTGCCATTCAAAGCAAGCAGCTGTTTGGGTGACTCACTGAGTAGGCTAGAGCAACACACCCAAGTGGAGATGTGTTGGCTCCAAACTCAAAGAGGCTCACTAGGCATGGTGCCTTTTTTCTTGTTGTAGGAAAGGCCAACTGCAAATGCAGTGACTTAGCCTTTACCTTAGAGAAGACATCTTGACGTGCCCCACACCTCTGGACCCATAACATTTCACTGAGATTAAAGGTCCCTGAATTTTTGTTGGATTTATTTATCACTCTCTGCTACACAAATGTCTTACTGATAAGTCTAGAGTGGTTGCTACTCTTGGCCAGCGCAATACCACCATCATTGCAATGGAGCCCCGGGAAGGAGGTATTCTTTTCGGTTTACTGCTTTGCTAGGTGGAGGCCGTGCTCGTGGTTTCCACTCGGCTGCCCTCGCCATGACAGCACTCACCGCCCAGGTCAGGGAACCCGTGCAAAGGCTCCGACAGCTGCTGAGCGTATCTACTCCAATCGTGCTTTCCAGAATTAGAAAAATAACTACACAGTGGGTTTGAACACCCACTGGGCCCACCTCAAGAAGGACCTGAGATAAGGTCAGCAGACCTCCATGAGCCCCTCTTCTGAAGGGTGGACCACAGCGACATTTTGGGCTTCCTGGAATCTGGGTTGATTCAGAGCCAGGGTTCAGTCATTCACCAAAGCCTCATTAGTTCCTCCCCCTATTGCCCCGTTAGCCTAGTAAAAGGCTATAGGTCTCCCTGGGGATGGCTGGGAGAAAGATTCATAGTATAAGTTTTTAGCGAGGTACTGGGGACCATTCTCAAGGAGACCTAGCCTCTCCTGCATTCAAGAGGTACTGGGTCTCTAAACTGGCTCAACTGAGGATTGGCTAAGAGAACATGAATGTTTGTGTGATTCAAGTTAGACTTCTGTTCAGTCGACTTGGAACTCTTCTGCTTATACAGATCAAGAAATAATTTATTAGACTTCCCATCTATTTACTTACAGGAACACCAGGATCTGGTAGTCAAGGCCACAGTTCTCTACAGCTCAGAATATTCTGATGGCTACTTTGACTCTTCCATCTCTTATGGTAACCATGGCCACCTTGACTTAGGCAATCAAAGGTCACTAGCTGGCCCTTGCTGCCCTAGGATTGCTGTTACATTTGCGTTTGCCAATTTGACAACAGCAATTTCCACTCTGCTGCAGGGAAGAGAGATCACAGAGCTCTGCAAGGAAACTGGGAGCTCCCCTCTCAAGTTTATTTCTGTGGCCCAGCGAAGCTGACACATAAAACTAATGATCGCAGTGATTATATTTTCTCCTAACACAATCACCACATGCAGGACTTCTCTCATACTTTTTTTTTTTTTTTTTTTTTTTTTTTAAGGAACAGAATCCTTGCCTGATTGCTTGGTAGCTGAGCATGAAATGCTTATTGATGGGAAGAAAGTTTCAATTATTTATTTGATTTGGAGTATTTCTTATGTTTGTTTTTCAGCCAAAGTATTAAGTAGTGAAATAATTTCACCTCATCTAAATTCTATCTCTAGACTGCTTAAGTAAGAAAAAAACTCTACGTGACACAATGTAGGCACAGTGAGAAGAACACTGGTCTGAGAATTATTAAATCTAGATGTGAAATTTGCTCTGCTGTCCATACAACTCTATATCTCAAATATTAGCTCTCAGACTCAATTTTCTCTTTCTGTTAAATGATATCTTACCTACTCCACAGAATGGTTTTAATGGACAAGAGAGATTATTACCCCAAGTATCAGCTGACAAGGACAAAATGATGTCTCTCTTGTTCTGGAAGTTACATATTATACTATCAACACTGCTTTGAGCCCAAATCCAAGTACTTTGTGCTTACTTCTTAATAAATATTGAAGACACATCTTGTCAGCCTGATTAGGTGATAAGACACTTGACACAGAAGATGCATATTATTCTGTATTCTCCTCACATGCTGACTACCACAGTACAATGTAATCGCAATAATCACAATGCCATAAAAAGTGGCCCAACAAGTATTGTTGAATCAATGAACGAATGCTTCGGGACTGAAGGACTGATCATTTACTCGATGAATGAAATAAACAGGGACTGGTTCACAAACCCTAGTGGGCATAGGAGTCATTTGGAAAGCTTGTTAAAATAGCTCTTTACTGTACCCCATTCTCCGAAATCCTGTTTTAGAAAGTCTGAGGTAGAGCCCGGCCAGAGGCATTTTAGTGAGCATGCCAGCTGATTCACATCGAAGTGGTTAGAGAAATGCTAGCGTGGGGAAGCTTCTTGAGTGTGTTCTGAATCCAGATCATATTTTGTACCTTAGCTTATATCTTTAATATGAGCCCATGCTGCCCCTAAGATTGGTAAAACAATAAAACAACCTTTTTCACTTTATAATTCTCATTTATAGTAATAGTAGAATGTGGATAACACAGTCATGAAGTAGCAGAGAGTTGCTTCAATCCCCCCAGAGCCTGAGTCTATGATTCCGTGACCTCCGGTTTGCACTGAGGTCATTTTGACCGTGAGACTTTCTGCATATTCACTACAAGCATCAGCGCTCACGGGGGTCACCCGCAAGAATACACATATTGGGAAAAGCCAAGTGGGGACTCATCTTTTCAAATAAATAACTAAAGCTTTTAACAGTTATTTTATTTTCTGTGGTCCTGCTTCCCAAAACAAAAAGTTAAAACAAATGGCTATTTAAAGGATTTTTTTTAAAAAAAGTAATGCAAATTTATGCACAGATAGTAGAATAACTTACCAATGGTTAATAAATATATTGTATTACCTTGGCATGACAGGGTTATGTATCAAAGTGCCCTAACTTTTTTTTTGGAACAATCATCTTCTTTGCCACTCACATGGGTTAAAAGACTTACTCAAACTCATTCAAGTGGAGCTTAGAAACAAAGTTGAAGATTTCTGTTACTCAGTCCATACAACTGTATCTCAACCTTGTATTCAACCAAAGAAATTATGTGGAAGAAATTAGTTGGAGTGTGTAAAGATCTTTTATAATAAGGGCTGGATGAAAGGAGGTTGACTTAACGTCTTCAACTCAGTTGGCCAAAAAGACAGTTGATTCATAGAAAAACACTGAAAAACTGCTACAAAATCATAGGGACAAGTATTGATTGCATTATAATGTTTATATCTAAAAATACATAATTCTTTTGCAGACATGTGGGTTACCAGAATTTGTTACTATCAATAATTAAACACAATATTTATAAGCTATATGCTAACACAGCAAATAGAAGGCAGGGGGACATACTTTCTTCATAAGAGTTACTTATTCTGAGTTGAAAAACTCATTCATTCATTCATTCATTCATTCAACTGCTGATTAAGTGTATACTGTATTCCTGGCATTGTGCTAGAAGCTGAGAATCATGCGATTCTTATAACAGAAACTTTAACAATTGTAGGTAGCTTTAAACTCTGGTATCCTGTGAATACATCCTAAACTCAGCATGAATTTAGAGACCTACTAGGACCCTGGAGTTTTTTTGTACTTGCACAATTCCTACAAGTGCGATTAACAGGATGGGAAGTTTTAGGCTTCCCTAAGGAATCACAGGTGTTTTCTTACAACTGATACACCATTCATTTCAACTCTGACATAATTCCACAGAAAAGGACCTAGTTAATAACAACATAATCTGGCTTTCCCACATCCACCCAGTTGTGATCCAAACCTCAGCCCTGACATCAAGAAAAATTTACCAGATAGCAGTGGTTTCAAACACTTGCAGAGACTGTACTTTTACTCATTGAGCACCTGCTACAGGATAGCACTGTGATCATGCTTTTCACCGGTGCAACCCACAGGCTGAATATATGAATGGAAAATAGCCAGACCTTATAGAAAAATCAAGCTTTGACCCACAACCTGCAGCAACCTGCTCAGGAAACCCATCTCTTATCTACAGTAAATGATCCAGGAAGCCAGCCAGCTAAAAGTCAGGTTTGCAGGAAGTCAAATTGCTACTTCTGGTGATAACACAGGAAACTAAGCAATAACTGCTCTAACAGTTGGCACCACACAGCCAGGACATGATTAACAGCTGATAGCTTCCCTCATATTTGTCTCTGTTTTCACCCTAGCACCAGACAATGCCACATACGTACCACTAACCAACCACACAGGATGCCCCACTTCTAGTTACTATGACTACAGCTTCCCCATGCCAATGATGTCCAATCAGGGCAGACCCGAAGCCTTCTCCTTCCCCACTAGGAAGCTTTCCAGCTCCTCTGCCTGCCTGTGGGGTCTGCGCCAGGACACAAGTGAGCGTGCCTGCCTCTCTTGGTGCAGCAAGCTCAGAATAAATAGGCTTTATTTGTTCTCATGTGGTTGGTCTTCATTTACTTCCACACAACTATTATACTCATTTTACAGAGAAAGGAATTTATAGAGATTAACTTTTGAATGGGGCCACACAAGTGGTGGAGCAAGGTTTTCCACTTGATCTCACTAATTCCAAAGTTATTTCATGAACCATTATCCACACGTGGAAAGATAAAAGAGGCTTTTCCTCTGCTGTCCTCTGCTAAAAGTAATTTTTACTGTTGGATACTTTTCCCTTGCTTTAAAAAGAAATGACTCCAAGGATAATGCTATTTAGTCTGTGTGCCTGCTGGAGCAGCAGGAAAGTTTAACACATTTGCATATTAAGAATTTAAGGTGATTCCCAGGAGATTAGCATTATATGGTAACCCTGATCCATGCTTCTTTACTGTGAATAGAATATATGAACAGGTCTAAAACCCAGCAGGTGGTGAGACTTTAGTTGCTTACGAGGAAATAGTTCTCTGGCTATATTGTCACAGATTCATGGGATCATAGTGCTGCCCACTTCTGTGGCATCCCAATGACTGAATTAGGGCCTTTGACTTACTGAAGGTGGGCCTTGGTGTAGCTTTAAAGGGTTTAAAAATAACACACTAACTCCAAAATGCAGAATTTTAGCATGTGTATGTATAGTCACTAATTTAGTATACTCACTAACGTAGTCATCGGCATAATGGTGTTCAGAGGTCACAAAAGGGCGTTGATTTAAAGAGAAGAAGCATTTTTTTAAGTTACTGTATTTTATTTGTCATTTTGAGTTACCTAGTTCTAAATGGAGTGAAAATGTCCAGACGAAAGGCCTCACATACAAATTCCTCTCCAGTCCACAGAAATCCTGAATTTTTTTGTCAAAACTTACATGAATCCTTTTCTGTAACATGAAATGTTGTGCATTGAAATGGATGCACAAAAATATCCCAAGGCAAGATCCATGCTTGGCATTCAGACTCAGTTCACCAGAACCCTCACACGTGACATCTTTTGCTGTCACTGTGTGTACTGACTGAGTGATCTCTCCCCAGACTCTAGAGAGGCAGGGGGTGTTCCTCACTGCTCAGACACACACCCTAGGGTTCTGGGCTATATCAGCAACTGTCCCAGGAATCAACCACCTCCTGGAGCCACTGAGGTGCCTCCTCAAGAATGAAAGGCAGGAGAGACAGCAAGCAATGTGAGTCGCTGCTGGAATAGGCAACAAGAAAAAGGAAACTGCTTTCATCTCAAATGTTGACACAGGAAGGAAAGGAAGGATTTTACATTTCATACCTTTTTTTTGAACAGTAGCTCAATATAAAACATCAAAGGAAACACTGGAGTATCATCAGGTTGCAGTGAAGTCTGCAAAAACACTGCAGTAGCGAAAATAAAAAAAAGAAATAAAGAAACTGAGCTAGAGAGACAAGAGGAGGGAGGGAGAGAATATTTTTTTTCTTGATGAGAGGGAAAGGAAACTGAGTAGTATATACATGCAAAAATAGAAACCACAATTTGCAGAATATCTAGAAAAATAAATCTAAAATTTACAGAAATTCCACCTTCATTTTCTTGAGACTATTTTTAGATTTCTTTCAAATTTAAAGTAACAGTAATACATAGTTAAAAAAAAAGAAAGGGAAGTACACTTTAACACATGTGTACATGCATAGATAAATATCCATACATTATATCAGAACATACACATATACACTCGCTTTATGTAATATAGACATAGCTTAATTTTTCTTTAGTAGAAATTCATAATGAAATTTTCAAAACTAGCCTTTAAGTATAGAATACAATTTCTAGCACTTTAAAAAATGTGCACCTTTTAAGTGAATAATGACATAGCTCAGTTACCCTTTTTCAATTATATCATCCTCCTCCCTCCTCCCATCAGAAAAATTGTATTTGAAACCACCTGGAACAAACAACTGAGCCATAGTGAGAGAGAAGCCCTATAACTCTGGACAGACAGAAGAATCAGCTTCGGCACAACCTGCCTGGTAAGGAGTGCGGTGGAGACTGGAGAGGGCTGGCTGGGCGCCCACAGGCAGCAGTGCTGGAGGGATAATTGAGCAGCTTGTGGGATCTCCCTGAGACGAATGGGGTCCAACCCTAAGCTAGGATGCCCAGCCTAGAGCACCAGGACTAAAAAAGTACACAGATAACAACCAGCAGCGAAAAGTGGCAGGGTTGTGCTCTACAAGAGACAGATGGCTGGAGGCGCAAGAGCCATTTAAAGGGCCGACACACAAATTTTCATTTGCAGCCACTTACCCTGGGCTCTGGCAAAGGCAGGAGCAGAGCGGGATGGTGATGCCTGAGGAGAGACTAAGGACTGAGGCTTTGGGGTGAGAACTGAGAGAGGAGCCACCAGGATCTTGGTGCTGAGCCAACCCCCAAGTACAGCAACCATCCCCATCCCGGTCCCACTCAGGCAGACCACTCCCCTCCAGGCTGCAGCAGCCTGAGGGGAAACAATAGGCCCAACCCCAGGAGTGACTCTGCTCCACCCTATGGTGCTTAAACCTGACTGCTGAGTGAAGAGTGACCAGATTAACAACTGCAGGAGACAGCCAGGGACAGCAGGTCACTGGAAGTATCAAACAGGCTGCCTAAGGTCAGACGCGGTCAACATCTGACATTACCAGAGGTGGATCCAGAAAGAAAAAAACACTGGTAAGTACAAGAAGCTACCGAGATGAAAGTCACTGTGGTCTTCTCCATGATTTGCCACGTTTTCTTTCCTGTATAGCTTTTTAACATTCATTTCTTGCCCAGCATGTTTGTACATATTGAGTCACTAGATTTGATACTATATTTCAATTCATATACTTTGCCCCACCCTCCTCTCAGCCCATTTTACCTTCCTCTTTCATTGCATTATTTTCATTTCAAATTTTGTTTTTTCTCTTGCTACAACTTGTTTCCATTCCACAGTCTTACTATTTCTCTCCCGTCCAGACACTCAAAATCAATTTTCTTGTCAAGGGTCATCTCACATCCTTTCCCCCTACTGTTAAAATACCCGTGTTCTCTCTCTCCCTTTAATAATCTTTGCTAGTAGGTTGTGGGTAGGGTAGTTGTTGTTGCTTTGTTTTTTCAATTTTATCTCTAGCCCCTATACTTTTCAGACTATTCCAAAAAATTCAAGAAGAGGGAAGAGTCCCAAATTCTCTTTATGAGGCCAGCATCATCCTAATCCCCCAAACAGATAAAGATATAACAAAGAAAGAAAACTTCAGGCCAATATCACTGATGAACATAGACACTAAAGTCCTTAACAAAATATTGGCAAACCACATCCAGCAATACCTAAAAAAGATCATACAACATGATCAAATGGGATTCATCCCAGGGATGCAAGGATGGTACAATATTTGCAAATCATAAATGTAATGCATCACATAAACAAAAGGAAAGACAAAAATCACATATCATATCAATAGATATGGAAAAAGCATTTAATAATTTAGAGCACCCATTTATGATAAAAATACTCAGCAAAGTGGGAGTAGAGGGAGCATTTCTCAACATAATAAAGGCCATATATGAGAGACCTACAGCCAACATCATACGCAACAGACAAAAACTAAAAGCTTCCCCACTAAGATCAGGAATAAGACAAGGATGTCCAATTTCACCACTTCTATTCAACATAGTCTTGGAAGTCCTAGCTGCAGCAATCAGACAAAAAGAAGAAATAAAAGGCATACAAATTGGCAAGGAGGAAGTAAAAACTGTCAGTTTGCCGATGACATGATAGTGTACATGGAAAACCCTATAGACTCCACCAAAAATCTACTCTACCTAATAAGTGAATTTGGCAAAACTGTGGGATACAAAATCAATATTCAGAAATTGAAAGCATTTTTGTACACCAACAACAAAATATCAGAAACAGAAACCAGGAGAAAAATCCCATTTGCTATAGCAACAAGAAATATAATGTACCTAGGAATAAATCTAACCAAGGATGTAAAAGACCTGTACTCAGAAAACTACACAACACTGAAGAAAGAAATTAAGGAAGACACAAATACATAGTAAGCATATACTGTGTTCATGGGTTGGAAGAATTAACATCATCAAAATGTCCATAGTACCCAAAGCAATTTTTAGATTCAATGCAATCCCTATTAAAATACTAATGACATATTTCACAGATATAGAACAAACATTTCAAAAACTTACATGGAACCATAAATGATACTGAATAGCTGCAGCAATTTTGAGAAAGAACAACAAAGTAGGGGGGAGCACGATACCTGACATCAACTTATTACAAGGCCACGGTAATCAAAAGAGTCTGGTACCGGCATAAGAACAGACACACAGATCAATGGAACAAAATTGAGAGCCCAGAAATAAACCCAAGTGTCTATGGTCAATTAATATTCAACAAAGTGGGCAGAAGCATAAAATGGAGTAAAAATAGCCTCTTCAACGAATGCTGTTGGGACATCTCGACAGCTACATGCAAAAAAAGGAAACTCGACCACCAATTTACACCATACACAAAAATAAACTCAAGATGGATGAAAGACTTAAATATAAGTCGTGATAGCATAAAAGTCCTAGAGGAGAACATAGACAGGAAAATCTCAGATATTTCACTCACCAATATTTTCACCGATATGTCCCTCTCCCCTAGAGCAAGGGACATAAAGGAAAGAATAAATAAATGGAACTTCATCTAAATAAAAAGCTTATGCACTGCTAAAGAGAATATTAGCAAAACAAAAAGGGAACCAACTGTATGGGAAAATATATTTGCCAATGATACCTCAGACAAGGGTTTGATCTCCAAAATATATAAATAACTCACATGACTCCACACAAGGAAGACAAATAACCCAATTAAAAAACTGGCAAAGGACCTGAACAGACACTTCTCCAAGGAAGACATACAGAGGTCCCGGAGACGTATGAAAGGATGTTCAGCATCGCCAGCCATCAGAGAGACGCAAATCAAAACCACAACAAGATACCACTTCACACAGGTCAGAATGGCCATCATAAACAAATCAACAAACAAGTGCTGATGAGGTTGTGGAGAAAAGGCAACCCTAGCACACTGTTGGTGGGAATGCAGACTGGTGCAACCATTATGGAAAACAGTATAGAATTCCTCAGAAAAACAAAAATGGAACTGCCTTTTGACCCAGCAATCCCACTGCTAGGATTATATCCTAAGAACCCTGAAACACCAGTCCAAAAGAACCTGTGCACCCACTCTTCATAGCAGGCCAATTTACAATAGCCAAGTGCTGGAAGCAGCCTAAGTGCCCATCAGTAAATGATTGGATCAAGAAACTGCAGTACATTTACACAATGGAATACTAGGTAGCAAAAAGAAAGAAAGAACTCCTACCCTTCTCAACAGCATGGATGGAACTGGAGAGCATTATGCTAAGTGAAATAAGCCAGGCGGTGAAAGACAAATACCATGTGATCTCACCTATAAGTGGAACCTAATTAACAAAACAAACAAGCAAGCAAATATAACCAGAAACACTGAAATTAAGAACAAACTGACAGTAACCAGAGGGGAGGGGGAAGGGGGATAACAGGGGAAAGAAGTGAAAGGGTCATTAAATAACACGCATGAAGGACCCATGGACAAAGCCAAAGGGGAGTATGATTGAGGGTGGGAGGTGGGGGTGGGCGGGCACATGAAACCGGTGGTGGGAAAATGGAGACAATTGTATTTGAACATTAATAACAAAATGATAAAAATATATACATTGAGATCTGTCTAAAAAATTGTATTTGGAATTGGCATTGACTTAGATGTTCTTGGAAATATTTTAACATATATGGTCCCTTCTCCATCAAAGTTTACGAAGAGAAAAAGAAAACGCTAATAAAATGTAAAATGATAACATTTCACATAGAGACTTGCAATTCAGAGCTAGGAGGGAGGCAGAAATCCTATTAAGGAAATCATTTCTTTTTTGTTCAGGAAAGTAAACATGGGCATACTTAGTCCTGAGAGCCAGTACCTCCCACCTCTTCTACTTGATGGGGTGGTGGGGGGAGGGAGGGAAAGGGGGAGGGGAGGGATGCGGAGAAGGGACTCCAGAGAAGGGAGAGAACCTGAGAGAAATGGTGGAAAAAATCTGGAGAAGAAGAATGCAAACCAAAAAGTGTGTTGTGGATAATGAGGCGGGACAGTGAAGTAAAATTTTCATCGAAAATCTCGGTTTTGAGCTGTCACCTCTCTCTGCGACCCCACACCTTTAGGCAGTGCCTGCTGTACATTTACGGTAGTGGTACCCTCAGTGAGGGAGTGGTGCCTGCCACAGGGAGGTGGTGTGGGACAGCAGCCATGACAGGGGGTGGGCAAAGGAGCACAGGTGTGAAAGTGCATGGGAGCAAGAATTCGGAGTGAGAGGTGGTCAGGAGATTACAAGCCCGTGGTTCAGGGAATAATTCAGTACTGCAAGAGGTCAAGGGCAATTCCTTCTGAACATTAAAGCTGTAGTAACAAAAGCACATCAGCTCTACCAGCCGTGTCTCTCAAGCAGCCCGCTGAATCCATAAAGGAAGATTTCCTATTTTTTAAACTAGAATTTACTGAAAGTATTGGAAAAGCATCATGGTATTAATAAGCAGCACTTTATTTCCTTAAAAATACATTAACACTTGTCTTATTTGCTTCTATCACCCACCACATTTTCCCCCCAGAGCTGGGAATAGCACCTGGTGTAGCACAATGCTTTGTATCTATAAAGCCTGGCGATACGGGTGGGACTGACTGGTACACGGGCCAGGGCGTACTTGGAAAAGGCAATGTGTAATGAAAGGTTGTGGCATGGCTGCCAGGTTGATTTCAAGAGAGAAAAAAAAAACCCTAACAATTAGCAAATGTATACTAACTATAGATTTATTTTCTTACCATAGCTGGACTCCTCAATGTATGTTTTGTTTGATCACACAGTTCAGGAAATGTCTTAGTAATAGTCAATTTTCAAGTGAATGACTTGTGGAAAAATACCGAGAAATGCATAAAGGTACATTTCCACAACACAAAGCTGCTAAAATTGCATTCCTAGCATGTACTACAGTGAAAATATGATGAGACTTTCTAATTTGCACTTAAAATTTTCCAAGCACTGCTTATTTTGTCATTCTGATTCAAGATCTTTATTTTCATTCTAGTCTATTAATCTTACCCAGCTTCCCAGCAAACATCTTTCCTACTGCCTAAATACTATAGAACATTGATAGAAGTCCCCAAAAGGGAAGAGATAAATGCAAATGCAATCCAGATAGAAGTAAGTGAATAAACTTTTGACAGGAGGAGTTATAAGCTAATTTGCTGTAAATACAGATAATTCCCTTCAGGTATGTGGTTGGCAAGAGGGAAAAGAAGGAAGTTGACATTTTGTGCAATTTATCACGACAGGATAAATTGACACAGTTTCTATCTTCTTTAGAAATAAGAAGGAAGATCAGGCGCTGAAAATGGCATGGCAAATTGTGGTTTGGAGAATTTTGAGGAGGATGGTGAAGTACTGAAAATTGCTAGAAGCAGATGACCAGGACAGACACAGGAATTACTGAGCAAGATTGAGGGGCTAGTCAAAATGCAAACAATTAGTGGCATCAGTCTGCACACACGTGCAATTTTCTACAGCTGCGCGTGGTGGTGCATGAGTGGGTGCAGATAGGCCGGACATTAGAGTTTTGCCCCAATTTAGATTCTGGAAGTAAAGTATAGAAGGCAGCTGAAGAAATGAATATATGATTTTAAAGTATGGTTTAGGAGAATAATTAAAAATTATATAGTCTAGGCTGGTTATGGGTACAAGTGAAGCTGAGACGCGGGAGGACTGAGGCAATGGAAGGCAGTGTCAAAGGACTGGAGCACTCACTGAGGTCAAAGAATAGGCATGGTGATGACAATGCTGAGGATCCCGACTTTCCAGTGACAAATTGTTTTCAGACAGTGAGATGCTGAAGCTCAGGATGCCAGAGTTGAAGCAGCTCTGGGTGACATGGTCCATGATGTGGCCAAGGGCGTGATTGCCAATGAAAGCTCGTGCGAAGACCATTGGAACCGAACAAACCCAGGAGAACTTGTACGAATGGGTGTATTTGTTGGGTCCTCTACATTGATGTAGTAGAATTTGGAGTTAAGAGCAAGATTGTGACTCAGAAAAGCTACGAAAGAGTATGGAGGAATAGCTATGATGTTGATGGGTGGCAGTGATACCAGGCAGAATAAGAATCAGATAGCATGGCCTACAGAAAAGATTCCTGGAGGTATAAAGGTTAGGACATAAGAGAATTCTGAACACCCTCTTGACCATAAGAACAGACTATTTGTGATAGTTCCTATTGGGAAATTGAAATTCCAGTCAAAGTAAGGAGGTAAAAAATGTAGAAGGCTTCCACAAATATGATGTAAGATTGGGAAGGATGGATGCAGTAGGAAGAAAAAACCATGAGAAGGGAACAAAGGACAGAGCCATGTGGAGGTGACAATAGGGGGAAGACAGATGACTAGAGAGGTTTGCAATGTGTATAGTAGCCAAAGGTGGAGAGGGTGGGACCAGCTGGAGAGCACTTCAGGGTCACACAGATCCCTGGACTGCTGGAAGCTTGACGGCATGCTCGTGCTGGGGACTTGGCTCCAGTTTTCAAGGAAAAGTTGTTGAGATGATGTCTTTGAAGAGATCTTAGCCCAGAGTTGCAAACAAATAGTTCAATCCTAGGACCTTGTAGCGGGAACAGCATTTGTCTCTTCCCAGGGATAAATTACAAAATCCTAATGCTTGAATTCAGACCCCCTGACCCCTCAGGATACTCTCTTTTTCAGAATCAGCTTCAGACCATGGCACGCAATTGTTTACTTGACATTCCACTTGGATATCACAGAGACACCTTAATCACTGGTTCTTATTCCAGTTTTTTCCTGTATTGAATGAAATTACTGTCCATCATCTTGTACAAGCCCCCAAATCAAGAGTCACCTTTTTCACTCCCCCCCTTCTCACTTCCATAGCCACCCATAACCAAGTACTTACAGTTGCCTCCTGAATTTGTCTAATCACCTGACTTTGCATGTCCACCACCACCACATGCCCTGAGCTACTACAATCTCTTGTCTGGGTTGTTGTGTTAACTGATATGTGTTCTTGCATCTGCTCTCACTCACATTAGTCCCTACCTGCAATCTCTGCCACTGGCAGCCAGCTCCACTTTGGAAATGAGAATCTGATACCCTTAAGTATCCCTAAACACCTCATGTCTTCCTATTGCTTTTAGGATAAAGGCTGAAATCTCCAAGGTAACTTCAAAGGTCTGATGTGGCTTGGCCTCAGTCCACCTCTCCAGCACATTGGACAGCATGGTCCCCTGTGCTTGCTTTGCTCAGACACACTTTCAGTTCATCAGACATGTCAAGCTCCACCCACCACAGGACTTGGCACATGTCAAGAGCCTTCCCTAACTTAACATATCTCAAAACAAGCTCCTGAACCACCCTTCTCAACTTACTTCCCTTATAATCTTCCTCATCTCAGCAAATACAAATTCTGTTCCTTGTGTTCATCAGTGCAAAGACCAGGAGGCCACCTTGACTCTCTTTTTCTCACTCTACCCAACCTTCAGTAGATACCATCAGCTCTACCTACCAAGTGTATTCAGGATCTGACCACTTCTACCACCTTTGCTTGTACCAAACTGGTCCAAACTGTAATAACTTCTAAGTGGTGCTTGCTGCCTTCACCCTCTATCAGTCCTTTCTCTCTGTATTATTAGCTCAACTGATCCCTCTAAAAGGCAAGTCAGCTCTATCAATTCTGTGCTAAAACTCTCCAGGGGTTGCCTTTCTCACATAAAATGTGCTGAATGATTTGGCCTCATTACCTCTCTGATGGCATCTACCAACCCTGCCCCATCCCCCTCAGCCAGTCCCCCCTTGCACTGGGACCCAGTTCCTTCTGTTTAAGAGAAGCTCTACTCCAGGCCCCAGCTCTCATTCTTCCCGCTGCCCAGGGAAACCTCCCTACCCACAGCCCCAAGACCTGCTGCTTCTCCTTCAGTCTCAGCTCAAAGGGAGCTTGCTCAGGAGACCTTCCCCCGAGTTGTCCCACGTAACATATCCTCCTCCCCTCGTCACCCTGCACTCCCTATTCCGTTCTTTTATTTTCCCCAGCACTTCTAACCACCTGGCATCATTTATGTTTATTTGGTCATTTGTTTATAGTCTGTTTCCTCCCCTACAGAGGTAGGGAGTTTGTTTTGTTCACTGCTGTCTGCTCAGCAGCAGCCTGACGCAGAGACTGACGGCAGGCACAATGTTCCCTTCATGGGCATGTCCTCGAGTCCATCTCTGTCTTACCATCTCCCAGTCATCCTCCAGACATCAGTTTAATTGTCGCTTCCACTGAGAAGCCTTCCCTGACCTTTCGTATTCAGTCTGGTGTATAATTTAAATTCATTCATGCACCTTTCTCTGTTAGGTGAAAGGTGCCTGGAATACCTTTCTTTGTTTCACGACTACAGTTCGACATTTGTCTATGCGATGTACAGATTAAAACTGCTCCCCAGTTAGACTTTAAACTCCATGAAGGCGGGACACTGCTTTTGCTGAACACTGTATCCTCTGGATTTAGTGCAGAGCCCAGCAGTTGGTCGACACTCAGTAATGATTTTTTGAATAATGGATGAATAAATCAGGGAAAGAATGGATACACTCTTTTTAAAGAGCTTCTGACATCTTTCCTTTGCCAATCAATTTCTTTTTGTTGTTCAGGACTACTTTGTTTTTTATTGCATTTTCTTTAAATTAAGAGATGAGAGTGTCAGCAGGTACCTCATGAATTTAAAGTGGGATTGTTAGAATAGTGACGCCTATCTGGACCACCTGTGCAGCTTGTTTAAAAATCAGATTTCCAAGCCTCACACCTGAGTTTTTCATATGGAGCTATTAAAAAATATCAAATGCCTCCCAGGAACTTCACAGCTTATCTTACTTTGTTTCTTCATCGTTAGAAGCATTTAAAGAAGATAACTTCAAAATATATTAATTCTGACACAGACCTCAACGGGAAGCTCAGCGTGCCATACTCAGTGGGGAATACAGGTTTCAGAATATCCTCTGTCATGGGTGGAAATGTTCTCAGAAACAACCATTGTTGACCTACTGCAAAGAATGTCAAAACGGAGTAACTGCAGAAAGAACATTGCTGAGTTTCTGCAAATGAAGGGGAAAAAAAACAAAACCTTAATAGTCTCTGTGTTGTCCTTCTGCTCCAGAGAAAGGCATTCTTTTATGAATTTCACCCTAAGCCGCTGCAGATGCTGGTCAGGGATACCCACACTTCAGGCGTTTAAGATTTTCTGCTAGAATATTATGGGAAAAATGAAATGAATCACTATATAAAAATAATTTTATAGCAAGTTTCTCAAATGAAAAATTTTATAGTACAACAGTTAAAAATAATAACTTGTTAAAATTTAAACCTTCAAAGTAAATGTAATCTTAAGAAAGGGGGTGCCATTTTTCAGAAGGAAATATTGAGACATCACCCAGTATTTTAAAACTAAAAATCCCAATTATATTTTTGCTGCATTTGGAAATAAAACTACCAATATGCAAGGTAGAAATGTAGGACTATTAGAATATTTTGCTGAGGAGAAGGTAAATTAGGTTAGCAAATGTAATGTGGTTTGAAAAACCTATTCTTTATAATAGAATAAAAATAAAAGCCAATTTTATTAATTGTAGCAAAGTATACCAATGAAATATACATATTTGTGGCTGTTACTTTGTCATAGTATTAAACTTAGAACAGGGCAGATGTTAGTTGCCCTGGAAAATTAAATGCAACATAAAAATTCTTCGGAAAAGGAATTTTTCCTACAGTCAAGAGAATGTTGCTTTTTCAGATATTTCCTTGGCTGACATAAAATTTCTTCTTTTAGATAGTGTTCTTGAAAAAAAAAAAAAGGTTGCTTCATAAAGTAATTTGCCTGGATAAAACTCTCTGGAAATAATCAGTTGTAACATCCTTGTGTAAAAGGCAAAATAATAACATAATTGTGCTGAAAGGCTTGGGCAACTATAAATACTAGAGTATCTGCTCAATAGAGAAGGGAAGGAACCTACTTCTTATCCATAACTTAAAATTACCCACCCACTGTTTATTAACCCCAAGGAAGATGGAAGGATCATGTACGTTGACTGTCAGGAATTAAACAGATAATAAGAAACCGTGGTGTCAGGGATAGAGGGTTAGCCAATTGTACATTGTGTATATACATGAACCATCTTCTGTCTCAGAGAGTTCAGTATAATGTTTCTATTTTCTTTAATTTATATTCCCTTCCCAAAGATTTTAAGTAAATTCTTTAACATTGCCAGCCAAATGCCTTGAACAAAATATTTTTCTAGCTCTTAGCAACTAAGGAGACAAATCTGCTGACGAACAGCAGAAATCAGAAATATAACCATCACAGCACATAGGGTGCCCTGCAGACAATGAGGAACCTCCACACTCCAACAGATCCCTCATTCCTCAACAAGATAAAAAAAAATAACCTTCTTATAAAGAGGGGAAGCGCCATTTGCTTTAAATTTTATTTTCTATTCTTATTTTTAAAAATCTAAGTAAAATACAGGGTCCAGCAGAAGTAACAGCTGCTTGAGTATGGTTGGTTGGAAAATGATATGGGTATAATAATTTATAGTTTTAATTTGAATATTTCATCTAAAATGTCATATGCTGTGTTTGAGTGTGATATTGCTATGCTGTCGAATTACATGCTTATGATTTTGTAATAAAAGGGGGGGTTACTTGAGCATTAAAAATACTACGAATGTTCTATGTTCTTTCAAATACGCCACCTCATTATACTTCTGCAGGGTGCCCCTCCGTGTTGGCTCTACGGTCTTCCCAAGTGGCACCGTTTGGCTCTAAAATAAATTCGTGCTCTATATCATTATTCAAAATAGCTGCTTATAGGGATTCAGAGGCTTCACACGCTGGTTCTCAACCAGGATGGGACTAGGACTAAAATGATATCAAAGTGGAATGAAAGTGTGAAAATTAGATATACATCCAAACTCTCTGACAAGACTGACGGAAAAGATATGTGCACTCTACTGTAGTCAATCAAAATGATTTTGGATGGATTGGAATCTCATTTTGGAAGAAACTCACCATGGTAAATAGGTTCATCTTTCCAAAATAGTTCGAAAAGGAAACTAACAGTTTAAACCTTTTTCCAGAGCAAAATTTGCATAAGAACTTTTGCAAATTTTAACTAATTACTTAATTTAAAAATTAACCAATTAACACCTTATAGTCACTTTAGTAACAAAGACCTTGTCTCAGTCTTTGAGTCCTCACTGTTAGAAGTGGAAAGAGCAGCGGCTGAGATCTGAAGACAATTCTCAGGTTCTGCGTGATTACGTTAATAAATGAAGCAAGTACAGAGGTTTGATAATGGATTTGGGAACAGACTTCTAGTCTCCCTTTCTCTCAATTCCTTTACTCTTAGTGAACTTAACTCATGGAGGGAACTATATAATAAAACCAGAATGATATCTAACTTCTGTTAAAATAATTAAACAAGGAGGCCATCAGACCAAGGTGGCTTTAATAGCAATATCTTAATATCCTATGTAAGCAAAACCTAAGCATGCTATACTTCAAAGTTAAGAAATTGAAACCCAAGGACAACCAATCACAACCAACCAATTAGGCTTTCCCAAAATGAAATGACTTAAGCTATAGCCAACCAAATAATTTCCTTGCTTTGTTTCCACCTCTTCTCTATCAAAGTCTTTCCCCCCAGCTCCTGTCTGTGAGGGGCTTCCAAGAACTTCTGGGGTGGCCAATTCTAATAGATTTTTGCTCAAATGAACTCATAAAAAATTTTAAGTATGTATCACCTTATATTTTAATGCCTCTCAGTGCAAATATTATCCAACAAAAGAAATGAAAAGGATTGCTAACATTTGTCGAGCACTTACTAGGTTGCAGACAAATGTCCCATGTCCCATATAATTATTTTCTCATATAAACCTTCCAGTAATATCATGAGGTAACAAATGAGGACTCTCAGCCCAGGGGGCTTAAAAATAACTTGTCCAAGCCCAATAATAGAAGAAGAGCAGGAATTTGAACCCAGGAACTCTGTCACCAGAGGCTGTTTTCTTCTGTAGGAAACTAGTAAGGTGACTTTATCTAAATACAGGGTTTGGTTTTTTCCGTAAGATGGTTCTAGTGGGGCTTAGTTGTCTTCAACTTCATTGGAAACAATTTTTTAGATTGTATTGTACTGCCATATCAGCCTGCATTTAAAAAAAATCAAAGTTTGTGAACTTTTGTGTAGCCATTTCAATATTGAAGATGGAAGAAAATATGCATTTTGGGGTTATTATGCTTTATTATTTCAAGAGAGGTAAAAACACAATTGAAATGCAAAACAAGATTTGTGCTGTGTATAGAGAAGATGCCCTGCATGCCTTGTGACAGATGGGACATGTCAAAAGTGTTTTGTGAACTTTCATGCTGGAGATTTCTCTCTGGATGATGCTCCACAGTGTAGACCAGTTGAAGTTGATATTGATGAGACTGAGGTATTCATTGAGAACAATCAATGTTCTACCACGTGGGAGATAGCCAACGTACTCAAAATATCCAACTCATTAAATTACTGGTGAAAATGAAAAATGTGTCTTTTATTTTATGGAACTAAATGGACTTTTTGGTAAACCTAATATTTCTCTAGGGTAAAGAGAATGCATCTTTACCTCCATACATAATTCAGTTTGTGAATAACAGAAGAGCCGAAATCTTTTTAAAAATGAAAGCAAGGTGAGGCTTTAATGTGTCTGAACTTGTGCTAATATATAACTATTAAGCAAAGCTCTGGCAACTCCACTCTAGGGAAAGTGTGATTGCCTTCATTCACTTTTACTGTTTACCTCAATTTCCACATCAGCATTTGTCCTACTTTCTTATAAGATAGCTGTCCTGTAACTTCGAACTTTTATCAATAATAATTACAATAGCTCTGAATTTTTGCCCCTGGCCTTCTGCTAAGGGATCACATTTAATCTTTACAGCAATCCTATGAAGCTGGCATGGTCATGAGAAGAGGGAGGCTTAAAGAGGGTAAGCAACTTGCCCCAAAGTTTTTTTATGTACAAAGTTAACTAGTTACTTGTTAATTAACGTTATTTTCATATCCCCTAGCTTTAGAAAAGGACATGAGGCAAATAAGTACTCACTTGGTGACCCTTCAGGTAGTCCACATAATCAAACATCTTTCATATCATTGTACTAATTCTACTTCGCAATTTAAATATACATTGAATATATTTTTAAAATACTGTTTAAGTCTAATAAACCCCTGCTTTGGTATGTACATACAGGGTCTGAACAAGTCCCGGGGAGAAGCCAGCTGAAGAACAAAGAGGTGACCTGGCCAGGGAACGAAGGCCCCTTTCCAATTCCAACAGAACTGGACATACCCAACAGAACAGAACAATCAGCCTTTTGAGCACTCAGGAGTTCATTATTAATTGAAAACACACATCTATTGTCAGACATGAGCTAGAATAAATAACCTCTGATCTGGGTATGAAACTTCAATTTTCTTTTTTAATTGACTTTTCCAGGCAAATTCAGTAAAATGATCAAAGGCAACTGAAATATCATATTCTTTCCTGGACCTCTCATGTTCCCCTCTATTGTAATCTATACTTGAACCCCATGTGAAAGCCCTCGGACTATAAATCTGCGCCATACATGCCCAAATGACTCATAATTGACACAAAATGACATAAAATTCAATTTCAGACACTAGCAACCACTCTTTCCCCCTTTTCTCCCACCACCCAATACCCCACCTCCACAAAAACATTTCATATAATGCAGTTATAGTGAAAAGCAATTTCTCTCCATTCAAACATTTAAATAACATCGACAACTATTTGGCTTATACTTCACAGCACAAGCTAAACCATGCACTCATTTTTAACCAATGTAGAACATTGCAGGTTTATCGATTTTACTTCACAGGAAATTAGCCATTGATTTCGTAGGATAAATGGCTTCTTATGAGCTATGGTACAGACCCACGAAAGGTGAAGATGAGTTAGAAAGGCCAGTCTCTCACCCAAGATTAATGTAGCTTGTCACTCCTACTAACAGCTTTATCAACAGCTGGGACTTCATTGATTGCTTGTGTTTCTCTTACCTTTTTGTCTTAACTCTCTCGCTTCAGGTTTCTCTAGGACCAGAAAATATGAGTAAGAAGAGCTGAGCAGGAGACGTGGCAGAAGAATCTAACTCAAGCCTAAAGAGCTACAGGAAGGGATCGCAGGGAATCCCGCAACCAGCAGCCTTTCATTAGGGGAGCTTTCTCATCTAGGGGAGAAAGGTTCGTCTCACTGTTATATTTACACGCATGAGGTCCAGGCTCACCTCAGGCTAACATTGGAAGGCTCCGTGGGCTGGGCTCCCAGGGACAACTGCAATCACCTGTGCATTGTGAAACGGTGACAATGTCTTCTGGTTCTAAAACGTTGCCATTGCAGCCAGGCACACACAGAGTTTGAGAAACATAACTTGATTACTTTGTTGGGGATCAGGAACTGGATATCGCCTTGTAATTCATGCAATCATTCATTTATTGAAGAATAAAAAGTACTGGTGGCCTGCTATGCATTAAGCATGGTGCTAGGTAGTAAAGATAACGAGTTCTGAGGATAAAAAGTGCACCGAAATATACGGGCTTCCGCAGATATCTTTCCACTTCTCCCTTCACCCAGTTCTGTGTATTTGCTTAGGGAAAGAGGAAAGAGATTTTGCGGATGCAGAGATACACAGTAGTCAAGAGCACCATCTTAAAAACCATGTTGTTCAGGCTCCGATCACAAACCTGACATATTCTAATTAAGTAACTTTGGACAAGTTTGTAACCACTATGTGCTTCATTTTCTGTCTGTAACCCCAGGATGAGGGTAATAATAGCACTTCCTTCACAAGAGTGCAGGGAGGATTAAAGGGATGAATTGTCAGAAATTAGGACAACACCTGACAAAGCGCACACTATCAACATTACAAATATTTTCATCATCCTTTGATATTTCTCAAATTTTCTAGATTTAATTTGTAACACAGTGTCAGTGTGGGGGCAGTTCTGCTAAAGGATTTGTTCTGGTAAGACAATTGGTTTTGTTCATCCATGGATGAGCCTCACGAATAATAGTAGAGCTTCTTCACAAGAGCTATAAAATAACTAGTACAGTACCACTAGCATTCTACGTAAAGACGAAAATTCCAGTTTTAGAAAGGTTATGGCAACACCACTTGTTAAGGAACCAAGTTCCTCTCCCCATCCCGTTTGTTTTAGGCATTTTTCTAAAAGAGATTGTAGCAATTTATAATCCCAACTGTCCTGTGGTTTTTATTTTATGTAACAAACACTTGTTTAGAATTATGGAGCAGCTACTCTTCTATGGACCAGATTTATAACAATAACCCATTTAATTCTCATATGAGCCATATGAGGTAGGTAACAGCTGTACCTGCCTTCGATGTAGAATTCTAACAGGGTAGGGTTTTATTGTCAGCATTTGAAGATACCATTCCATTATCTTCTGATTTTCATTGTGTCTGAGAAGTTAATCATCATTTTTATTGTGGTTTTCCAGAATGTAACCTTTCCCCCTCCATCAGCTGCTTTAACATAATTTCTCTTTATCTTGTCTTTACAGCAATATCCCAGGTGTCATTTTCTTTGTGCTCATCCTTCTTGAGGATGTGGAAACACATGATGGGAGAACACAAATTTGCATGTGGAATAAAATATAAATGAATAACTCTGCCAAGTGATGGTGAAGGCAGACCTAAGAGCCAGTGGTTAAAAATAGCATCCTGAGTAACTCTACGTATTAAAAAAAATTTTGAAAATGTTCAGAGAAAGAGTAGCTAGAGAAGTAAAATAGAATCCAAGGGGAGAGGTCACAGTCACGAAATAGAACTGCTTGGGACAGTGGGAAATGGACTAGGCAGGTCAGCAAGAATAGAGGCTAGAAGTGGCCCACTAGACTTAGCCATATGTTTTTCTCAAGAAAATGCATTTGTTTTGTTTTTAGGGCAAAGGTAGAAGTAAAATCCAAACTTTCAAGGATTTGCCTTATATTGTTCAGGTTCAGATCCATATACTTTTTATTGGTTGTATCTTGATGAGCATGTATTATTTCTCAAAAATAGAATAAAATATTTCTAAGTATATATTGGGCATTTCTAACTACTATTTTTTTAAAGTAGTTAACCAAAACAACACTAATAGAAACAGAGAATATGTCAACCACAGATTTGTGGTGAAAATATATTTTCTACTCAGATCAAATAAAGTCATGTTGAGAGATCCTCCAGGTTTTTGAGAGAACCAGCCAGTGGCAACTCCCCAACAAACAGAAGGATGCTTCTGGAAGGGGTGCAGATAAATGGTATCTCTGACAGTCTCCTTCACTTCCCAGGGTGCACTGTAATACCTCTAGGGCTTTCCCCAATATCATCCAGGCTTTTTATTTTTTCTTCTTTGCCCCAGACTATGAAGACTGGTCCCATTCTCTATATTTTTCTATTTTCCCTAACAAAATTTTGTCCTTGTTATCACTGCATTTCTTATAATAGGGGGAAAATCTGAAAACAAATATCTGACAATAAGAGAAGATAGAAATTAGTTTAGTCATTGAATTAAATACTGTAAGGTTACTTAAAAATGTCTGGGTATAACTAATAATATGGAAAAATGTCAGTATATTAAGTAAAAATATGTCTTACTTATAGTCTGGTTCATAGAATAAGAATATTCTTACAGAAATAATAAAATATTTGAAATTGGATTTGCCCCAAAATAACATATGACCATAAGACCACATTAAATAAATAGTCTGGGGCAAAGAACCCCACAGTGTGCCAAAATATACAACCATTCAAGCATGTGCTGAAGTTATAGGCTACCATATGGCTATACATGAGTCACTTTTTATATCTATGTCATTTGAATAATTTATAGAGAATGTCATATACCAAAACAAAGTTTGGATTTTTCATCAGGAGATTAAAACATCATTCTAGTATCCTTCTTTCACCAGTAAAGTTTAGTAGCTCTTCTAACAAAGACAAAATGGAAGCCCATGAAACAATGTCCATTATCATTATATAAACTGTATTTTTAGTTGATGTGGTTTCATTATATGTCACTAAGTAAAACCTTCTGGACCATCTGTTTTTATATTTTGTTTTAGAATTTTTTACTGGCATTTAAACAGAAAACTAAAGATTGTTTCACTTAAAAAGAGAAAACTAACACAACACAATTTTCGTTAAAATGGCTATAATTAAATTAATTTGACAAGGCAACTAAGAGAGCAAAGGCATGCCAAATAGAGAATGTAAGCTATTCCAAATATTTCTTGTGGAAAACTATTTATTTAAAAAAGAATCCAAAACATTGGTTTTTCTTGCTATACCAAGTATTTGTGTCTCCCTCAATATGCTATGCAAGAGAGTTTTCCTCTATTTTATATGCCTTAAAAATATATCCCATCAGTCCTTTAATATGTCTTCGAATCAAGAAGAAAAATTTTCTTCCTTTGAATACAGAAAATCTGGCACAAGAGATTGACTAAATTATTTTAGGAAACTGAATAATCCATTGGGAAAGTGGAAATAGATTGCAGCTCATATTCTTTCCTTCTTTACACAAAGTTACAGTTTTCAGCTGTTATTTACATATGGGCACAAAACTGATCATGTTATAACTATAATTACTAAAAAAGAACTAAATATTGCCTTTTTATTAGTATCTAAGTCCTGATGATATAGTCACCTACAAATCTGTATACACACACACATAATCTACTAAACTCACACACGCACACACACATCACGTATTATATTAGCACCATTTTACTGATGGAGAAAGCAGAGGGTTTAGGTACTTATATGGAATATAGAACAAGTCTTAGATGAAAAAAAGATATAAATCAAGTCTAAAATTGCTGTTTATCAGTGTTGCTGGAGTGTGGGGAAGAAACAATTTGTAAACATAAGGAAGATTTTTGCTGTCTGGAAGATATGTGATAAATGGCAGGAAAGTATGTATTCTATGGCTGAATTTAACAAAATAAAGTAAAATAAGCAATGTTCTCTCCTTGGAATTAAAAAAATACCTACAAGTTCATGGGGGAATACACAGTTGACTATTAGTACACATTCATTTATTGGTTAATGACTTGTCAGCTCCTATTATGTGCCAGGCTACTTATGGTACTTGATGATCAAACCAGAATTTATCATGCAACTTGTCTAGTGGGAAAATTAAGGAATTTTAGTTCATTTTAGTGCAATATTGTGGATCATTGTGATAACCCCCCAAGGTAATGTAATGTTAGGTTGCATTTATTGAAGGATAGTATCTAGAATAATAGTATATTTAATTCTATTCTAATCTACATGCTTGTCACCACAACCAAGATTTTTATGTTCCACACTAAAAGACATACAATAAACTGAAACAAACATTATGCAGCTGATCATGGAGGTTAAAAAACTAAAAATTATGTTATATGAGTAATAGTTGAAAGAACTCAAGGGCTAGTTTGGAGAACAAGTGACTTCGGAAGGTCATGAGAGCTCTCAAACACTGAAAGGACTAACATGTGAAAAGGGAATTAAATTTGTTCTTTCTCGCTTTTAAGAAACCGAACTACAATGAATGGGTGAAAGATACATTGTGCATTGCTGAAGACACTCAAATATCCAATGGATGACTGAGCTAGATGACCTTTTTATTCCTTCCAAACTTGAAAGTCAATTAATGTATAATGCAAGTTAGAGAAATACAGTACAACACTGAATTTATTTATCTTTTCAACGTGTTTGTTTCTATCAAATGACTTCCTTTTGGAATGATCTTAATCAACATTGATGTTCAGAGAAAGATCTTAGGTTTACTTTGTGTTGTAATATAGTTCATATCACCTTGTTGCACCCATTGCCCTATTACTCACTGTGTTAGTTTTCTGGGCTGCGGTAACCATGTACTGCAAACTTAGAACAATGGAAATCGATTGACTCACAGGTATGGAGGCCAGAAGCCCAAAATTAAGGTGTTGGCAAAGCCATGCTCTTCCTTAAGATGCTAGGGAAGGACCTGTTCCAGGCCTCTCCTCTGGTTTCTGGCAGCTCCTTGACTTATGACAGCATAGCCCCAGTTTTCACAGAATTTTCTCCCTGTGTGTGTCTGCCTTCAAATTTCCCCTTTTTACAAGGATACCAGTATTATTGTATTAGGCGCCCACCTCCTTCAATATGACTTCATCTTAACCAATGACCATATAACCACATACAGTCACATTCTGGTGCATTGGGGTTAAGATTTCAACTTATGAATTTTAGGGGAACAGAGACTAGCGACAAGGAGGCAGGCCTACCCAATTCATTTCTACCCAGCCTGCCTAGCAACACTAACTTCCAGTTTTCTACCAGCAGGGCTGGAAGTTCAGCAGCAGCCATGACCCCTTCCCAGAGTCAGAGGGAGTGAAAACACTGCTCCCATCACTGATTCAACATGGCCTCCATCAACCATTCAAAGGTACTTGTCCTACAGGGGCGCATCGCTTTCTGAACTGTGAAAATTCCAGATGTCTTGGGGCCCGAGCTAATCCAATCTCAAAATAAATACATTGATGATGGACCCAATCCACTTCATCTATCAGAAAACAAGAAAAACATGGTGAGAGAAGACTTTAGGACTGACTATACTTATAAAGTCAAAAACATTTCAAAAGACAAACGATAGCACAGGAAATATCTGTTATTCATTGAACTATGTGACATTAATATTTTTTTTTTATCAGAAACATTATATGATCTTTGGATTCTTCCAGTGAAATTTCTCTTGGACCCTCTTTTTCCTGTGCAATGCTTCATTCTTAGTTCAGGTCTAAATTACCTCCTGCCTAAATTTCTCCAACAGCCTCCTTGCCCGTGCTTTGGATATAGCCTCTTCTGGTTACCAAATCATCTACAGACTAACCCAACAAAAGCAGCTTGCTTTCCCCATATTAGTTTCTATTTTGTCACACCAGAGTTGAATTTTGACATTGGAACATTCTCCCATGATTTTGTTCATTTTTTGCCCCACTACTCGGAAATGAAATCCCGCTCATTAGTCCAATCCCATGTTTCGGATAAACACTCTGGTGCACGCAATCATTCCATTTTCAGAACTGGTGCTGCAGCTGTTATAAGTATCTCTCACTTTAGTATTCATTGATTCTCCAAATTGGCTTATATTTTATAACTGTGTCTCCAGAGGCTCTTTTTCTTTGTTATTTCTAGCACATAGCTTGAGACCTGAGTTCTCAGTAAATATTCCTAATACCTGAATAACAGACAATCACATTTCTCCTTAGGAAACTGACCATAATAAACCTTCTAGTTTAGTCTGATAGAAATGTAAGTGAAGAGTAACAATTGGGCATTGGCATAGCTACAAGCCAAGACAGGCTCCGCATACACACAAATCAGAAGAAATGTTCTTTGACTTCTGGCTTCTAATAAACCTTTCTCCTATTTCACGGGACTGGGTAGCAGGGCTCAAGTTTCCTGTCCCTCAAGTTGGGCAAAAGACTGCCCTGTCTATCCTGCAGCTGTTCACAGATGAGTAGATGAATGAGAATAGACAGCAGCAACCAGAAGTGCCCACAGTCTTTACATTTCAATTCAGAGGAATGGCCACAGGGAGAGGATTTCAGCTGCTTTCAGAATGTGTGTGTGTCTCACATAGGGGTTGTGGGCCTGCTCAAAGCTCTTGTTCCGTCCTGTCGGGAGGAAATGCCCAGCTTATGGTTATTGGCGAGGCAGTACATTTAGTGCTAAAACACAAACTTACTCGAAATAGTCTTTCAGGTTATATGACTAAGCAGAGACTATGTCCTGTGCTCTGTCCAAGTTCCTAAATCTGTATAGTAGTGTGATTTTTTATCTTCTTTCAATGCCTAACAGAATTTCATCTACAAAGAAACATATGAAAAGCCAGCAATAAACTAAACCATTTCTATCTAGTTAGGCCTTCTTCAGTTAAATCAATTATCCGTCCTTCCATGCATCCATCCATCTGTCACCTAACCTGTGTCAGCCCAATATCAGCCATAATATGATTGAAACTTTACCCAGGATTGCCCTTCAAACAAGGAAAATGAGAAAGAAGCAGAGACACCCAAACAAACCAACGTGCAAGTGAATCAAAGTCACGGTGAAAGTGTCTGTGTAATTCAGGAGAAGCCAAGTGCAGGGCACCCTCACTCTAGGTAATACTGATGAGACCCCAATGAGGCCTGATTACTCTGGGGGGACACTAGCTTTGCTGCCTCAGCGGTGCCCCCTTCTGGCCAGTATTCCAGGGATTCTACACAATAGCTGTACTTCTGTATGAATCACCACATCCACACAGGAACAGGCTGGATCTGTATCTAAGAGAAATGAGGAACTACTGAAGTATTAGCATGTGTCTACATGTAATTTCTGTCTAACTTAAGCTTCCAACCAGCAGGTGGAAATGGGAAGTGAAGAGTTATGCGATACAGAGGAATTCTATTATCTTTCTCCAACAGTAAAAGTCAGATGTTATTGCTAAATATATCCCACTTTCCTGAATCAAAGAGGATTCCAAAATGCCTTGGCCTGGCACACATGGCTATTTACCAGTGAGTTGAGACCTGACTTTCCTGCTTTCTCTCTTTTTCTCCTCTTGCACTAAAGTTTTACCTGACTGAACAAGGTTTGCTTCTTAAACATTTTTTTCCTTCTCATGAAACCCCAACTTTTCTTTTATGCCTGTCCGGGATATCTCACTCCTGGATATCTCTGAAACCTCCCAAGATGGCCTCATGTCCAGGAAGGCTGAGAACCACTGGCCTAGCCAAGGCCCAGATCAAATCCTCCTCCATCCATGGTTCCTGCCTGGGCTGCTCTGGGACTCAAGCATGTCTCCTCCCTCCACCGGTCCCATGGCAGTTACGTCATTTCATACTGTGGTCTTCTTTTATTCTTATTTAGCACTTTCACTGTTCTTTCCCTTCCTTAAATGTCTGCATGTTGTAATCCCCCAGTTGGAGACAGAAACCATGAGAGATGACTCTCACTGTGCCTTCCATTTAGGTAGCAGTCAATAAATATGTTGAATTGCCTGAAAAGCATCAAAGGCATCACACTGTTACTTTACCCATGGCACACGAAAAGGAGCGTGGTGGGAGAGCTGTGCGCTGTGCGGCACTGTGCGTGTGACTCCCGGGTCTGAGTCCTTGTGAGAGGGTGATACAAGCCATAGTAGAAGATATTCAACACAGTTTCTCAAGCAACCTTTGTCCTGATAAGGCAAGAGTTTGTGTTAAGTAAACTTGGGTCATCCTTTGGAATGTAGTGTCTTCACTGTTGGGCATTGAACCTGGTAGGAACATTGCAACAGTCTGATAAAATTCAAGTAAGCTCTACATGTCATTGGGATTCACAGCACCAAGCACAATAAGAAATAGGCACTTGATCCAACTCTGCACAAGGGTGATGCTTGCTGCATCCTTTGGTGATTCTTGCCCAGTTCTTGGGGGAAAAGTCAGGTAAGCTGGGGCTTCAGGGCCATTCTTAGTGGGTGATGATGCATTCTTATGGAATAAGCTTCTCAGTGATGACAAATATTGGAGAGTAAATTTAAGAAAAGCACCTTTTAAGAAACTGCATCTTTATTATGCTTTTACTTCTGGGAGATACTATCATTAAGGCACAGTCCCTAGGCTCAAATCAAAGTAAAGGAAATTGATATTAATTTTTTTAAAAGAAAGGATTTCATAATGAGCATCTGGTAGCCACAAGCCAGAAAAATAAAATACAGGTTTTGTTTTGTTTTTTTAACAAGTGGACATAAGAATCAGTAAGCTCTGCCCCCCTAACTCTCCGCTTGCAGCCTCCTTTACTATCCTGCTACATGGCATAGCTGCTGTTTCACAGAGACTGAGCCTTCTGAGAATTTTGTGGGGTTCTGAGACCCTCTCAGGCTTTGGGGATGCCTTGTATTCTCCCTCTATGTAAGACCCTTGGATGTTGACTGGCACTATTATTTCACTTTGATCTAAAGGATCCCACGGGGTTTCCTCATTTCACTGGTCTCCGTGTCTTCAGAGCCTGGCCTGTACCTTTTGGTGCCACTTGGCTGCTCTTTCACTACGCACTTACCAAAACAGCAAGTGCTGGAAACGCGGAATAGGTTTTAGTATCCACATTTTATGTATGCGTTTTCTCATTTAGTCAGTCAACAAACACTGTGAAGTGGAAATGTTGTGCCTTCAGATCAGCAGAACGGCTCAAGGAAGAGAGCAGAAGTCTGTGTAACATGTCAGTTCACTGAAAATTAGCAGGTCTGTTCTTTGCTGAGACCAGAGAAAATAATATTTTGTTACTATTTCACAGATTTCTCTCCACAACCCCTGAAAATCTCTGTAATAATTCAGGTCTGGCAGGGGGCCAACGAGTAACATTTCCTGAACATAGTAACATTTCCTGAACATAGTAACATGTGTAAACTTTCACTGCCATACCTAATCCCTGGTACCTGGGTGATTTCCATAGGCTGAAAGGAACGGATACTTCCGAGTGCTCGTTTTCACTGTAGAAAAATAATGTAATGGGGAGACTCAAATTTCTCCATGAAAGCAACCATACAACACATATTTACAATTATTATAATATTATAAAGGAATCCTCAGTATGATTCTGTTAAGAAAAAAAAAAGGCCTGGAAAAGCCCCTGGCAGCCGTGCAGGGACAGCACCTCACCTGTGGGACTCTGCACAGGCTGCTTTCTCTGCGGAGGGCTCATTTGCTCTGCGGACCTCCGTTGTTGCTACGCCCAAGACACAAGTTGCTGCGAGTTGGCTGCTGTTCAAATTTTTTATTACAACACTGCGCTAAGTCTTCCCTCTTCGGATCTTACCAACTGAAAGATGACGTTAAACCTCTGAGATATTTTCTATCTAGCTCAAAGTATTCTGCAATTTGTAAGGTGCTGTGGTGACCGAGTGTCCACCCACTTACGACCTTTCCTCTTACACTAGCACACGCAGTTGTCATGCAGGTGAAACGATATTGTGGGAAATGAAATGGCTTTAGTAACCATGACTTAGAGATTTTCTTGGGGTCCGAGTATAAGCATGTCAAGCCTTCCCACTAACTAAGGTTTTACTAGGGGCTTCACTCTTGGGTGACTCTCCCATGGGAACCTAAGAACTAAGGAAACCTCATACCTAAGTACTAATTCTTTGCCCCCCCCCCCAAAAAAAAAGAAAGAGTAGATAGGTAGCATGAGTTGTTTTCCTGCAAAAACCATAAAGGCAAAACAATTACACTGTGGCAGGAAAGCTGCCATGTTTTCATTTACTTTCCTAAGGTTGAAGGAGGAGATTTCTGGCTTATTAGAATGTCACATAAACCAAAGACCACAGTTTCAGAGCCAAAACTTTAGCAAAATCAAATTTTGTAAAGTGCTTCTCTTTTTGTAGTGTACTAAGTATCAAGTATTAGTGCTTTCTTCAAAAGTCATCTTTAAGCCCTGGCTGGTGTAGCTCAGTGGACTGAGTGTGGGCTGCAAAACAAAGGGTCACCGGTTTGATTCCCAGTCAGGGTACATGCCTGGGTTGTGGGCCAGGTCCCCAGTTTGGGGTGTGTGAGAGGCAAGCACACATTCATGTTTCTCTCCCTCCCTTCCCCTCTCTCTAAAAATAAATAAATAGAATCTTTTAAAAAAGTCATATTTAAAATGAATTATAAAATTATTTGTACTGTCTTGTCTCCATGAATTCTTAAAGTCTTGTGTAATTTAATAAAGCAGTATCCATCCTCTGGAGAAATATTACAAAGATTTATTTCTTCTAGAACTCTCAGATTTTCCATGAAAATATATTTAGAATGGATGTGGGATCATTGTTTCACTAGAGGCAGCTCCTTTCAGAGCTTGCTTTTGATGGTAAGAAAATAAATGAATTTCTCAGTAAGTTCTTAAAAGAGTGAGTACATAACTACCAACATGTTCTTTAGTTAAAGAAAACACTGTTCATTTGAGAATTCAAATAGTTCCTGATGTAGAGGAAAAGTCAGCTAGGTTAAGGTGACCCAGAGGAGGGACCGGGAACTAGGAAAGAGTTTGTTTAGGTTACTTAGAAGATGCCAGCCAGCTGTTGGATTTCAGCCAGGCAGTCATAATTTCTGTTTCGGCTTTTGTACACTCAGCTTCAGATTATGATTCTTCAAGGCTAACTCCTGCTTTTTGGCTTCTGTACATAGCAGCAACTCCCACTTTGGCTTCTGAACACCCAGCTTCCGATAAGGACACCTCAACCCTAGAGTTATTTTTTGCATCAGCTTCTGTACCTCCTGCTTTTGCTACGTAGAGAAGGGTGTCCAGAGAGCAATAAAAGCCCTGCTCAGCCAAGGCTCGGGGCTCAGAATTTGGGGTCTGTACTCCTCTGGGCCCGTGCTCGTTAATAAAGGGTCGTGCTCCACCATCCAACTGTGTGTTGAGTCGTTTCTTCCGTAACACTGAAAGAGTCAGACAGTTCTGCCTTTATATTCTGCGTACATTCCAATGTCCATCCTTATTTTACTCAGAGAAAAGGAAAGGTTACCATATGGTGATTTTTGTAAGGCATCGTTGAATAGTGGACTTTGGGCCTCATAGAGTTTGGGTTTTGATTCTGCCACTTGCTTTCTCGTCACCTTATTTCCCTCACTTGCGAGATAATAATGGTAACACAGAATTAGTGGAGATTAATTTAGATTGGGAGTATAAAAATACTTGGAACACAATCAGATGCTGATTGGAAGCGAGTTTTTCTTTTTCTTAAATTATATTGGAAAACCCAAAATCCTCTATGTAGCAGAATTGAAACTGTGCATTACTGCTGAAACTCAGTTATTTCCACAAGACCCTCAACAGTGGAGGACTGACAGGAATAACCGACACTGTTCGGGGGTCGTGCTCCCCAACAGGACTTCTGTGGTGGGGAGCTCTATGCACCTGTGCTGTCCAGCGTGGCAGTCACTAGCCCCATGCGGCTCTCGTGTATCTGCAATGTGGCTAGTGTGACTGGGGAACACAGTTTTGTTTTTACTTAACTTTTGATAATTAAAATTTAGTTTTACACAGCCAGATGTGGCTAATGGCTCCCACACTGGACAGTGTAGTTCTAGTGAAATGAGCTCATATTTGAACCAGATATATCAGAGTCAGCATTCACAATTAAGAAGATAAATGATACCAATAGACATGTAACTTTTGACTAACCAGTTCATCTTATTGCAAATCTCTCTGTAATACACACTGAAAAGTGAAGGTCTTGCCCTGACTGGTGTGCTCAGTGGATTGAGCACCAGCCTTCGAACCAAAGGGTCACTGGTTCAATTCCCAGTCAGGGCACATGCCTGGGATGCCAGCCAGGTTGGGCCCCCAGTAGGGGGCATGTAAGAGGCAACCACAGATTGATGTTTCTCTCCCTCTCTTTCTCCTTCCCTTCCTCTCTCTCTAAAAATAAATAAATAAAATATTTTTTTTAAAAAGTGAAGGCCTTCTCTTAATGAGACTACTTCTTAACCTTCATTTATGCTCCTAACTCCAGCCTACATATTGATGAAGAAGGCAGACATCTCATTTTGAGCTATGAGGCCAGATAGTTGGTATGACTGTCTACAATCAGGCTGATAAGCTATAGAAGCAACCCAAAAGTCCATGGATAAATGAATGGATAAAAAAGCTGTGGTACACACATATAATGAAATATTACTTATCCATAAAGAAGTGAAATCCTACCATTTGTGACAGCATGGATAGATCTAGAGGGTATTATGCTAAGTGAAATAAGCCAGGCAAAGAAAGACAAATACCATGATTTTACTTATATGTGGAACCTAGAGTACAAAAGAAATGAACAAACAAAATAGAAACAGACTCATAGATGTGGAAAACTGACCAGTGACCAATTGTCAGAGGGGAGGGAGGTTGAGGGACTGGGTGAAAGAAGTAAAGGGATTAAGAAGTACTAATGGATAGTTACAAAGTAGTCATGGAGATACAAAGTACAGCATAGGGAATATAGTCAATAATATTATGATAAATGCAAATAGTGCCAGGTATATGCTGGAAATATCAGGGGGAACACTTTGTAAAGTATATGATTCCCTAACCACTAGGCTTTACACCTAAAACTAATATAACGTATTTGGAAAAAATAAATAAAATGCAAACCAAATAAATAAATAAAATCAGGCTGATAAAATTCCCTCCTCTGAAAAGATGATGGCAAATATGAAGAAGACCTGGCCTTCCCTTTTATCCCTTGTTCCTAAGGCACCTATATTCAATTATAAATACAGTCCATGCTCACAAATATACCAAAAGGGCGATAGAACTCTATGAGAACTGTGTTGAAACTGATAGGATTTTGAAGCCCTAGGGGGAACCTGGGTATGCTGAGCCAGGTGCAGATAATGGAGACTGTGAAAGGCAAAAAGCAATGAGAAAACAATTAAAATGTATCCTAGGGCATCAATGAGAGTCACATAATACCTGCTGGTCTCAAATCTCCACAGGGAGCTATCAATGGTGATACAACAGCCACATTCAGCTTTCAGTTTACTTAAGACCCAGGTGTACTGGAAGGACCCTTCCCCATCTCAGCAGCAGCCTTCGCATTTTTTCGATGGTTCTCTTGTCAATCCACATCTGTAGCTCAGACGGCCAGCAGTGGTAGACTTGCTGGAATCTACGTGTCCAATAATGAGGATGTTATTATGAGTCTTTCCTTTTCCCATTTTGGCTTTGATTTAGTGGTGGTTTTCACAATACCTGTGTTCCAGCAGCAAACCCATTGCAAAAAAAAAAAAGCAAAATAAATTCTTTTTTTTTGGAATGATTCTTGTCTACAATGCAGCATAAAGTTAGTGTTAAACAGCATATCACACAGGCAAATACAAATGTTGCTTCATGGGGTTTTCTTTCCAAGGGTTTTCATCAATTCTTTTGTCTCCAAATAGATCGAGAACTACTGCCTAGACTATTGCATCATGGAACCAACTTTGTTCTTCATATAAACACATTTTAAAATACTGTTTTAAAAAGGCCCCAGAGAAGAGAGTTTTTTCCAAATGTTTCTTGTTGTAGCAGATGTTTTTCAAGTGTATGCTGAATTTCTTCCATTTCTCTTTGAGTATATTCTTTTGTTCTTTCCTCAATGAAGGCACAGAAGAGTTAGCCACAGTCATTCAGAATTGATCTTAACTTTGCTACTTATGGGATAAAGAGTTGTTTATAAGAATTTTCTCTGTTACCAATATTTCACAATATAGATATTATTTTTCCTTCTTGATGATGATATGTGAGAATAGGGTCAGTATTCTGGAATGATATGCAAGATGAAAATTCCTAAGTAATAGAAGAAAGATTCACTATCATTCAGTTTAGAAAAATTATTTAAAAGTGTTTTACATGGTGAAGACAAATGCCATATGGTCTCACCATAAGAGGAATCTAATGAACAAAATGAACTAACAAACAAAATAAAACCACAGGCATGGAAGCATGGAATGCACTGAAAATGACCAGAGGGGTGGGGGGAGGGGGATAATGGTGGAAAGAAGGAGAAGGGATAGTCAAGGAACACGTGTGAATGACCCATGGACACGGACAATGGTGTGGGGATGGACTGTGGGAGCAGGGTTGGGCTGGGCAGAGGAGGTAAAGGAGAAAAAATTGGGACAACCATAATGGAATAACAATAAAAATGATTAAAAAGTACAATTTCTTGGGAACATTATGAATTAAAATAATTTAATTATATCCACTATAGGTAAGGTTCACTAATCTGAAGAAATTATTGGAAAAGATATTATGATTTCCAGGCTTAAAAAGTAAGGAAGACTAGATCAGAAAACATATTGAATTCTCTAATATCAAAGAATGTTTTGAAGAAAAGTCTCACAAGAAAAGTAAATAGTGATAATTTGCAGGTTCCACACCGTCCCCCCCCTTGCCCCCCCACCATTGATCAAAGGTAAATACATAAAAACCAGATACTCTGGAAGCCAGAACAGCTTATGCTCTTATGTGACAAGGGTTCCGCTGAGACGCCAGCACACACCGTATGAACCATTTCACTGCGTTTGGCTTTAATTTCATGTTAACTAAGCAATCTTTTTCCTTATAAACCTGAAGACCCAGTAAAATAAAGAGGCTGACTTCATTTTTTTTATGACTACAGACATCTTTTAAGCCTTACCCTTCCCACTTCCCATTCTGCCTCACATCTGTGCAAACTGATAAGAAAGCCCAGGTGCTCTGTCACCAGCAGGAAGTTCAAATCACGTGCTACAACACTCAGCCCAGCCCCAGCCCCCAGGCACCTTAAAAACCCAAACCCCATCTGCTTTCCTTTTTCATAGCTCTTACAAGACATTTTTAGTTCAGCTTGAGAGATCTCTCCTGCTCTCCTCAGAAAGCTGCATTATGGAACAAAAAACCTTCCCATACCCTGTGTGTGTGTGTGTGTGTGTGTGTGTGTGTGTGAGAGAGAGAGAGAGAGAGAGAGAGAGAGAGAGAGAGAGAGAGAGAGAGAGAGAGACCGAGATCAGCAGTTTGGAAGTCCAAACTGAATTTTGGGTGGGGATTCTCCAACTCTACAGACTGGACACAACAGCCAGTCAACAGGACACTGGGAGGAGGGTCCCTTGCAATGAAGATGCAATAATTTTAGTACCTAGAAAGAAATATGCATCCAATAGAAACTTAATAAACTGGGATTCTAGTTTATATATCAATTTCTTGGGAGTTTATATACTGGTAATCCAATGCAAAAATGAGGCCAAGTCTGAATTTCAGAACCTGGGAAATTGAAGACTAGTCTTTGGAAATAGCTAACTGCACCAACAGACTACAACCAGAACCTTCTATTTTTGCTTCCATTAACATATGGAAAAGCAACTTTGTTCCTGTAAGAAACACTACCCACCGCATTTGAAGGAACAGTTCTACATTATGAGAGGCAAACTACTTTACGAGAGGCCTGCAGGGAGCAGTAGTTACCTTAAACGGAGCCGGCAAGAGAAAAAAGATGGTGCTCAGTTTCTGTATTGCAACTCAGGATAACCTGGCTCCATTACATTGTCTATTAAAACACTGACTGTTTATAAAGCACGTGCTTTAAAAGGCGATGTACGGCCAGCTTTTTCCCCCAGCTGTAATTGCTAAGGTTGAAAGTTGTGTGATTAGAAATATCAGAATTTTTACCCTTTTGTTATCAAATTTTTAAAAAATCTCTTGCTATCTGCAATGTGGACACTAACTCACAGCACGTGTGTGAATGGCAAGAGAGTGCCACCGAAGGAACCAAGGCCTTTTCCCAACTGTCTCTTGCTTTGCATTTCCACTTTTATTTATATTTCATGTTGACCAGATCCTTATGCTTCATTAATTTTTATGAAAGCTGATGCTCACTTATTGAGGATCTCACTCCTGAAGTAAATTTAGATGTATTACTTGCCTTTGGTATTTCATGCACAAATGCAGTATTTTATGGAACCTTTGAGCAATTTGATAAACATATAGCGAATATTACTTGCTTAACTAAAACTGTGCAAATACATTGATGATTTTCAAAGAACTCTGGGCTTTTGGAGTTATCCAGAACTAGCTACAAATAGCGGCCCCACCTGTTATTAACTGTGGGGAGAGTTACTTAACTTTATCTGTTCCACAGAAGGTCTTGTGACAATTCAGTGAGATTGCGTCCATATAGCAGCCTTCATAGTGCTCTGCACACAGGCAGCGCTTTATAAATGTTAACTGCTTTCCTTTCAAGTTAGTCTCTTAGGGTCCTTTGGGTGTTGGTACTCTGACGCCTTGTTGGTGCTTCATGAACCTGATAGTTCATATTTATGCAGAGTATTTAAGTTGCATAATCATAGTGTTTAACTGATTAAGTCTGTGGAGGTGCAAGGATAAAACAATGGCAGGAATTTCTGCGATGTGTTGATTCAGCCATTCTTGAATTTGATGCAATGGAGAAAATGAGGAATTTAACGGTAGTTATTTTCACCCATGGCTACTCACTGGGCCATGACTATTTTTCTCTGGCTTTTTGACAAGCCAAGGAAATCTACCTGCTTGGAATCCACAGGCAGAGTCCTAATCAACCAACACAAATAGCCAGGCAACTGACTTTCTGATAAATAGGAGTCCACTATTTACTTTAAAGCAGTAGTCTCCATATGGGAATTCAATAGCTAACCTCAAAAAGTGTTGCTGCAAACCATGGAGAAGAAAATCAGGATGCTAGTAGTAAGGAGACTCTGAAAGATATCAATCAAGCTTTCCACTTTATCCTTCCTAAACAATCTTTTCAAGTTACTCTTCCTTGAAAGTCTAAAACAAAGCCACTTACAAACATCCAGAAAATGCAAAAGCCTATTAATACAATGTTAGGGTTGAATATGTAACATACCAAAGGTCAAGTTTCAGTTACAGTTCCCATAGCAACTGTAACATGGCCAACCGTAACAACCCAGGGTATCCACAACCATAGGAAGCATTTCTGTAGCAGCCCTAGGCCTCTCTGTCTTGGAAGAGTTTTAGCTGTTATGTTCCATTGGTGTTGATGTATTTACTCACATCAGTATTTCCAAAGTACCGCAGTCAGGTGTTACTACGGGAAGCTCTTCAAATTGGCCTCACTGATTCAGTGGTGATGGCTGCAGCCACATGTATCTTGCAACTGTCCATTTTAGTCAATAGCATTATAAATGCATCCTTACACTTTTATGGAGAAACATTTATATAAATCCTCCTTGGTGAACTGCAGGGCTGTTTTACACTATACTGTAAATCAGAAAATTTAGCAGTATTCATCATGCAGCAAATAAACTCCAAGTGGGAGGCATATAAAAACGAAGGATCAAAAACCAGGAAGTGATAAGCCCAAAACTGAGGGTGAGGTTTCATAGAAACTGCTGAAACAAAATGACGACAACGTAGACATCGGATAAATTTTGTTTTAAAAGCAGAGCTATAAATTACTTTTATAGTACACATAGCCAGAAAACTAAAAGACAATATTGTTTCATAGTCAGACAAGAATTAATGATCTCTGAACCTGTCTTCTTTGTAGTCAAAGTTCAGTATAATAACTCGACATTATGCCACAATCACAACAGATCAAATGGCTAGTCTCTACAGTCAACCAACGTGAAGTGCGTGATCCTGGAATAACCAGAACAAGAGTCAACAAACTACAGCCCATGGACCAAATATACGGACCAAACAGCCTGAGGTCTGTTTTTGTAAATAAAGTTTTATTGCAACATAACCAGGTTGACACCTTTACATACAGTCTCTAGCTGTTTTCATGATACAGTGGCAGGCAGATGGAGTCGTTGTGACAGAGACCATTAGGTTGGCAAATTTACGGTCTGGTCCATAACAGAAAATTCAGCCAAAAAGCTTAAATAAAAGCAGATGTATAGATCCACTGCCTGGAATATATAACTTTTTATTTTGATCAAGCAAGAAAGAACAATAAACATACAAACCCCACATGGGCTAGAAATGACCATTTATTTCATTATTCTTTCAGGCCATAAAGTTACCAAATCTGAACTAAAATGTGCATAAATCATTCCCTTTAAAATATTCAGAAAAGCTGATATAATTGCATATTTTTTGTAGTCTAAACTACTAAATTCAAGTTTGATACATTTTAAAACCTTACTATCTTGTACTTGCTATTCAAATATTAAAGAGTATATTTGTGCTTTTCTTTACTTTAGGAGTATTTTTCACTGAAAGTCAAGTGGAAATAAATATTTGTGAAAAATAATTAAACAATGCCCCAAGTAAAGTGTTTATCATTTAATAACCAACCTCTAGAGAAACAGGGAAGAATGGAAAAATTCGTTACATTCAATACAGCATGAAAGGATGCCAGAAGGAACTTAGCAACATGCAAAATTAATCTTGTAAAAAATGATTAAGAAATAAATAGTTTTATTTTCTGGAGGAAATGTGGAAACATTTATGGAAGATTCAGCAAGGGAAACTTAGGCAAAATATTGTTTTTAAAAAGAGAAAGTCATATGAAGAACTAAGTTGTATAAATTCTGACAAGAAGGCTAAAATTTTGTGTTCAGGCAATGTACTGAATAAAGAAAGCAATTATGACAAATGCAAAAAAATGCATGTTTTTCGGAAAAGAAGCCAAGCCCAGAATTATAAAATGGTTAATTTAGCTTCATACCTAAAAAAAAAAAATGATGGTAATAATCAACATGTTGGCTTTCTGAAAAACACGTTAGGCAGACTGATCTCACTTCTTTCTATGAGGCAGTGACAGGAATCGGAGATGAAGTTAACTGAGGTCTTTCATTAAGCTGCTCATGGCACACGTCTTGTAAGGAAGATGGAGAACCATTTAGAAAACGTGTTCAGAATCTCCTGGAATTGCACTGCAGGAGCCAGTAGCTGCAGGAGACTGCTAAACACTTGAAATGTGGCTGGTCTGAGCTGAGGTGTGCTGTTTAGTGTAAATAAATAGCAGATTTTGAAGACTTAGCATAACCCCCCCATATCTCATTAATAGCTGTATATTGATTGCATATTGAAATGATAATATTTTGAACATACTAAGTTAAATACAATGTATTATTAAAGTAATTTTACCAGTTTTAAAATATTTTAATTGTGTCTATTAGCAAATTTAAAATTACAAGGTAGCTTGCATTCATGGCTCCTACTATTTCTACTGGATAGCACTCTCTGTAATACAGACCAGTGTTTTTCAACCCTTTTGATCTCACGTACATATAAACTTATTACTAAAATTCTGCGACACACCAAAAAATATGTTTTTTTGCCAGTCTGGCAAAAAAATTGTATACAATTTTGATTCAATTGTAATGGCTGTTTTCATTTTTTATTTGGCAAGCTAAGGGAAAAGAGGTCAGTGCCCCTGACTGAACAGTCAGGTGTTGCATGTTTTAAAAGTTCCTGCAGCACACCAGTTGGAAATTGCTGGTATGGACTGATGCTAAACCCAGTGGATGGTGGGAGAAACTCTTGCCTCTCACGAGCATCAGTTTTTCCTGTGTTATGGGAGTGGGAAGGTTGGGAGGTCAGTAGGCGTCCTGGGATGGACACAGCACAGTTCTTTGTTGGACTGTGCGGAGGGTGTGTCTCCTGCACTGCATTGTGGTTAGCATTTCCAGGTCCCACCCACCAATGTTTGCCCATCACTAGTCATGGCAGCCAAAAAACATTCTTCTCGTAGCTCCAGTGTCCCTAGGGTGATGTGGGCTGACATCCTCTCACGTTGAAAACCAATGGCCTAGGAAATGCTCATTAGGTCCTTTTGAGGGCTGAATTTTTTATAATTCTACAGTGTGCTTTTACAAAACTCCTTTCTTAGCCTTGGTTTTATGAAAATTACTTCTCTGTTAATTTACTAACCCAGGGCCTGATGACAGCCTCCTTGAAGGCTGAACTATAAAATTGTTCTTAGTGTTTACCTTGAATAATGTTCTGAGTTTGTTTGCAGTTTATTCACCTAGCATTCCAGCACTTTGTGCCTGCTGCTTTTTATTTCGTTCCCTTACATACAAGCCTTGTGCTCCGAGCAGGATCATGAGCTCTGACGGCAGGAAAAGTTCCTGATACGGATTTCCTCTCCCATAACAAATGAATAGTAGATACCAGTGAAGTAAAGGGATCCAGTGCTCAGAATAGCTTTCTGGACTGAGTTAGAATCTGGTGTTATTTATTATTTTCAGCAGTGACTGTGGTGTTGGAGTATATCACTCATTTGAAACTTAATAATCTTCTGCCTTATGTATTATAAACATTTCATAGATTTAAATTTGATTATCCAAATTAAATAGAATTATTTGAGGGCAGAGAATTATATCTTAGTGTGGTAACAATATTTTTAAATAGCTTTATGGTATTATATACAGTTCCTAATTTAGGATTGAAAGAATTCTACAAAGCCATTTTACCTCAGAGGAAACAGATTTTAGGAGGTTGACAACCTGACAATATTGGTGTCAGAATTTGGACCTCGAATTTGAAGTTAGATCATCTAATACTAGGTTGATGGTCTTTGTGTCACTCTACAGCATTCTTAACCTCCTTTGTATGTGTCCCAGTCTGTGTTCCCGCTGATTTGACCTTGAGAAAAGGATTAGAGCGGAAGTTTGGGGTGGTGCAAGAAACAACCGAAGGGGCGTGGAGTTGTCACACAGGGAAAGAAAGGCATCCAGTAAGGAGTGATACTAAGCCAGGTATCACTCTGGGCAAAGGGGCCTTAACTTCTCAGGGAAGCAATTAAACGGTGTAAAACCCATGTGTTGTGAGCTGAATTGTGCCCCTCAAAATTCACAGGGCCTTTAAAGAGATGAGTAAGTTGAAATGAAGGAGTTAAGGTGGGACCTGAACGAATCTGATTCTTGTTCAAACAAGAAGAAATTTGGACACACAAAGAGACACCAGAGATGTGCACCCCCAGAGCCAAGGCCACGTGAGGACAGAACAAGGTGGTCATTTGCAAGATAAGAAGAAAAGCATCAAATAAATGATACTGTCAACACCTTGATCTCGGACTTTTTAGCCTCCAGAACAGTGAAAAAAATCAATGTCTACTGTTTAAGCTACGCAGTCTGGGGTAGTTTGATATGGCATCCCTAGCAAGTTAATCCACCACCACACCTTGGAATTTCCCCCCCAAGTAGTGAGGGAGTTTGAGCAGTTATACTTGACTTTCACCTTCTGTACTCACGCTCTCATACGCTCTTCTTGTCAAGCTTGCTGGGCCTCTGACCTGGAGACCACTTGGAATGGCCTCACCTGCTTCCTGTTTCAGCTCCTGACCCTTGTTCTGCTACGTTCCAGTATTGCTCACAGACAGTAGCACATCCATTTTCATCTGAATAAGACCTTAGGGGACAGTCCTGCTCAGCTAGGACTCAGGTAGCAGAATTTAAAAGAGTTGGAAGAGCTGGAATTCAGGGTACGGAATGGATTCTAATAGCAAACACATAGAATTAAATACACTTTGGAGAGACAAGAGCCACCAGTTATTGCCAAAGATTTAAGATTCAAACTGAGTCCTGCCGCAGAGTTCAGGATAGTAACACTACATTAGTGTCCTTGTAAGTAAAGTGCACAGGACTAACATAGAACAAATGAGGTAAGGGTGTGAATGCAAATTTTAATTCCTTGCACCAATAGTGCTTGATGGCATTGTTATGAGTCTAGAGAAGAAAAGAATAGCATGTTGAAAGAAGAAATTAAGTTTTTCATTATACATCTGAGAAACAATCATATTTAGTTTGGAGCCCTATAAAATAAGGCATGAAATGGAAATATTAAAAAGAGGCAAAAAGTAAATAATAAAGATGTTTAAAATCTGTTTGAAAACTTTGAGGAAAAGCTTATAAAATTTGAGAAATAGAGAAATAAAGATCAGCAACAATACTAAAGTTTTTGAAGTGGTATCACTGGCTTCGGACCACCTGTTATCTATTGCAACTGAGAATTTAAAAGAGAAGAAGTAGATTTTAAAAGCTAAAAGAGAGATTTAACTGGGCCTCATAAACTTTGAGGGTCAGAGGGAAATATTAGAAAATGCCTCCAAAGGTTGAAATGACTATCTTTCTAGGTATGCTTAAGGCAAAGTTATATATTAACCATTACACTGGATCTTGGGAACAAGCCATATAATTTATCACAGTGAGGACAAATAGTTTGGAAGTACGGTTCTTGGACTCTGAGTGGTATATAAGAATTCAGTGGTAACTTAACTTGCCTACAACTTCTTTACTGAAAGCCTGACCTAATCTCTTCCAGAACTGCAGATTCAAATTGATTTCTGTGGTCTGGATAGATAACTATTCCAGTAGAGTTATGTAATAAATTCTTTTATAGAAGAGGGATATGCATGTCTCAGAGGTTCTCTATCTTTGTATTGATTTTTTTTGTTGTGTGGTGAAAGTCACATCACATAAAATAAACTATTTTGATATGTACAACTCAGGGGCATTTGATACATTCACCATGACATACAACCATCACTTTTATCAAGTTCCAAATTCATGTTATTTGCAGCTAAGTCAGTCTTTAGTATATTTCTTTTTGAGGTTTCCTTAAAAATAATAATAATGCGGTATACACTCTGGAAATCTGAAGGGTTCCAATAAATTTTTCATTTGGAATGATACATGTTTGTGCTTGATAAATATATGACAACATATTAAATCTGAGTGTTAGGGACCACCAAGATAAAATGCTAACTGGAAAAGGTCCTGGAGAAAAATCTTACTTCTTCATTTTAGCCTCTGGAGAAACATGAAAATGCACAACACTCCAAATGCACATTGCAAATAAAATTTCATTGCTGTAAACTGTAAAAAATTTAGTCTTCAGTGGGGAATTTTGTGCATAAACTTCAGGAAAATGAATATAAAAGTTTATTCCTCTATGTTTGCACATTGTTACATGATATAGCTGAAAAATGGTAAAGATAATAAAAAGATAAACACTGATCATTCAGTCAAGTAAAAGCATGCAAAATATATTTTATAGATAAGTACATGGGATTAATGAACTTTTAAGGATAATAAAACTAGTTACAATAAGCTTTGATTATGTAAAAATACATATGCTTGAAAAAGATATCCCACACCAAAAGATATATCATGAACTGATGTTCTTTCTGCAGAGACAAGGGTTAATAAATGAGAAAACGAAATGCCCTCTCAGGAAATCCAGATTTACAGCCCTTTGGACTTTGTGAGTGGTTTTTAAAGGTAGATAATGGATGGATAAATGGATAGATGGATGGATAGATAGATAGATAGATAGATATTCACTAAATAATACAAGTGATCTTATGAAAATACATGTGCTTTGAAAAGAGAAAAAATTCCCCATACCAAGTGTGTCTCCACTAGAAGTCTCATTTGGGGTCTGAAAACACTATCAGAAGACAATGAAGTCTTTGGTTCACTGTATATGTGTTCTTGAAGGGGTCACATGTTGGATGGCTATACCTTCTCAGCAACTCATTTAAGAGACTAATTTAGTAGGGTCAGGAGTGAGTGAATAAATTTAGATATGGAGGAATTCCCTGAAGGTCAAGGGTGTTGAGTGAAGGACTTCAATGGGAAAGGGCAGTTTGGGGACCTGACTCGGAGCAGCATGAGGGCATGGGAAACCCACCTTGACAGAAGAAAGTAAGAATTCAGAGACATTCTCAACAGGCTTGAATATCTTTACATTGTATTCTATAGTTGGTGGTACGGTGCTCTCACAGAGAAGTCTTCTTAATATAATTATTAGTCATTATTGCTCTGCAAAACATTTAGGGTATTATACAGAAAAGATGTCCTGCATAGGAAAGTGTGGGATATCTTTTTCTTGATTTAAGACAAAAATGAAGAAGAGCAACACATAGGCATTCTCTTACTATCTCCCCAGCAGGGAATTTGCCTTTAGGTTCGCTCTGCCTCGGCTGGCATTGCTGAGCCTCGGAGGGGTGTGGCCGTGGTGCGGTTCCTCTGAAGCTGATTTCCGCTCTCCTTGACTGATCTTGGAAACATCTAAGTGTCCCAGCACTGCTCCTAAAGAGTACTTTTCATTTCAAATATGAGCTAAACACCAACATCTTTAATATTAACACTCCTTAACCCACCTACTTTGAAAAGCAGGATTTTTCTGCATCAGCCACTTTTCTCTTCTTGGAGGTAGTTATAGTGGGAGTTCTAAATGTTGCGTCAAACGGCCCAGTTCATTCCCATCAACAATGTGCCTTGCTGCAAAACCTCCATATCTGACTGATGCAACCAAATTTGCAACAGATTAATGGACTCAGATGACAGATCCCGGAAGTAGAAGAGACAGATGGGGACAGGCTGGGGCTGGTTCTCTCTGGGCCTCGGCTTTTCCATTCAAAACAGGACAATGTTCCTGAAACTAGATCGTATGAGTTTGAATGGCCATGGATTGCCTATCAAGGATCTATCTGAGTAGACAGGTGTCAGGCTGGTGTCCTCAAGAGTGAGCAGGGATTCTTATCGTGTTAGGCCTGTGTGTGAATCCCAGCTTTGAAAAACACTATCACTTCAATTCTGTCTTAAGTGGGCATCATATCTGGCTTGAAGCCTGGTTGTGAGGATCAATGAGAACTACGCAAAGTCCTGGCACAGCATAACTAGGGCAGGTGGCTATGAGTGCACATAAACTCTCTGAACTACCTAGCCTAGCACGCCACACAGGAGGAGCAAATAAATGTCGGTTTCCTTCCTCTTTCCTTTTCTCATTTATCTCAGCAACTTTCTGAATTTGGTATCAGGATTCAGTGTCATTCCCATCTCCTCTGGTCAAATTGGATCCACAGGAGCAATACAGGTGAAGCCCTGCCGCATAAATTCCAAACGGTCTGCAGAGCAAACAACAGAAAGCTGTCTGGGGCTGTGGCTGTGGTGTTGATGAGCAACTTTTAAGAGAGGCTCTGCTATTATGCTTTGATTAACATAGTATTGAAATGCTTCTGTGGGAAAAACGTGGATAGAAGTGCGATGCCACTGAGGACCACGTCAGTGAATCTGTTCATCATCTCAGTGTCATTTCTCCAGGAAAAAAAAAAGGAATGTACCAGTTTTTCTGTGGCTGATATAAGAAGGTCTGTCCTAGGGTTTTCTTCTGCAGCTGGAGAGGTAACAAGGTATTTAGTGGAACTGTACTGAGTGCACTCATTCATAGATCTCAGATCTGTACGGATCTCAGCTGAGCATTAGCTCTGGGATTGGGAGGTATTGTTATGCTTATTTTATAGATATGCTCCAAGATTTCCCGTAATCATCAACTGTACCATTAAATAGCAATTGTGACATAGTCTAAAAAATGTAGCAATTGTATTTCTGTCCAGAAGACAAACTGCTTTTATGAACAAGAACCATACAAAAGGACATAAGAAAAACTGAGTTTATCTATGTTGCTGATATGAGGGAGCTATGTAGCAATATAAAACAGTGGATAATCTAAAATTTCAAGTGCAGCCAGTGGTAACTCCTGGGAGACACATCGCTTGTGGTCTGCTATATGGTGGCTAAACTAATCATTTTTATCTGTTGGTCAGTGTAAAATTAATGGCCCTCAGAAATAGTGATCTAAATAAATGCGGTCTATTATAACAATTACAATGATAAAAATAACTATAAAAAGATTTATCAATAAAATTGATTTGCTGTACTACCACTCTTTTATGGTCTTAAAACCTACATTAAGTAGTCAATTTTTAAAGTATGCTCATAAAATTAACATCTTTTTTAGAATAGAAAGGGAGGATGGTTTTGTTTTTCTAGCATGTGAAGCCCAAGTTCTTTGATCCTTCTTCTTGGAATATAAGCTATAAAGACTAGATAAACACTATCCTAAATGACTTATTGAAAAGTTACCTAGTTTTGCTGACAGTGTATGGCTTGCTTGTCATGCTTATTGGATTTACAGACATATTTAACTGGATGAATATGCAAGCACTGTCATCACCAGGTACCACCACAGAATCTGTGGCTTAAACAACAGAAATGTATTCTCTCACAGTTCTGGAGGCTAGAAGTTCAGGATCAAGGGGTCAACAGGTTTGGTTTTCTCTGAGGCCTCTCTCCATGGTCACCTTCCCAATGTGTCCACACGTGGTCTCTTCCCTGGTGCCCAAATTTCCTTTTCTTATAAGGGCACCAGTCAGATTGGATTAGCACCCACCTGAAAGACCTCCTTTTAATCCAATCTCCTCTTTAAAGATTTATCTCCGAATACATTTACATTCTGAGGTACTGGATTTAAACCTATGAATTTGGGAAGGGAGGAAACACAACTCAACCCACAACTTCTTAACTGCATTGCATCTGAATGATATCTGTATCAAGTGCCTCACTGTCTGAATATCTTCTGAGAGTATTCAAACAGCATATCTGAATGACTCAGCTCTATTCATTGTTGTATCATTCATAAACTTCCTCAGGTTCTTACCAGGGTTATTTTAAATTCACTGCACTTCAGAAAGCTCTTTGGCTCTAAATAACATTGGCCGCTGCTTCATTTCCTGAGGTAAGCGCTGGGTGTAGGCTGCCTAGCTTCACCAAATTGATGAAGGATTGGAGGTCAGCATGGCTCCATGAAATTCACTGGTAGTTTGTTAAAGAATACTAATTTAACCTACAGTTTCTGGCTTCTCCACAACCAAACATATCACTTGTTCTCTGGAAAAGTATTTGGTTGATATCCGTAAAATTTCTTCTTTGCCATTTCCTCTGATATTGCCGTGGATGGAAGCCCACATGAGCACAGAGTGGCTAAGGCAGAACCAACACAGCCTGAGGACGACACACCGGAATAAAGACCTGGGCGAGGGTAACGCAGCTGTATTTTATAAACATGACATTCAAAGCATCATTTCCTCAGTCTTTGCCATAAGCGGTTATAAAATATCATTATTGTTAATGTAAGGGGGGCAGTTGTTGCCATGGTTCTTATTTTCCTCTAGATAGTCTGTCAACTGCTTCACCTAAACTTTATTTTCTTTAAATAAAAATGAGTTGGCTTTTGTTTTCCTGAAACAACTTGTTCCTGTCTAGGTTGAAGAAAATAATGCAAACCAAATAAAAATGTTCAAAATGCTGTCTCTGCCACTGGCCAATTACCTGCCTGCGTTGGCTGTTCTTATCTAAAACTCAGCGGGAGTTCCAATTACTGGTCTTTCAGAGAGCTTAGTCTCGGGCCAGTGACCCTGACCACATCGTGCATATCCCAGTCGATAAATTGACCAAGAAAAACAAATGTACACCATGTTTTCATAGCAATGATTACCCTTTGCAATCATTGGGAAAAAATAGCTTTTATCAGAAATTAAATTTTCTCTCTAAACAAATTTGCTCTGTATTTCCCCAAACTTTTCATAGGAGGCAAGAGCAATCTAAGAAGCTTAAAAATAAAATTTGATCATGAAAATCATAAAGACTGACCTCTTATGTTTAGTGCTTTGGAAAACTTAAGTAACAGATGCATAGTTTTGTAAAACTAAAGGAGTTCAATATTTAAATTATTCATCCTTGAAAAGTTCATAAACTGAGATCACTTAGTTTTCACCCTTGATATTAAATTTTGGTATTTTGTTCCATTTTTCAGTTTGTCTTCCAGCATTTTTATAAGATGAATACCAAATTATTACTTATCATTTGCATTACTTTCTGTTCATTTCTTTCTGAGCCTGTCAGTACGCTCAGGGGCCTCACCCATCAGCAGGTGCACCACACTCTCCACCCCCAGAAACTAGTTCACTGGGACTAGGCTCCAGGTTACTCAACATCTGCTAACAGTAAAAGGTTCCCCATGCTGCTTCATAGGATCATAAACCTCAGTTACTTCTGTTATCGTAGGTGAGGGTTCACTCTCCTCTTTTATGGAGCAAGAACCAAGGTTAAGCAACTCCCTATTGGTCTCTGTTTCAAGTCACAAGAAACTGGAAAGAAAAGGCTTCTGCTGACATCTGTGTTTACTCCAGACTAATACATTATCAAGAATTCACCCTCTAGTACCTTCTGGAATCTCAAGTACAGAAACCATTTTAATTTCATTTATGAGGCTAAGCACATTTATTTTGACTGCACTTTCTTTTTGATGCAACATTTCTCCAAGAGTTTCATATAGTAACTGATAATGAGAAATGCATTTATTTTTTTTCTCACAATTCCCATCACTGTCCGTCAAGTTCTTGTTTCTGACTTGAGGTTTTGTGGTTAGTGTTCCGATACTGTCTCCTATCACTCATTGGTCAAAGCAGCAAAGCACATTCACACCCTCATCCAAAGCAAACATCCTTATTGAGAAAGATAAAATGTCAACCTAGAATAAGAAAGTGACTAAATAAAGCACCAAAATAAGCCCCCTCCAAAATTCACAAACTGTTTTTTGACTGTAGTGTTTTATATAACAACTCTGGACAGATCATTAGGACAGCCAGTGTAAATTACCTTTGGGAGAAGCTTGTCCATAGAGGGAAAAGCGAGGGAGAGTTACATGGCAGCAATAGGAGGGCAGAAGGATGCACACCTGAGGGCCTGTGGGGGAGTTCATTTGTTGGTGACATGGGGTATTTGGACATAGACAGCATCTGAGAAGAATTATACAAAAAAGGACAGGATGAAAATGAGTGGAACCGAGGTTCTCGAGAAGCTCACAGGGAATGCATTTAGCAAAGAGGATAGAGTGGTCAACCCTAAACACAGGAAGGTCATTTCATCCTCTGAGAAGGAGGAAAAGGGGTAAGGGTGGGTGCATGGGAGTTGTAGGTGGGAGCAGAACCTCAAACAGATCTTTGGTTATTTCTCTCTAAAGAGTGTGAGGCCAGACCTATTTTATCAGTTGAAGAGCTGCAAGTAAAGAAAGGTGCTCACGGAAAAGGGCAGAATATATGTAACTACTGCTCTAGAAAGGAAAGAAAACAGACCAGAAACTAGCAAGGAAGCTGAAAGCAGCAGCGTGTCCTGCTAAGGTTACAGATGAATTCGAACAATCTCTACTTCACGCAAATGCTTACCTGGTCTTCTCCGCAACCCCTGACTGCCTGTGGTTGGAGCAGGCCATATGGATTGTGGCCAGATCCAAATCTGGGCATATGAACAGTGGATTTACAGAGAAAGAGATGATAAAAGGTAGAGTATAGAGGAAGCTGACAAAGGGCTAATTAAAGCAATGGACCGAGCCTGCAAAGGGAAGGAAGATAGCCAGGAGGAACCTCATGGGCTATGAGAAAGTGTGTATATTTGTGTGAGTGTTTGTGTGTATCTCTGAGAGAGAGAAATAGAGTGTATGTGTGAGAGAGTGTGCATTTGTGTATAAGGGTGTGAGAGAGTGTGTGCGTACGTGCACTTGTATGTGTGTTGGGTGGAGAGGAGTCAAACAACTGGAGGAGGTCTTGCTGAATGGGAACAGTAGCTTCATTGTGGAAAAGAAAATGAGAGCTGGGAGCACAGAATGTCACTGTCCACATGGGAACTGTCCATTTACAGAGATCGGACAGATCAATCTGGAGCAATGCTGAAGCCAAGGCCTGGCCTTGGAAATAGGTCTCTATGACCAGGGTGCTTCTGTGCCTGAACTGCAGGCTGATGAAGAAGTGAGGGTGCTGTGCGCTCCTCCACAGAGCTGTGGAGCTTACAGATATGCTCCAAAGTTGGAAAGGAGTGGACATGCGTATGTGAGTTACATATTTGACAAATGTCAGAGAAGAAGCTGGAGGTGAAAGGTTACAGTGACAAGGAGTGACAGAAGTCTTAAATGAAGGGAAACTTTCTTTTGTGTAAAAAGCAGAGATCTACATTAGCGACATGGAAAGGCGGGGCAACACCTTGCCTGCCTCGCTTGTTGTTTGGAGGCTGGTAGGAAATGATGGATATACAAGTCCTCCAAGGAGTGTAAATTATCATTTAAATTAAAGTTATTATTATTTTTTGTGTACAAAAGTACACATAGACATTAATATTAGAGCGTATACATGCAAAATTATCAGCCTTATACGCTAGTAACACTATCGACATTAGCAACTTGTAATATCTTACACTTTATCTTAACAGTTCTTAACGCGTTTCATGTGCGCATTTTAGTGCTTTCTCACAACAACCCTGGGAGGGAAACAGAATATGCTGTTACCCACAGCCGTGGAAACTGATGAACAGAGACACCAAGTGATTTGACTAAGGCCCAAACCAGGGACAGAGCCAGCAGTTATATTTTGGTAAAAGAAATTGAAGTCTTCAAATTTTTACAGGTAATAAAGAAAAAAAGCTTTTCACCAGGTGTTCATTTGCTTCTTGCTTTTCCTATATGACAACACCTAGGACACCTGTACTGCATACCTGATAGCTCTCCATTCTGTATTTTTTTCTTAACCACAATTACTTTTCACATCATCTCTTGGTAGCAGAGACAAAGCCCTGATTCTGTTCCTGGGGCACTGCTCATTGCAAATGAATATAGAATCATTTTTGGTTGCTTTTCAGGAAAATATGATGCTATTCTTAATATAACCATCTCTAATCTGTCCAAATGGGAGTGTTTCAATATCAAAGACATTCTCAAAATAGATTTTTTTCCCTTGGAAGCCTCTCTTCACTGAAGTTATGCTTCAGTGAGGACTACATTTTTTATGCTGATGCTTGTAGTGACCTTGTTTTAAAATTCATGAGCCTTGGTTTTCTCATCTGTAAAATGTGTAACCCGCAGGGTTGATGTGACAGAGTTTCTAAAGTGCCTGTGGGAGGCCTGAGACTTGTCAAACAATCAGTAAACAGTAAGGGTGACTTTACTCAGCCATGATTTGGTGCCCTGCATGTCATTGTTAGAGTATTTCCTTCTTCTGTGGAACTGTGTCACCGCACTGACACCAACGAGAGGAAACCGACAGCTGCAACCTTGAGGCGGACACTGCGGTCTCACTAAGGAGGCATTCACAAGCTAATTTCTTAAAAGGTGGTGCTCTCACTCTGTAAGACAGGAAAGGCTTTCTTTAAACAAGACACACGAATCTCAATACAAAAACACTTAGCAAATTCACCAACATTAACAGTAAGAAGCTCTGCTTTTCAAAACACACCAAAAAGAAAGTCAAAAGGCTAATTATAGATGAGGACCTGTATTATACGAACCCAGCAATGTGAGTCATGGTTAATATACAGGGTGCTGGGCAATGACCAGTAAACAGTTTTGCAAAAAAACTGCTGCTAGTCCTGGTTTTACTCAGGAGAGGCAGGCTTTTAGTTTTCTCTTCTTTTTTACTACTTCTCTAACATCTTTCTTCATCTTGGCTCATGCACAATTAGATCCTCATCATACAAACACACTAATACTTGTCTGAAGTCATGCAGCCAGAGTACGGGTCTTCAACAGCCCCTGCCTCTGCCCCACCCCCTAACTCATGGCTTAGGGCTGGCTGGGGCACCTTCCACCCTGCTCTCAATTCTCCCCTCTGCTGGGTCTCTACCCAGAACCACTCTCAGATGTCCCTTCCTCTCACACTCCCTGCAAGGCCAGCCTGGTTCTGGAATGCCTGCCGAGGGGTCTCAGACTATAGATGGCCAGTAGCAATATGATATTCTAAAGCAGACTGAAATTAGGCCCCTGATGCCAAGAGCTGGGAAGGGGAGGGCATGTGGTGAGGGAGAGAAAGCTAATTTCAATTCAGGAAACTTGATGTTAAATTTTTCTTTGGGGTAAAAACCCATGCCCTTGTAGATGAAAGCACTGGAAATATGCAAAATGGCAGTGGGAGCGACCACTGAAAACACAACCCAAGGAATTAGATCCTTCCAGACTAATCACCTAGTCAGGTCCTCATGCCTGCCTAACCGTCAAGACAGGAAAGGCCTAAGCAGCTGCTCTATGCAACGCCTAATTGTTTTGCCAAAATAAACTGGGTACCATGGGTTTTGAACAATCCAGATAGCTTAATAATAAGGGAAAACTTCTGGGGCATCTTATTATGTTTCAAGCATGGTTCTTAGCATGTGACACTTATGAACTCACTTATTTCTCAGTACAACCTTTTAGAAAGTGTCTGTTGTTATGTTGAGACTTGTAAAATTGCCAACATCCAACTGTTGGGAACCACCCTGCCTGGTTACAGAAGCTGTAACCCCCAATGGCTAAGGCTGAATAAAAAGACCTTGGGACAATAAGCCACTAAGAAGACAAAGCTTATCTTCCCAGCAGAGGTGCAGCCTCTTCCTCCTTTACTTCACCTTGCTTGGTTCCAGGCAGATGACTGGTTAGCCAATGATGGGTAAAATTTCTCTAAGGGAGGGGCAACCTAAGACAGGCATGGTCATGAAGGGGCCGTCAGGGAAGGACTTAGGGGATGATAGAAAAGGGGTGATGGACCTTCACCCCTCAGCTATGTCAAACCCTTCATCCTCATTCTGTCTGTAAGAAGTCTCCTAATCTCTTGGCTGCCTTACTTCCCCCACCTGACTTAAGCCTGAAACAATGCTGGAGGTGGGTGCAGCCCTGTGCTGGAAAGGGCAGGTTCCCCGGGGAAATTAGACCTAAGAAAGAATGCATAAAATCTTGTGAAAATGGCTTCACTAAGGCTACCCTCAATTTAAATGATAACGGTCCAAGCATAAAATGAGTTTGTTTCCCAAAGTTTTATGGCCCGTTGGCTATCTGACTCTGACTCAGAATAAGCCCTCATAGTTCTTTGAATGTTATCTATTGTTTGATCATTACTGCCTGGCAATGACTGATGAGCTTTACATATATGCCCTGTATTTCTAAGCAAGTTAAACCCAATCAAAGTCCATGGAGGACCAGGCTCAAGGCCCTTCCCCTCTGAGAGACTGGCCACCTTTCCTCCTCAAGCAGATAATGTCTTGGTAGACTTATTCTCATCCACAGTGGCCCACAGAACCCCCCCCCCCAACCATTTTGACCTGCAAATGGCAACTGTGTGTAGTTCAGCCTGCATTTTGCCTGAATTTTATAGAAGGAACCTAACAAGACATAGAGCACTTCCCAGAGCCGGGACCCAGTTTCTATGGTTGTTATAAACTACTGAAATACACCACCTCTCTACCACACTGAATCTAAATGATGGAAAAGGTTTCTTCCAATTTGAAAATTCTGTCCATGAATTTGCGTCCTATCATTCCCAGTCTGCACACACACCAATCTCTTGTTCGAATTGCCTATTTCTTTTGAAATAATACCACTGTTCACCCAGTCACTCAGCTGGAAATCTCAGAATCAAATTTGATTTCTCTTTTTATTTCACAATGACCAGAATCCACACACTATTTATTAAGCCCATCTTAGCAGGAGCTGCAGAAGCATAAGGCTTGAGAGCTGGAAGGGACTTGAGAGATAACCTAGTCATTTTTCTAATGTGGATAGAGTCACTGAGCAAGCAGGACAAGAGTCTGTACTCCTGAGTTCTGGTTCTCACACTGGACTAAAGCTACCAATAAGCCCTCCTTGCTTCTCCCGAGCTTCAGGACCAAACCTTTCCATGTGACAATAGCTCAAACTCTATGGAAGTTACTATTATAAACTCCATTTTACAAATAGGAAACTGAAGCACAGAGAATTTAAAATGATTTACCTCAGGTCACATACCTCGCAGACTAGTTCCAAAAGCCATGTTCCAGATCACTTGGACACACACCCTTTGTCCCATCTTACCTTTCAGTGGACAAAGCTCACACTTACCGCCTTTGGGAAGCAGTTCCCAATTCTCCCCCCACTGTGGGATGACTTGGAAGTCTGATCTGCCAAACCCTCAGAGCCCCCAGGAAATATCACATTCTATGGAATGCACTACTTATTCGTCTGTTCTCTCCACAGGCTTGAACACACCTGAAGGGAAGTGACTGCGTTTTATTATTCTTAATATCCACAGGACTTGACATAACACCTAACAGTAATCGCTAATGAATATTGTCGAGTGGCTATCTAACTACTCTTCTTGCCTTCAATTTCTCCTTATTCCAGCCATCTTTCATCTCGAAGTGAGCTCGGGAAACTAGTGAGACCTTTAGTTGTAAGTGCAATGGAAAAAGATAAGGCCTTCACTTATCTTTCTTAATAACCAAAGATAAGCCTTTTGATTATTGTTCCCTAAATGTCTGGCCATGAACTTATAACACTATTAACACAGTAATATTTTTCATCCATGGTCACTATCTCAGACCCAAATTATTTTAAATTTTATAAGTGGACTTGTGAGTGTAAAAATAAACTAATTTACTTTATTTAACCTAACCCATTAGACCAGAAATTAGATCCCTACAAGCAGGTCAAAGAAGTACATTTGATCTTAACACTGAGGGTCCTAGAGTGGGCTTCAGAAGGCACTACAGTGAGGTAGATTTTAAGTGACTTTATGCTTAAATTTGTTAATTCTAACTGAGGTGTTTAGACTGCTACTGTGTCCCATGGTTTGAAACCATATGCAGAATTACAATAAATAGTGCAGAGCGAATTGGATCTCCAAGTGGAAAAATGTATTTTTATTTCTCACATCATATTAAAAAAATTAATTCCAAATGGGAAAGGCAAAATAATTAACTCTTTACAAATTATTTTGACCTGTGAGTGAGCAAAAATCACTAACTACAGAAAATAATACTTATAAATTGGGCTTTATTAAAATTAAGAACTGGTGTTCATCAAAAGAAAAAAATTAACAGGCTGCAAAGGAAAGCCACAGCTTGGAAGAAGCCATTCCTAATACATATATCCAATAAAGGAACTGTGCCTAGAATATATATATATAATATATATATATATATATATATATATCATTAGGAAAAAGACAACAGACAAATGGATAAAGACTTGGGCATTTCTCAAGAGATCTAAATGCCCCCCCCCAAAAAAAAAGTCAATATGAAAAGATGCTCAGTCTTTTCAGTCATCAAAGATACAAATAAATAAGACCACTATGCCATACACCTACTCTCCTGACAAAATGGCTAAAATGAGGACAGAAAACAAGAAATGTTGACAAGGATCCGAAACCAGGAGATCTTTGAAGTATGCCTCTGGGACTATAAACTGTACAACCACTTTGGAAAACTCTTTGGCAGATTTCGTTAAAGTGCTCCATAGAAAGCAATTCCACGTTGAAGTATACCCAACAAAATGTGTACATATGTTTAACAAAGGACATTCGTAACAATGTTCCTAGCAGCACTGTTCCTAAGAATCCCAGAATGGAAACCGCACAATTGTTCATCATCAATAGAACAGAGGGATTAAATATGGCATAGTCACAGCCTGGAGTACTGTAGAGCAGTGAGAATGAATAATCCACGAATTTACACGGTTTGGGTGAATCTCACCAACATCATGTTGAGTAAAGAAGCCAGACACCAGAGAAACCATACTACATGATTTCCTTAATATGAACTCTCAAAACTTGTCAAGCTAATCTGTGACTTAGAAGTCCGAATGGTGGTTCTTTTTTTTTGCGGGGAGATAGGTAGTGACTGGTCAGGAGCACAGGGTGGGCTTATGGAATGCCCAGGACGTTTTGTTTGTTTGTTTGTTTGTTTGTTTTGTCTGGAAGCTGGAATCTGAGAGATGCTTGAATATGTTCAACTTGCTGTGTTTAAAATATATTCACTTTTCCTCATGTGAGTTATACCTCATAAAAATAATAAAAGTCACATGGAGAAGAAACTCCTGGTGAAAGCAAAAGTCATTACTTACATTCATTATGAAGTCATACCTCCAATGTATATAAGGTTGCTTTTTTTTAGTATGTATGTATGTATGTATTTATTTATTTATTTATATAACATAAAATACTTAGTAGATATAGTTTCATCACCTCATTCCATTGTGGCAGGGAGAAGTCAAGTTTTAGGTCAGGTTTGAGGTTCCTGGGGGTGAGGGGTTGAATTGTCCCAAACTCATGTATGGGAGGCCTACACCACAGTATCACAGAGTGTGACCTTATTTGGAAATAAGTTGTTACAGATGTAACTAGGTAATGAGGTCACACTGGATTCAGCTGGGCCCCTAACCTGAAATAACGCATGTCCTTACCAAAGGGGAAATTTAGATACAGACATGCTTAGAGGGGAAGATGATGTTAAAGACACACGGAGAAGACGACCCGCAAGGCAAGGAGAGAGGCCTGGCTCTCACAACTCTCAGGAGGCACTGACCCTGCCAACACCTTGATTTTGGATTTCTAGTCTCCAGATCTGAGAGACGATAGATTTTTGTTATTTAAACCACTCAGTTTGAGCTATTTTGTTATAGCTGTCCAAGCAAACTAATAAATTGGGAAAACCAAAAGGTCAAGTATCTTGCCTATGGACACCCAGCCAGACAGCAGGAAGGGAAGGTGATAGTAAAGGCTCCTGTGTACAAGGGTCTGCCCTTCTCCGCCCAACACACACACTTCAATTAGCATCGTACATGCTTGGCAAAACTGCTCTAAAAAAATGGGGAGCGATGTTATGCAGGGGAATGGCACAATCCCTTTCCTGTTTTGGAACAATGTAATGCCCTGAGTCATGTGACACACTGAAGCTGGAGCACGAAAACCTACACCTCCCAAACAGTTCTCTGGGCCTGGGGAGGAGCCTTTAGAAGGGCTATCCCTGACCTGGCAGTACCCTAGGTCTGGAGTATTTCAAAGATGGAAAGGGAACAACGTGCCTGCTCCCAAAGGTTCCCATCTTGCTTCAGTCATGACCTCCTTGAGAATCTGCTGAAAGCTATAAATCCTCTCATCAGACAAATGTCATACCCAGGTTTAAGAGTATAGGTAAGGGTTTTCTTTAAGGCAAGGGATTGGTTTCTTGCTTTCTTTTCTAGAAATAAAGATAAATAGTTAAAGAAAACAGGGCTTTCTGCTCATCATCTCAGAGAAAGACTGCAACTAACTAACTACTGGTCCTATGCCAAGACTCAAAGGTAGTCTGGAAACTTTGTAGCTTTCCCACATTGATTGTTTTTGCTCTTCCCCTATATCTTTTCCCACTGTGATTAGTAGTTAACTACTATGAAAGGGACTGTGGTTAGGAGCAGAAAGAAAGGGGAAGCCCGAGGATAGTACCCGCTTCATAGCCAAGTCTGGGGAGTGAAAAATGGAGAGGAGAGGAGCTCAGGGATTTCGGTCTTCAGGACTTGTGAATAGCAGAATACTGTCTCCTTGGGAAGAATTTTCATTCTCTTTCCTGTGGATTTTTTAACATTTTATTTTAACTCCATTTCCCATCATGCCCTTATTGCTCAGAGCTATGGGAAGCCAAATCATCGAACAGAGCTGGTCAAAGGGGAAAGAAAAGGACACAAAAGCATACGAATTTTATATTTTTACACTGAGGATCTTAACTAAAATATTTCACCAACTTCTAAGTTGTAACTGGTTAAATATTCCTCAAACAGTAAGGAGTATTAAAACTTAAGGGCAGGTTCTTTAACTTGTTCACCATTGTATTTGCAGAGCAAAACACCCTATCTGTCACATGGAAGACACTCAGTAAATTGTAGGAATGAATGAATGAATGAATGAATGAGTAAATGAACAATGACTGAATGGAATGGTCATGGGATTTGCAGTAATAAGATCTGGATACCAGTCTACTCATCCATTACATAGATATGTGACAAGTTACTTTGTATCTTTGGGACTGACTTTTCCTTTCCATAAAATACATGAACTGCACCAAATGGAGATAAGATACTCAGACATTCTACAGTACAGAATATGAATATACTTAGTTAAGGTGAAGCTATTTGTAGTCACCACTACATAGAGGTGATAAGATGATATGATACGCGCCAACACATAGATGGCTAGGAGTTCAGGGAAGTCTAATTCCAGCAACTTTCACTTTGTCCTAAAAGAAACCGAGACCTAATTTACCTAACGTGCAATCCTATGATCAGCATGCACTCCGAGGCAATTTGCATAACCACTGCTTCAGTCAGGACTAGACCGAAATAGCAGGAGGAAGAGGCAACGTCTCAGTTCCACCAGGAGAAAGTTTTGACAAGTACACACTGGTGAAAGAAGGAAGGAAGGAAACTGCTCATCTGGATGACAGAAATCAACTGTTTCAAACCACCAAAAATTCCTACAGCTTTGAGAATAGTTTTGTGACTGGTTTTTAATACCCTTGAAGCCTTTTGGTAAGAGAACAAGAGTCCAACTTTGAGATTATATGCTTGTCTCGAGGGCAGATATGTCCTGAAAGTCTTATATAAACAGTGCATGATAGAAATGACATTCAATTCAGAATAAGACATTTATAGCGTGATAGAAACTGACATTAAGTTGATTTCATTAATATTTATCAGGCTATCTTACATGTATGACTCTCTTTTTATTAAATGAATACTGTCCATCTTTAAGATATTTTCATTACTGCATAAAAGTATGCTTCTACCATCTAGGCATCTTATTGTATTAAATGTTCTTTCTGCAAAGTAATAAGCAAAAAGACTTCAATACATGCACACACCAAATTGTTACACACACCTGGATAGATTCCTCCAGTTTCTTCACAATATTGTGCACTGGCAGATCTAACTCTGCTAGCAACACTCAAGTAGTTTCAAAAACGTTGGGACCAGACATATAATTTAATAGTCTTCCTAATGTCCTACTATCCCGTCTTCAAGAGTACCTGGGGTTTGTGCTGACTTTTGTGGAATGTGTCCTCTCACTGACCTGTGATAAATAAAGCCCTATTTTTCTAAAATGTGGAGCATTTTCACAATGACTTTTTCTTATTTCTTGGCTCAGGAAATATTATGCTTGCCTCCTGTGATCATCCTGTTATTCACCAGCTAATATTACTGCCCCAACAACTCCTCAGCTGAGGTGAAAGGATGAAAAAGCAAATAGGACAGGCCCTGGTTCTGCCTTTTCTACGCTCGTGCACAGGAGAGAGCCTTTGCTTTCCCTTCCTCCCCTAAATTCTGTGCTCCCATGTCTTGGGGCCATCTCGGGAGGAGCCTGGGGAGTTAAAGTGCCTTAACTAGAAGATAACAGTATGTCCAAAAGCCATAGGGGACACATGTTGTCAACTGCAGCTTGAAAATACTTCTGCTGCACTGCAAGTGTTAAGGATAGAAAATTATCTAAGACTTTTAAAATAAACCATGACTTAAACAATAAACAAATGCTATTCTTAGTGTCTGGTAATTATAGTAATTTTTTTGTTATCTACTTAATCACATGGTTGACTGCACAATATTCTTTCCTTCCATACAGGTGTTGAATAAAATGAAAACATACCTATTGAATGATCTCACCTAAAATCATTCTTTTTTAAAAGTAGGTCTCTGATGGAAAATGCCCAGAGGAATGAGGCTGGCAAGGAGTCCAATATTTCATACCGTTTGATTCCCTCAGAATACCCTGATCTGGAAAGATTTTGTGGTAGCAATGACAGACCTGAGAATTACTCCTCAGGTATGCTGTCTTCCAGTTCTAAGTCTCATGGAAGTACCTGGACCATTTGTTCCCACATTTTGTACCTGAGCTATGCTGGTCGTTTCTAAAGCACCTGGCGATTTTCATGCCAAAAGTCCTGATTCAATAAGTGTGCAGTAGGGACAATGAAATCTGTATTTCTGTCACCCCCAAATTAAGACTGTTATCCTTAAACCATCACTCTTCATAAAAGGGTGTATTAATAAAAAGTAGATTTGCCTCATTATTGAAATAAAAATTGGAGGCGATTACACACAGGAAATCCATGCTCACAAGTAGCAGATTTCAACAAGTAATATTAGGGTTAATTAGCCTCTCTACCTCCTGGGGCTCTTATGTTGATCTGCGTGCCTATCCTTTACATATGAGTTCAAGTATTTTAATGACTCTCAAAAGCTATTACTTTAAGACTATTACTTCAAGACTGTCCTCTGCTCCTCACATCAGCATGTAACATTAGCAACACCAGTTATCAAGAATAAATGAATAGCACTTTTGTGACTCCAATGCCAATAACTATTGAGGCATTTCTAGGAAGTCAGTGTACATATTTGTATGTCTACCTTTGCTACAGACTGAATGTTTGAGCACCCCCCCCACCAAATTCATATGTTGATATCTAGTCATCAGTGTGATGGTGCTTGGAGGTGATTGGTCTTGAGGGTAGATCCCTCCACAGTGGGATTACGTGACCTTACAAAGGAGATTCCAGAGAACTCCCTCACCCCGTCCAACATGTGAGGTGATGATGAAAAGTCATCTATGAACCAGGAAGTGGGCTCTCCCAGCCTCTAAAACTGTTAGAAATAAATTTCTGTTGCTTATAAGCCACCCAGTCTGGGGTACTTTGTTATAGTGGCCTGAATTAATTATGGCTACCCCTAAAATATGACCAAATGAACAACAAATCTATTAAAATTATCGATGGCTAGTGAGTTTAACATCCTAGAGCAGTGATCCACAAAGACATTTCCCGTAAAAGGCCAGATGGTACATAGTCAAAGATCTGTCCAGAAAGTACCCAGCCATGCACTATGAAAACAGAGGCATTTATTGAAAAAGATACAAGAGACATTGTTCATAGGGGAATGATGCCTCAGTTCCCTTCAAAGTAGGCACCCTGGGACCTCACACAGTTGTCCTAGTGTCTCTTCCTCTGTTCAAAACACTCTGCAAAATCCGTTGTTGGAATGTCCATCAGCCGTTCAGTCATATTTTCCTGAATCTCATCGACAGTCTGAAATCTCTTCCCTTTCAAAGGTGATTTTAGTTTAGGGAGAAGTCACAGGGCACCTAATCTGGGCTGTAGGGGGCAGAGTCACCTGGATTGACAATCTTTGTTTATTGCAACCTGTACACATTCAACATTCTCAGGTGTTCTGCTTGTTGCAGGCCTTCCATAACATAGATCACTTTCAACAGATTCTCAACCATCTTTGAAGTATTTGTGACACATTTTTATTTGTGCTGCACTCATTGCATGGTCCCAAAAAGCCTTCTGAATCATCCGACTAGTTTCTAAGAGGGAATGTTCAAACTTAATGTAAAATTTGATGCAGATTCACTCATTTTGAATTCAATATCCACACAGTACACATGCTCACTCAGTGGCATCTACTGCCCCCACTGACTAGTACAGTGAAGTCATCATTGTTCAAGCACGCGCATTCCAGTTCACTCTCCTTGGCTGCTGGGTTACATCAATGTCACACAAACAATTCTCATTATATTGGACTTTTTCCAGACAGACCTCATATTAGGCTTTGCAGGTCACAGCCACTCACTGAGTGGGGGCACTAAAGCAGCCATAGACCTGATGATGCGTGATACTGGCTGGTTTCCAATTAAACTTAATTTATGGGCACAGAAATTTGCATTTCGTATATCATATGCTACAGAACATTCTTCTTCTTTTTTATTTTTTTCCAACCTCTTAAAGATATAAAAACCATTCTTAGTTCAAGGGTTCTACAAAAGTAGGCTGGGGCCAAATTTGGTACTCAGGCCATAGTTGGCTGATCCTGGGCTCCAGCACCAAGTAGATGAAGCCGCTGCCGAGTTCATAGCTGTGTAAACCCTTCCCTTCTGTTTCACTCTCCTGCATCGCTCTTTGGCCACAGATTGCATTCCTGCCTCCACCCCACCGCCATGCAAATGCACTGGGGACCAAGAAAGAATGTATGTATGAGAGTCATCGCAAAATCACATGCCCTGTGTATTCACAGTGTGTGGCTTTGCAGCAGGTACATTACAAACATCAAATAGGGCCCAGACCTACCACGAAACACAAGAGGCCCTGTGAAGTCTTCCCTGCTGTTTATGCGTCAGGTTCCTCGAGTATAAATCTGGACTCGACAGAATGTACCTCAGAGAGGTCCTGCAGAGCCTTATCAGGGAGTAGAATTAAAAAAAAATAAATGTTTTTTATCATATTGCAGATCGTGAATATCTCTTTATGTCTTATCTATATAGCAGAATTGTTTTGATCAGCAATGTAAAACCTATTAACAGGGTCAATTCTGGCCTCCTGCTTTCTTCCAACTAAGTAGCATGAAAGACATGAGAGAAGCTGATGGTTAACAGAGAGCTATGGATGTTAAAAGGTTTAATCTATTAATATAGGGCAGCATTTCCCAAAGTGTGTTATGCTGAATGCTGACTCTGTTAGATGTTCTGCCAAAAAAGCATTTCAAGGTCAAGTAAATCCAGGAGATGTGGCATAAAATAACCTCTTCTTTTTTGATGATTCTTAATAAGCATTAGTATATTAAAGGTTCTGAGGATTCTTGCAATAAAACTGTTTAACTAGGCTAACTAAAGGATTTCTCAAGCTTACATGATCAGGAAAGCTTTTTTTTTCTTTCACACAACTGTTATTCATATTCCAAGAAACTAATAATCCACAGGAAATATTTTGGGAAGCCCTGATATGGACAAGGGGGAAGAATTTAAAGGTTTTATGCAGGGGAGTGAGTTAGAATTTAGAACAACCACTTCAGTAAGGATCAGTCCTTTTTCTCCTAGTTTTTGTCATTTTAAGAAATTACTGCATATTCTATCCATGAACTCAAGCCAGAAAAACAGGAGCCTTATTTGTTGTGGTGGCAACCTTTAAATGATTGTGAAATGCATGCATGATTTTAAAATAACCCCAACAGCACAAATGACAGCATGAAAAGCAAAAGTGTCCTCCCGCCTGTCTCCCACCTCTACGCACAGCCTGGCCTACATTCTAGACGTACAAACTAGGGTTAGCAGTTCACGTTTCACTTTTCGGTTCTTTTTACACAACTCTCGGTCACACGCATGTGAGCCTATTGTTTTAGATTATAAACATTCAGCAGTACCTATTGAAGGACTTTATTCTCACAATCTTTCCTGCCTCTCCACCTCTCACATCTGCTGCTGTGCTGACTTTTGTCAATTTTACTTCCGAAATGTATCTCTTTTCTCTCCATCCGCCCAGAAGGTACTGTCATCGGCGCTCGGTCCTAGTTGGTTTCCCACTTCTCGTCCTTTATCCCTCTAGTCCATTCTCTTATGGTAGCCATAAAGATCTCCTTAAAATATACATTAGACAGTCTCTGGCTTCCAAGTTTTCAAAGGCTTCCCAATAAAATAAGATTCAAAATCTTTACCAAGATCTGTGAAATTTAGCATGACTAGGCTCCTTCTTGCCTCCTCATACTCATATCCAGACTCAGCAAAACCCTCACCTAACTCCAACCGCTCCTGCCTTTGGACACTTCTGGCCTTCTTATCTCCTTAAAGCTCTCTCATTTACTATTTCCTCTTCCCAGAATTCCCCCCTCCAATTTTTTTTTTTCCAGGTTAACCTATATGCTTCTTTTAAATATTAATTTAAACGTGTTCCTGTAAACCCTTCCCCTTTTCCCCTGAAATTCCCTCCCCTCCCTGCTCAGGTCACTGTCAGCCTGTTCTCTATTTCATTGTCTTTGGTTATATTTTTCTTGTTTGTTTGTTTTGTTGATTAGGTCAACAATTTAAAAACAAACAAACAAACAAATAAATATTAATTTAAATCTCTTTTTGTCAAAAAGACCTTCCCAGGGCATCAAATCTAGGTCAGCCCATCTGCTTTTCACATTACAACACTTTGTTTTCCATACAACTTCCAACGATTTGTTATTGTATGTTTATTTTTTCAATGCCTGTAAGATTCCAAAAGAATAAGGAGCATATCTGCTTTATTTAACGCTAAATGCTGTAAAATTGGCAACGTCTCTGGTCACAGAATGGGCTTAATCATTATTTGTTATATGAATGAAGCCAGGCAGTGGAAAATTCTTTTATGGTTTTATTTGCTGTCTTTTCTTTACATGAAATTTAGTCCCACCCAGATTTTCATTTTTTGCAAACTTGTCATGCAGATGACTCATACATTCATTCTTCTTTGTTACGAGTGGAACTTGAAGGGACGCCTCATGTAACTCCCCATTTAAGCTTCACTAACCACCTCAGTTGCTTTCACTCTCTTTTTGGGCACTCATTGCACTATTTTCTCTGCCATTCATTCCATGCCAAATCTTATAATGTCTTGTAACAAGATACCTTATCTGCTCTTACTAATTAACACCTTATATTTACATATTTTGTCTTGCCAATGATGTCATAAGTCTATCAAGTACAGGACTTGGTATTCATATCCTAAAGTACACAGCAGGCCCCTGAACAGAGCAGTAGCATGGAAGAAGGACGCTCCATCCACCGCTTTAGTGAAGGGATTGATATGGGAGTTCCACTGATTTCCTTTCACTCTCTTTTCTTCCTCAGTCCTTCTGAATGCATTGCCACTATGCTGTGAATGAAAGCTGTAATAAAGGTAAGTTCATAGGTCGGAGAGAAGCAATTAAGGAAGGGGTGTGAAGACAGAGGACTTGCCCAGTCTCTCACTTCCTCCAGCAGTGTTACAAGAGGTGAGGACAACTTGATAAGGGAATGGGTGTGTTTTATACTGCGAGGCATCTCCTAGAATATATAAAAGAGTGACTTGTTCAAGATTTTGAAAATAAAGATTTTTAAAACTTAAGTGAAACTATGAGGATTACATCCTCAAAAAATTTCAATCATTGACTCAGTTTCTCTTTAATATTTGAATGAATTAGACTCAAACATCTACTTAATTCAGAAAGCATCTTTGGGATCTGTGAAATTACTCTGTACTTCATGTTGTCACTTCTCTCATCTTGTCCAAATAATGATATTTGAGGAATATTAAAAAAACTGAAAAACTGAATACCTTAGCTACTTTTCCCCCCACCAAAATGTAAGGTTTGCAATCTTTTATTATACTAAGCCAACCCTTCCTCAACTTACTTCTGAAAAATGGTGTAGAAAAGTTAAGCATGTAACAACACCATTTTTGTAGAATTGTTCAAGGTAAGTAGATGTTTTCACAATCCCGACTCTTTTTACCTAGTGTATCTTCACAACAAGCTTTTACGATGAATAGAGTAGAAGATGCTGTCTGTTGTCATTATTTTGTCGATGAGGAAACTGGGCCTAGAGGGCTTATTGACATAATCTGCAGCAGCTAACTTGTGCTGGAGAATTCCCCTGAAATGTAGAGTTGTTATGAGACAATGCTGCTGTTCAGTGAGTTCTAGGACAGGGTTGTTACCCTGGGGTCAGAACTGGCTGCAGAATTTGCAGAATCTCCTGTATGGTGAACATTTGGAGCTCCTTGTTTGAAATTTATTAAGGCAGCCAAAGGGGACAGGGCATTAAACCAAACATGGGGGCCCTTCCAAGCACAGGGCCCTGGGTAACAGCACAGCTGTGTGTCCCTGAAGTGGGGCCTGCCTGGGGTCTGTGGATGGCTAACGTTTGGGTACTAAGGAGACCCTGAACTCCTGAAAGTTTAAGCAGAATTCTGTGTGAATGTGCAAATGATTGTTTCTTGTATTTCACGGCTTTTGTCAGATTTTTACAGTGGTCTGTTAATACGATGAAGTGTTAAGAATGAATCTTCAACAGCAGTAAATGCTCTCACAGAGCCCACAATGTCAGAACAGATTTGCAGGGATGAGCATGCGGGTGGTTACTGTGCATGACCCTTCAGGAGAATATTTATGAATGAGTTCTCACGAAAGTAGGGAAATGCATACAAGAACCAAAAATGGTTAAGGCTGCCCAGATGTTGTCAGAAAGAAACACGCTCAAGAGAGCATCTTCAAATTATAGGAAATAAAATAGTGAGGTATTCAAGATGAACATATTCTTTATCAACCCCAAAGTAGTAGCTGAAAATGAGTTATTTTATTTATTTTCACCCCCTTCAAGGAAGGTTCTCTTTCTTCTGTAATTAGGTGTCACATTCTTTCCTTGAAATAAAGGAGAAATGAATCACTGGAAGATCTGCCAACTCATTGCAATTTATATTTATTTCATATATAATTATAACCCAACCCAATGTTAGGAATTGGAGTAAGGTAGGATTTTATGACAATAATAAAGCCCGTGGAGAAGATGCTCTCAGAAAAAGGAAAAGAGAACTCAAAAGACCTGCACCCTGCCAGCGGTGGTCATGTCTTAGAAGAGCCACACACATATTCCTAAATGCGGAATTTGCTGAAAAGCCTGCTTTTGCTGTTTGAGTGGTGCCTTACAACTGTATTCAGTCCCTTTACACTTTTTAGATTAAAAATGGGGATATAGACAGATGGGTCATTGAATCCACAGAGTAATCCTCATATTTCCATTTGCACAGTGTCAAACTTCTTTGATGCGGCCTCTCGCAAGCAAGAGCACGCGTGATTTGTCTCCTGGTCACTCTGCCGTGCCCTCTCTGTTCTTGCTATCATAGCACCGTGGACACTGTACATGATTTCACTGGCTGCCAAAGCTCTTGGGTTCCAGAGAGAACCGTGGTTGCTCCTGCCAGGTAGCTCATCCACTGAAGTATGTGTTCATAAATCTACCCAGACCTGACGCTGAATGAGTAGGAGGCTGGCAGGTGGGGCGCCTTCCAGCGGTTTCTAGGACTCAGCTGATCATTTGTTTTCTCAATGGAATGGAACTGACCCGCGGGTAATCTTAACTTGCCTTCCCACAGGCCATATACTCCAATTGGAGTCTTCTGGACTTGTTCCCCTGCTCTCTGCACGATGCCAAGGCCACAGGAAGAGGTCGAAACTTTCAACTGGGACAGGCCCGCCCCCGGTGGCCCAAGCCTCTTCAGCCTGGGGCTGGGTACCAGCCAGGCTCGAACCGGGGAGCGGGGTTCAGGGAGGGGGTTTAGATGCGCACGCACAGCCCGGGATTGGGGACCTGCAAAGCCGCGATGTCGAGGTCGGACAGTTCCAAGCGGGAAACGCAGGCAGGACAGCGGGGAGGGCGCCACGCCACTTGCGGTCCCAGGGTCGGTATGCTCTGTCTAGGAACAGCCCCCAGGGCCAAGGAGGCCTAGGAGAGCCCCGGCATCTCTCCCACTCGACCCCGGCAGCTCCGGCGCTGCCCTCCACGTTAACCCTCGCGGGCCCGGGCCCCTCGCCGCCGTTCCCGCCCCTGCGCGCCCTACCTCGGCAGGCTGTGCGGACGCCCGCGCACCCTAACCACCCCCTGTCCGCAGGGTGCGGCGGGGGCAGCTGCCGCGGGCAGCCTCGGAAAGCGCGTCCGCACCCCTGCCGGGCCCGACGCCCACCCTACCCAGCCTCGGGCCCTGCCGGGACCCGCCCTTCCCGCCCACCCAGCCCGCGCTTCGCCGGGCCAGACCTGCGCTCCGCCAGCGTCTGGGCTGCGCCCCCTGGAATACCTGCGCCCCCGGCTCGGGCTGGGGTTCAGCGAGCGCGGCTCCAAATCCCGGTCCTTCCCCGAGGCCACGGGAAATAACTCCAGCCACTAGGAAACTGCTCTGGTCTTCGGCTCCCGAACGTTACACTATATATCCGGCTCGCAGGCTGGGTGTGGGGCGGGAGGAAACCGCCCTCCCCCCGACCTTCCCCGCGGCCTCCGCCTCGGGCGCGGAGCCCGCGGCGGCCCCGGCTGGGGCGGAAGGAGGGCGAGCGGTTGGCGGGGGTCCTGAGGGCCGCAGGGCGACAGCGTGGAGAGCAGGGCGGCCGCGAGTTCAGGCCAGCCCTGAGCCTCCATTCATTCAACACCCAGCAGATCCACGCTATTACTCCAGGGACCGCCCCCCTCATTTTTTAATAGGTGGGTGAGGGAAAAGGGAATGGGAGACGCGCCCCTCTCTTGTCTGGAAAAGGAGAGCTCCCACACTTCAGAAAGGAGAGGAGGGAGGGAGGATAAAGACAGACAGACAGACAGACAAAGGGCCAAAAGTTCTGCACTGAACACTTGGAGGACACATCTTTCCCCACGCACCCTAGGGACACATCTTTCCCCACGCACCGTAGCCGAGAAGGCAGGCAAAAATCCGAGTTTACTCAGTTCAACCGTTCTGCACACCCGTGGGAGGGATGCTCTCGTATCTGCCTGCCCCAAACTCTGCGGGAGGCTCCCCTAAATGACCCACCAGCGCAGTGTCCTTTCAAAACCCCAGGAGGGGCTGGAAACGCGGTTTACTCAGAACCAGGTGTGGAGGGCAGAAATCTTCGTAAGGTGCGGGGTGAGTGGGCAGGTGGGTAGAGACTGGAGAGGATCAGATGCGGGGTGGAGCAGTGGCGGGCTGGCTTTGCTCAGCAGCTGTTCTCCAGATTTTTTTTTTTTTTTTTTTTTTTAAAGACGTTTGGTTTCTTAGCGTGATAGCTTTTTAGGGGGGTTAGATTTGGTTATTGTCAGGGCAAACTTGGCAGAGGGAAGGACAGTGGAGCAGTCACAATTCTCCCCAGGCCTGTACTGAAAACCGGCCAACGCCCAACCTAATTCCTTGGACACTGTGAAAGATAACTTCCCGCATAAATATGCTACGTTAAGAAAACCCTGAAAAGAATATTGCTTTATAAGCTGTCTTCGTTCTCTTCACTACAATGGTCGCTTTCAGACAAAGGCATACAATTCATGAAGGTTAGAATTAATGAAACAAGCTATTTCTTGCATTAAAATTTTTACACCCATCTGAATTCTCTTCTGGACTCTGACAAAAAGCGTTAGGGAAAATGTAGTCTAAAGACTCTGCGGTTAATTTCCTCTGGTAACGGCCTGAAAGCAACAGAGCGAGGAAAAGTTAGGGCCAAATAAATATACTCTTTGTGTTCCCAAAACATGTGTGGCAGTACTTGAAAAGGTACTGTCAAATGTTGGTGAGAAAGTGTTGAAATCATTCATCACAAAGCAGGTAGAAGGCACTGTTGCAGATCTTTGGAAAGCAATTTAGCAAAACTTTTCCAAGGCATAAAATACTCAGTCGCTTTTTAAAAAAATCATTCTAAACAGTAAAAGTTTGGTAAGGGATTCCTGTTTCCTAGAATGTCTTCAAAGGACATTACCCGCAAAAAGATAAATGCCATATGGACAAAGTTGCAGGTTTATTACAGCATTATTAATGAAGTAGAAAAGAAAACATTTTCAATGGGCTGTTGATAGATAAAATGCCACATTGTTATAGAATACGAAATCATAATTTGATTATTACCATTAATATTATATTTCTGTATGAATAATGCATCAGTTTGCTAGGGCTGCCATATCTAAGTACACAGGCTGGATGGCTTAAACAACAGAAATTTAAGATATCACAGTTCTGGAGAATAAAAATCCAAAATCAAATTGTTGGCAAGGTTTGCTTCTTCGGAAGCCTTTGAGGAAGAGTCTGCTTCATGCCTCCCTTGTGGTGGGTTTGCTTGCAATCTCTGGCTTTTGCTGGCTTGTAGAAGCATAACCCTGATCTTTGCTTTCATCTTTACAGGATGTTCTCCCTGTGTGCATGTTTGTGTCCAAATTGCCCCTTTTTATAAGGACACTGGTCATATCAGATTAGGACTTACTCTAATGACTTCATCTGAATTTATTATGCCTGTCACCAAATAAGGCCGCATTCTGAGGTATTTAGGGTTAGGACTTCAACAGATAAATTTGGTGGTGGTGGGAGAAGGCAGAGCAAAGTACCAGGGGGAGTGGCAGTCCCCAGGTTTTATCTCAAAACGACTGTTGCTCAAGGTCAATGTTGAGAAATGGATTATTACAACAGCTGATATCCCTTCCCAAGTCTTCTCTACCTCACTATTGCTCACTCACTTACCATTTTATTTAACCCTATAAAAATGTTTCTTTCTAAATCTTCCTGGAAGATTTTATTTAATTGCAAAATACTCACAAAATGTGCCAGATCTAAAGCATGTCAGATCATTCTAATGACAAGTTAAAATGGAAGGTTGTGAGTAGATGCGGTGTTCCAAAAGAGTGTTATCCTTCCCCAATGCTGTTTCTTTAAACAAATACTGTTTCTGTTGACTGACAGTATCATGGAAACAGAGGTTTGATCTTGATCTACAGTAGAATCATAAAAATATAGTGTTCTGCAACTAGAAAGCTACTTCTCTGGGCCCACTATCTTACTTTGTAGTGGCGAAGACTGGACTTGTCTTTTCTAAGGTCACTGTATTTGTTTTCTGTTGCTGTAGAGTCAACTACCAAAAACTTCATGTTTTAAAACAATACCCATTTATTATCTTAAAGTTCTATCAGTTAGTCATCCAGATATGGTGTAACTGAGTTAGTTCCTTGCCCAGGGTCTCACAAGGCTGAAGTCACAATGTCAGCCCTGGTTCTGATCTTGTCCGTGCCTGAGGTCCTCTTCTGAGCTCCCCATTGGTTGCTGACAGGATTAGTTACTTGAAGCTGTAGGACTGAGGATCTTGTTTTCTTACTGGCCCTCAGGGAGGGTTTGCTTCCAACTCTAAGAGGCCATCCTGTGTCTGGGCCCATCCCTGTGCTCTCTCACAGCATGGTTGTCGGCTTCTTCAAAAGAAGAAAATATCTTTCCCTCTTCAAATCCAACCTTTTGTAAGGGCTTCAATTCAGTTATGTGGGATCATTTGGGATAATCTTACTATTTATTAATTCGAAATCAATGGATTCGGGGCCTTTGCTTTCATCACATAACACAATGACAGGAGTGAAACCCATCATAGGCATAGTCCCACCCCTTCCAGGGGACAGGATTACATAGAACACATACGCTAGAGTGCAGTGCCCTTGGGCTGTCTCAGAACGGAGCCTGTCCTATCACTTGCTTCATCACCACTTGCTTCATCGGTAGCAGCAGCATCAGCAGTAGCAGGTGCTGTTTCCTACTCTACTGCAGAGTTTCTTTTGCATAAGAAAAAATCGTTTTCATTATCTGGCCTTTTTAACAAACCAGATAACTGTAGAGTTTTGTAGTTTGCTTTTTTTCTTGGCTCCTTTTCACTACAGAGATATACAGGTCTTCAAAAGTTCTACACCTTCTTTATTCACAATTGTAAAAGTGTTAACAGGTGAAGACTAAACTCATATGTCCTGATTCTAAGTGTAGTGTATTCTGAGCCGATGGTTCCTTAAACCTCGCTTCATAAACACCAACAATCAATTGAGAATGCTTTTGAGAATCCTGTTCTGAGAATGCAGCAGGGTAACAGCTGAATTAACCAAAGGCACATTCTCTCTATTGACTATAGTGCAGACAGTGAAAGGAATGAATTAAAGCTGTTCCAGTTGAATTGCAGTAATTTCCAAGAGGTTTAGTTTATGTAGAAACTTACATGCTGAAAAACATGTAAAATATGATCTTGTTTCTATTAAACCAATGTGAAATAACTCGGAATTAATAGTAGTATACATCGATATATCGAGAAAAACATGGAGGAGACATACTCGGTTATTAATACATTACCTTGACTGGTGAAAGAGAGGCTGTGGTACATATAGGGAAGTTAGAAGGAAGAGGGCCAGGCAAAGAAGGACAATAAAAGAAAGAATAAAATATAAATAAGGTGTTGTATGATCACATTTATGAATTTATTTAAATTATATTAAAATATTTTGATGAAAAGGCATGCTATGAGTCACCACTCCCTCTTAACAAGTAAAAATCTGAACAAATTGAAAAATAAACTGTCCTTCTTAATTTGTCAGAGAAGTAAGTTCACAGGGCAAACTGCTGCCACCAAAATTGGAGAAAGAGACAAGCCAATACAGAAAATCACAAATGACAGGAACAGAGCCCATGGCAGAAACCTCCAAATTACTAGTATCTAGGTAGATAAACTGAATTGTACTTGGTAAATTACTGGAGACTCTGAGAATAATGCTGAGAATTAAAAAGGCTCCCAAGGGAACCCAGTACTGGGGTTGGAGGGGAGCACATTTTTGTGACTTTTACTTCCAAGACCTCTACCAGGTCCTCATAGTGAATAGTAAAGAAAAATCCCCTGGTGCTTCCAGCAGGAGGAAGAAAAGAGGGACCATTTGATACAGGCTAGAGCATTCTGTTTTTCTTAACAAAGTTTGCATTCAGGAGAAACTATATTATCAGAGGGCTAACCTGTTGAAGTTTTACCGAGTCTAAGGTAACCATCCAACTCCAGCCTCCCTCCAGCCATCCAATTCCACCTAAAGGGGGAACAACTGAGCAGCACTTCTGATGCCCCCAGCCCCGGGGCACACTCTCACCAAAAGACTAAGAGGCAACCATAGGACTGTAAAATGCTTCCCTTTTCTGTATATCTTGTCATTACATTGCTAGATGCCTATTTATTGCAGTTCCTTTTACCCAGGACTCATGTCCACCTTACAAAACAAAACAAAACAAAACAAAACAAAACAAAACATTATAAGACTTGTGAAAGACTAAAAACACATTTTACAGACACTAAACAAGCATCAGAACCAGAGTCAAATATGGCAGAAATGTTGGAATTATCAAACCAGAAATTTTTAAAAACTATAATTAAAACAGTAAGGGCTTTAATGAATAAAGTAGGCAACATGCAAGAACACATAAATAATGTAAACAGAGAGATGAAAATTCCAAGAAAAAATAAATACTAGAGATAACAAAAACTGTAGCAGAAATAAAGAATACCTTTGATGGGCTCAGTAACAGATGGGATACAACTGAGGGAAACTGAGCTGGTGGACAAAACAACAGAAACGTCCGAAGCTGCAATGCAAAGAGAAAACAGACAGAGAGAACCAGAACTGAATATTGAAGGGCTGTGAGACAGCCATAAAATGTGTAACAACAACACTCTGACGAATGCCATCAAAGAAGAACTAAATAAATGGAAAGAAATTCCATGTTCACGATTAAGATGACTCGATATTGTCAAGACGTCAGCTTTTTTTCCTACCTTGACCCAACTCAATCAAAGTTCCAGCAAGATATTTTGTGGATATCTGCAAACTGATTCCAAAGAGTGTACAGACAGGCAAAGGACTCAGAATAGGCAGACTCAATATTGGATAATAACAGAGTTGGAGAAGTGACAGTAGCCAACTTCAAGAATTACTATGAGGCTATAGTAATAAAGATAGTGCAGTACTGGTGAGAGAATAGACACATCCATCAATGGAACAGAACAGAGAGCCCAGAAATAGACCCACATAAACACAGTCCACTGGTGATCTTGCCAAAGGAGCAAGGACAATACAATGGAGCAAATGCAGCCTTTTCAACAAACAGTGCTGGAACAACCAGACATAAAAAGAAAGCAAGAATCTAGACACAGAATTTATATCCTTCACACAAATTAACTCAAATGGATTATAGAATCAACGTAAAACTCATAACTCTAAAATTTCTAGAAGACAAAGAGGAGAGAACCTAGATGACCTTAGATTTGGAAATTACTTTTTAGATACAACAACATAGATACAATCCATGAAAGAAATAATTGATAAGCTGGACTTCATTAAAACTAAGAGAATGAGAAGACAAGCCAGAGACTGGGAGAAATACTTGTAAAAGATATATCTGATAAAGGACTCTAATTCAAAATATACAATGGACTCTTAAAACTCAACAATAAGAAACAAACCAAGGTCAAGATATGAGGTATAATATTAATATGTTTTGTTCTTCCTTTTCCTGTGGTCATAGGCAGTGTAGGCTCCGTGATCCATGATTGTTTAATGTAGGTTTTGGTGGAAGAAGACCACTGGGCTTATTCTTGCAGATGTTTGATGGTTTGGGCAATGGTGGTTCATTCCACAGCACTAATTCTGCTTTATAAGGCACTAAGCATTCTCATCATTGGGCATGGGATACAGGTGGAGTTCAGCTACCCCACTCCCAATAACCTCTGATGATCTGTGGGAGTTTGAAAAGAGGCATGGCAAGGAAAGGTGAAGGAGGCACTCCCCCCTCCCAACACGTGCTGTTCAGGATTGCAACAGGTTACAATGAATATATTATGATCTGGGCATGAATATTCCAGACCTAGAATTCCAATAGGTGAGTAGATACCAATATAAATCAACACCTTTGTCTTCTATAATGAGGTTGGGACCAGAATTGTTATTATATTTATACTCACATAATCTTTCACAGTCTTAATAGCTTTATAGGCAGAAAAAAAAAACAAAAAAACAAAGTTTTCAGCTGTTTGCTTAATAATTAAAGTGCTATGTGCTTCTGAATTTCAAGTACTCAGAGGCATGGCCTTTTTAGGTAACTTTCTTCATCTCCATACTTCTTTCATGTTACTAAGGCCATTTAACTAAAGTGTTTGGCACATGTAAGTCAAATCAAATCCCATCTACATTCCCCCAAATAAATATTATCAAATTTTGCTTTTCTTTCAGAGAAAAATGTCCATGCAAAGTAAAAAAAAAGTTACTTGGATTCAGTAAAATATTGAATATGCATAAGTTTGAGGTAAAAGTTCTACCAATTTTGTTTTCAAAATTTCAATCAGTCAGTTGTCACCATGATCAGGTGCTTGATACTGCATGTGGTGATGATCAGTTTCCCTGATTGAGAACTACCCCTGAAATATATGGGTGATCATCCATCAACCATCATTCCTTCGTTCCTTCCTTCCTTCATTCACAAATACTCATGAACCGCTTGTTATGCATCAGGCACTCTTCCAGTTTTGTAACTGAGACAAAAATATCAAAATCTCTTCCCTTTTATAGATTATAGTTAGAGAGAGTAGAAGACAAAGATTAAACAATTCCAAAATAAACATCTTGTTACAAATTGTGGTAAGTGCTATGAAGGTATGGAATGGACCTCTGTGAGAGAGATTAACAGTGGGAACCTGTTTTGCGTGTGGATGAAGGTTTAAACAATGCTGTCAAATGACATTTTGGTTGATATGTAAAGGATGAGAAAGAGTGATGGGGAAATTTCTAGGCAAGAGAACAAGTATAAAGGTCTCAGGGGAAAAGTGTTTGGGTAACAGGGTACATGGTTTAAGTAAATGTGGAGAACAGGTAGGTACCAGATGATATTTGGACTTGAAGGGAAGTACCACAGCACCATGGAAGGGTCTTAAAGGGGGATTTAAGAGCCTGCGTTTGTGACTGAAATTGATTCATCCAAGGATGGTCACCTGACCTTAGCTAAACTAATCAGGATTTCCCTTCCAGGAATTTGAAATTTCTGACCCAAAAGACACAGACTCAAAGTTTCTGGAGCCTCAGTAACTCTACACAGCATTCTAGAAAATTCATGAATGTTTTCTATTAAGTTCCCTCCTTCCCAAGGCCTTTTTTCTTTCATTCTATAGATGTCATCATTCTAATAGAAGTTATTTATTACTATTGTTATTGTTATTTTGTTCAAGTTAAGCAAATTTCATTTACTTTTATTTCAAAAAAAGCCTTAGCTAACATAATTTATGAGATGATAATTTTCTGCAGTGGCTACTGTTATATTTTGTTAGTGCTTTAAAATGGCTAACCCAAAGAATAGATATAGAAGAAAGATGAGTTGAGAAGATAATCATTTTGACGATATTTCTGGTCACCATTTTTGTTTTATCAAATGAATCTTTGAAGCTTTTTTACTGTGCATACTGGGTAAAGGAGAAACTGTTCTCAATTGACACACTTACATCCTTAAAAAAAAAAAAAACAAGGGTACCTCTTCACTAAATCTGGACACGTAAAGAAAAGTTTAACAATTAGGTGGCTTTTTCTTTTCCCCTTTCTGCTGTTTCAGTAAAATTTCTGGCTGTAACAGAACAGTGGCATTATCAAAAACCTGCCTGTTTTTAAACAAGAAAGCACATGCCCTGTGAGGACTCTCTGTTAAACCTTAAACCTGCAGGTTCCCAGTTGGAATTGAGTCGTGTTCCAATGCAGCACTACATCTTTGCACTTATGCAAGTCTCTGCCCTCGTTTTTGGAAGATTTGAGAGTCTAGTGGGAAGAAAGGATGTCACAAATAGAGCATTTATCAGGAGTAGGCAGAGCGAATACTCCCTGGGAGGTTCTTAGAAGACAAGGGCTTGAAATTAAAAGCTAAAATAACAATTCAAAGCAAAACACTGCATTATCTCAATTATTTCATCACTAATGTGGAATTCATTATTTATCAAAATGTGGATAAAAAAGTTTTTAAAATTTAATATAATCTTTCTGGATATAACATTACAGGGAAGTACATGATTCTAGTTGATTTTTTCCTATTTCTCACTTGCTTGCTTTTGTTTTTACCCCTGCTCTCATTCTTTCTGTTCTTGTAAAAACAGGAAGGATAATGCTAACTCAATAAACTTGCAATGAAAATTAAATGAGAAAAATGTATGTAACAACGAATAGTGCAGTATATAAACTATATTATCTTCTCAGTGGAAATTTGTCTTTTTTTACTTTCTGGTCAATTAAAAATTGTATAAATAAATTATGAAGACATTGATTAGAAAACTTAATTTGAAAACAGAAACAACCTAGCTTATACAAAATCAAAACAGATGCTTATTATTAAACACAAAAGGAGCCTGTTGAAATAAAAGCCATAGAAAACTCACAGCAATTGATCTTGTTAATAGTTGTTTCTTCACTTTGAAATATATTATTTCACTGTTGATTGGTGTCCTTATTGGGCACTCTGCAGATCTCAAGTAACCGTAAGAACTGAAGATCCGGTGTTGTTACCACTTGCCATTTACCCAGGGTCACCAAACACAGAGTGCCAGTATTGGTGGCCCTGAGGACAATTATTAAACAAACCAAGCTGAAAAAGCTTAACTATAGTTTAGTTGAGCAATTTGCTTATCTTAGTGTACACTTGACAATTGGCTAACTTGACCTGGGGTGTGTTGCCCTGGAGTGCCTAAGACTCCTTGCTAGAGAGAAATGGGCTGGGACAAGTTGATTTGTTCTAAAAAAGCAAATAGTAAAAACATTTTAACAACCACTTACATAATGTTTACTATGTTCATGGCTCTAAGGACATCACACATTTAATTCATTTATTTCTCATTACAACCCTGTGCAGAAGGTATCATGATTATCCCCATTTTACAGAATGAAATTTAGGAAAATGAGGCCCAGAGATGCATTTTGTCAAAGTCACTGTTGAATGAATTTTGTCAGCGCTTCTCATTTTACTTACTGGTCCCTTAGGACAGGTGTCTATTAATCTTTGCTTATTTTAGGGGGTGCAACTTACTTCCAGTAGATTGGACTAAGGGCACTTGGTCATCTTCCCATATAATAGGACTGTAAGGGTGGCATTTGGTACCAAAGTGCCTCTCTAGTAGTTAACCTCCAGCACCAGTGTTCACAGCTGCTTTTGGTTTGGGCACCAATTCCTGGTCCCTTCAGTTATAAATGAAGTGGCAGTGTCACATTATTTATGGTTTTGCAACTTCATAAGCAAAAAGACTGACCTACGGCGACTTTTCTCTGGAGAGAGCTGTGAGCAGGGACAATGTTCAGAGGCTTACAGCCCCGTGTGTAGGGCAGATCCCCAAAGCTTCATATTGCTCTTATGGCCTTCCCACCTCTCCCAAGACCAAGGTCTAAGTTTGGTGCCTGGGCATCTGATCTCTGCCACTCCGACAGATTTTTTGGAATCTTTCTTGGTGATTGTAACAGTACTGATGATACCCCTATTTATACCTTTTGCCTGAACTCCAAATTTCCCATGTCCACACTAAATTCATGTCTTTATACCATCTGCTATCTGTAGGTTCCGCCCTTCCTCCATCCCACTGTTTTCTGTTTCCTACCTCTTTTTTCTCCTTTCTTTTAATTTTCTATTTCTCTCCCATGCTATCTGTCACCTCTATACATTGCTCCCCATCTAATCATTTTCAGTTTCTCTCCCTTTCTCCATTACGTGCTCTAGCAGCTCTTCGTCTAGTCCCCATCCTCTACTCCCTTGTAGGCCTTTCATTGGCCTGAGTCAGTGTCACTTATGCTTTAGAGTACTGTCTTTACAGTACACATATTCATTTTCAAATCAACACAGATAGGCTCTACCACTCTCAAAAATAATTAGGACTGCCCCTCATACACATTTAAAATTCAGCCTCTGGAACTCTCACCTCCTCACATAATCCCTTCTCATGGAAATAAGTTTTTATACTACTCGTACTCTTATTGGTTACTGGCAAGGCTGGTTTGGGTTCCCTCAGCCCATGCTTTTGTGCATTCTGACTTGTGGACACAAATTAGAGGAAATGTCTCACTTTTAAAATATAGCTTTTTGAGGCATAATAATAGCTAATCTTTAAATAACCTAAATGACCTAATCACCTCTAAGTATCACATTGTTGTGTTTTTCATATATTTGCTCATTTCATTCTCATAAAAAGCCTAGATATAGGCACTATTATTATCCCCATGTTAAAACTGAAATGACTGAAAAAACAGAGTAAATTATACATAGGAAAAGCATTCAAATTGATGGCAGTGAATAATGGTAGTAGTATCTTAACTTGAATGTGTGTGTGTGTTAGTTTGTGTGAATGTAAGCAAAACTGTATTTCCAAATCCATGGTTTTGACACACTTGCTATCTTGGAAAATGATGTAATGATTTTTCTATTCCACAAACAGAAGACAAGAGAGATGGGTATTCTCACAGGATGATTACTTTAAAACTCTATTTAAAAAAATCAGGTCCTAAGGAAAGAAGATGGTGGCGCAGTAGGAGGAAGCACATTCCATTTCCCCCTACACACAGGAGGAAAACCTGGCTGCTTTATGGTGGAACAGAGCAAACAGACATCAAAAACACAGCATATTTGAAAACAGGAGATTGAAAATTGCAGCAGACATTGAAAAACCAGACGGTAAGGAGAGTACTCCAGGAGCGCGAGAACAGGGCGGGGGCTGAGATCCCGGCCCAGCGCTGGCCATAAGACTCTAGGGAGGGAGCCAGGTCAACTGGTCCCTGATCAGCCAAACAAGGTCTTGGCAGCACCAGATAAACCTGGTTGCTTGAAATATCACAGAGAGGCATTAAGATCTCATAGCCCTGGGAGGATTGTGTGATGGAGCTTGCGCAACTGTCTGTGCCTGCATGCCATTGGGGACAGCTGCACGGGGATCCATTGGTGCCAGCGCGCCACCAGGGGACCTGAGCTGTGGTCTCTCAGCGCCAGTGCGACACCAGGGACCTGCACTGCAGTCACTTGGCACCCGCTCGCCATCGGGGACCTGCATGGCGACCAATCAGCGCCCTCGTGGCTGTCGGTGCCCCTGCAAGGATGGCTGGGAGACCTTAGGCACCTGTGCATGACCTGCATGGGGGTCAATTTGAGCCCACACGACAGTCTGCGCCGTGCATGTAAGGCTGTGAGATCATAAGCGCCTGCGTGCAACTGCAGTAGGCCCACACTGCCTCAGAAGATACGCCTGAGGCCCTGTGTGGAGAGGCCTCAGGCTAGCTCTGAGGACAGTAGCCCAAAGATAACTGAGTGCTGAACAGGGAGAAAAGCAATACCATCACCCCTTGGCCATTGCAGTCAGCAAGGCCAGAAAAAATGGCTTGGTAAGATTGATAACAGCAAGAGTTGGTGGTGTTTTTTTAAAGTTATTTTTAAACTATTTTTATCTTTTTTACCCCTCAACTGCTTTTGCTTCTCGTTACTTCTTTCTTGTGTTATTCCTTCCTTCCTTCTTTCTTTCTTTCTTTCTTTCTTTCTTTCTTTCTTTCTTTCTTTCTTTCTTTCTTTCTAATCTTATCTCTTCTTCCTTTCTCTTTTTCCTTTTCTTTTTCTTTCTGCCTTTCTTTCTTTTCTTTTCATTTTTTTCTTCTTTTCTTTGTTTTCTTCCTCTTTTCTCCTTTTAAATACCCATGAGTGAGACAAAAACAAAACAAAACAAAAAAACCCTGGAACTGTGGAAAAACCACAGATGGTCCCAAAGAGGGGGCATTTCAACACACAGTGGAAGCGGTGAACACCATGATACCCGAAGGAAACAGCATCACTGAATCTCACAGTTATTCTACCACAGAAGTTCACACCATAAACCCAGGGAACCAGAACAAATCAATTTAAGAAGCTGAGCCTAACAAGAAGAGCCTTACAAATAATGGGAAGACAAAGAAACAATCCAAAAGTGAAAGAAAAGGAGGAAGCCCCAGAAAGAATGCTAAATGAAATGGAGGCAACTCAACTATCAGATTTTGAGTTCAAAGCAGTGGTTGTCAGGAAGCTCCAAGAGCTCTCAATGAGCTACCAGAAACTATAGGGAAGCTACGATGAACTCACTGCAAACTATATCAATATGAAAAAGGAAATAGAAACTATCAACAAGAGCCAAGAGGAAATGAAAAATGCAATTTCTGAACTGAAGAACACAGTGGAAGGAATCAAAAGTAGAACTGATGAAGCAGAAGATGGGATTGGCGAGTTGGAGGACCAAGTAGAAAAAAACATCCAGAAAGAGCAAGAAAAGGAAAAGAGGCTCAGAAAGAATGAAGAGAGATTAAGAGAAATGCAAGACAATATGAAATGTAATAATATCCATATAATAGGGATACCAGAAGGAGAAGAAGAAGAGCAAGGGATAGAAAACCTATTTGAAGAAGTAATGATGGAAAACTTCCCTAATTTGATGAGAGAAAAAAATCACAAAAATCCAGGAAACACAGAGAGTCCCAATCAAGGGAACCCAAGGAGACCCACTTCAAGATACATCATAATTAAAATGGCAAAATTCTAAGACAAAGAGAGAATCTTGAAGGCAGCAAGGGAGAAAAAGGAAGTAACATATAAGGGAGCCCCGATAAGGTTAGCAGCTGACTTCTCAATGTAAACGCTCCAAGCCAGAAGAGAATGGCAAGAAATATTCCAAGTAATGGGAACCAAAGGCCTGCATCCAAGACTACTTTACCCAGCAAGGCTTTCAATCAAGATAGAAGGCCAAATAAGGAGCTTCCCAGACAAAAGAAGTCTAAAAGAGTACACTTCTACCAAACCAGTGTTGCAAGAGATACTAAAGGGACTGCTTTAAGGAAAGGAAGGAAAAGAGAGAGAGAGAGGGAGAGGAACACAGGTACAAAAATGGCAATGAATAAGTACCTACAATAATAACCTTAAATGTAAATGGATTAAATGCTCCAATAAAAAGGCACAGAGTAGCTGAATGGGTAAGAAAGCATGACCCACACATACGCTGCCTACAAGAGACCCACCACAGGACAAAAGACCTACACAGACTCAAAGTCAAGGGCTGGAAACAAATTTTCCAAGCAAATGGACAGGAAAAAATGCCGGGGTAGCAATACTCATATCAGACAAAACAGATTTCAAAAGAAGAGCCATAAAGAGAGACCCAGAAGGTCACTTCATAATACTCAAGGGAAGAATCCACCAAGAAGACATAAACATTGTAAATATATATGCACCCAACATAGGAGCACCTAAATACATAAAGAAAATCTTTGAGGACTTCAAGAAAGATATTGACAGCAACACAATTATAGTAGGGGATTTTAACACCCCACTGTCAAAAATGGACAGATCTTCTAAACAAAATATCAGCAAAGATATTGTGGCATTGAACAACACTCTAGATGAAATGGACTTAACTGATATATAGAGAGCCCTTCATCCCAAAGAAACTAAATACACATTCTTTTCAAATGCACATGGAACATTTTCAAAGACAGATCACATGATAGGACACAAAACTAGCCTCAACAAATTCAAGGAAATTGAAATCATACCAAGCATTTTCTCCGACCACAAGGGACTGAAACTAGAAACCAATCCCAAGGGGAAAAACCCAAAACCTATGGGACACAGCAAAGGCAGTCCTCACAGGGAAGTTTGTAGCAATACAGGCCTACCTAAAAAAGATAGAAACATCTCAAAAAACAACTTAACCCTATGCGTACAAGAACTCGAGGAACAACAACAAAGACAGCCCAGAGCAAGTAGAAAGAAGGAAATAACCAAGATCAGAGCAGAATTAAATGACATAGAGACTAAAAGCACAATTCTAAGGATCAATGAATCCAGGAGCTGGTTCTTTGAAAAGATAAACAAAATTGACAAGCCTTTCAGTAGGCTCATCAAGAAAAAAAGAGAAAGGACCCAAATAAACACAATCAGAAATAAAAGAGGAGAGATTACAATTGACACCACAGAAATACAAAGGATTGTCAGAAATTACTATGAAGAACTGTATGCCAAGAAATTTGAAAACCTAGGTGAAATGGACAAGTTTCTACAAAAAAATATAATCTTCCAAAACTCAATGAAGAAGAAGAAGAAAGCCTGAACAGACCAATAACAGCAGAAGAAATTGAAGCAGTAATCAAAAAACTCCCAATGCACAAAAGCCCTGGACCTGATGGTTTCACAGAAGAATTTTACAAAGCATTTAAGGAAGAGCTAACCCCTATCCTTCACAAACTTTTCGAAAAAATCCAAAATGATGGAAGTCTCCCAAACTCTTTTTATGAAGCCAGCATCATTCTAATCCCCAAACCAGATAAAGGCATAACAAAGAAAGAAAACTTCAGGCCCATATTGCTGATGAACATAGATGCTAAAATCCTCATCAAAATATTGGCAAACCGTATCCAACAATACATTGAAAAGATCATACATCATGACCAAGTGGGATTCATCCCAGGGATGCAAGGATGGTTCAACATTCACAAATCAGTAAATGTAATCCATCACATAAACAAAAGCAAAGACAAAAATCACATGATCACATCAATAGATGTGGAAAAAGTATTTGATTAGGTACAGCATCCATTTATGATAAAAACACTCAGCAAATTGGGAATTGAGAGAGCATTCCTCAACATAATAATGGCCATATATGAGAGACCTACAGCCAACATCATACTCAATGGGCAAAAACTAAAATCTTTTCCACTAAGATCAGGAACAAGACAAGGTTGTCCACTTTCACGTCTATTCAACACAGTATTGGAAGTATTAACCACAGTGATTAGACAAGAAAAGGAAATAAAAGGCATTCAAATCGGAAAGGAGGAAACAAAAGTATCATTGTTTGCAGATGACATGATAGTGTACATAGAAAATCCTACAGACTCGGCCAAAAAGCTGCTTGACCTAATAAATGAATTTGGCCAAACAGCCAGCTACAAAGTCAATATCCAGAAATGAAAGGCATTTCTGTATACCAACAATGAAAGAGCAGAAACAGAACTTAAGAAAAAAAAATCCCATTCATTATAGCAAAAAGAAAAATAAAATACCTAGTAATAAACCTAACCAAGGAGGTAAAAGACCTGTATGCAGAAAACTACACAACACTGAAGAAAGAAATCAAGGAAGATATAAACAAATGGAAACATATACCGTGTTCATGGATCGGAAGAATTAACATCATCAAAATGTCCATACTACCCAAAGCAATTTACAGATTCAATGCAATACCTATTAAAGTACCAATGGCATATTTCACAGACATACAACAAACACTTCAAAAATTTATATGGAACCATAAACAACCCTGAATAGCGGCAGCAATTTTGAGAAAGAAAAGCAAAGTAGGAGGGATCACAATACCTGACACCAAATGTATTACAAGGCCACTGTAATCAAAACAGCCTTGTACTGGCACAAAAACAGGCACACAGACCAGTGGAATAGAACAGAGAGCCCAGAAATAAACCCAATTCTCTATGGTCAATTAATATTTTACAAAGGATGCTGCAACATAAAATGGAGTAAAAGTAGCCTCTTCAACAAGTGGTGTTGGGAGAACTGAACAGCTACGTGCAAAAAAATGAAACTCAAACACCAACTTACACCATACACAAAAATAAATTCAAGGTGGATAAAAGATTTAAATATAAGCCATGACACCATTAAAGTCCTAGAGGAGAACATAGGCAGGAAAATCTCAGATAGTTCACGCAGCAACATTTTTACTGATATGTCCCCTAAAGCAAGGGACATAAAGGAAAGAATAAACAAATGGGATCTCGTCAAAATAAAAAGCTTCTGCACAGCTAAAGAAAACAGTATTAAAATAAAAAGAGAACCAACTGTATGGAAAAGCATATTTGCCAATGATACCTCAGACAAGGGTTTATCTCCAAAATATATAAAGAACTTACACGACTCCTCTCTAAGAAGACAAGCAACCCAATTAAAAAATGGGCAAAAGATTTGAACAGATACTTCTCCAAGAAGGACATACAGAGGATCCAGAGACACATGAAAAGATGCTCTATATTGCTAGCTATCAGAGAGATGCAAATTAAAACCACAATGAGATACTACTTCACGCCAGTCAGAATGGCCATCTTAAACAAAGCAACAAACAAGTGTTGGAGAGGTTGTGGAGAAAAGGAGACCCTAGCGCACTGCTGGTGGGATTGCAGACTGGTACAATCACTATGGAAAACAGTATGGAAATTTCTAAGAAAACTAAAAATGGATCTAGCTTTTGACCCAGAAGTTCCACTGCTAGGATTATATCCTAGGAACCCTGAAATACCAATCCAAAAGAACCTATGCATCCCAATGTTCATAGCAGAACAATTCACAATAGCCAAGTGTTGGAAGCAACCTAGGTGCCCATCAGTAAATGAATGGATCAAGAAACTATGGTAAATTTACATAATGGAATTCTATGCAGCAGAAAGAAAGAAGGAGCTCCTATCCTTCGTCATAGCATGGTTGGAACTGGAGAGCATAAGCAAAATAAGCCAGGTGGTGAAAGACAAATACCATATGATCTCACCTTTAACAAGAACCTAATCAACAAAACAAACAAACAAGCATAATATAACAAAAGACACTGAAATTGAGAACAGGCTGACAGTCACCAGAGAGGAGAAGGGAGGGAATTTTAGGGGAAAAGGGGAAGGGTTTAGAGCAACAAGTATAAAGGATACATGGACAAAAACTGGGGGGGGAGGTGGAAATGGGAGGGAGCTGGGGAGGGCTGGGGTGGTGGGCTGGGATGGGAGTACAAGACAGAAAACTGTACAAGAACAATAATTAAAATTAAAAAATTCAGGCTCATAGATGCCTTCTTCCACTGATGTTTGAATATAACTACATTTTACACTTTGGATTTCATTGTAAAAAAAGCAATGAAAATGCTTAGTAACAGCCTGATCCCCTCTTGCTGATCTTTTTCGTGAGATCAGGACTCACCTGGGTTCCAGACTTGAGTATGCGGAGGACGGCTGAGTTAGTGTGATCCTATTTCCCTTTTTAGCTCTATTATTCTATGTTCTGTGATTTTTCTTTTCCTCTTTAGAAGGTTGATTTTTTTTCCCCTGCTGACAAAAAGGAAGATGACTAAGCAGTTCATTTCTGATAATTCTCTTTATTCAACATGAGTCAGGGGTTATTCATGTCAACAGGTTTAGGAGATATTTAACGAATTCCTAGACAACAAGTCTTTCAATCTATTTTAAACTAATCTTACAAATGTAGGGGTCTCAGTGCCTGTTTGTTGAATGAACCAATTGAAATTCAGGTCCGTGGGGTTATGTTAATAGCACAATTTGGCCTCAGCATCTATGAAAAACTTAAAATAGTAGGGTTTTACCTTTAAAAATTGCTTTCATAGCCTTTATTTTTAAGTTACCATGGTAGTTCTATTATGTGCACCTTCTCTTTGAGAAAACTGACACACTGAAGCACGTGACTTGCTAAGACCAAGAAATAACTGAGCAGTGTTGGGTGTGCAAAAAAAGGAGAAAGTGACATTAGATCACACTTCATTCTAAAAAGATTGGAGAGAGAAAAATAACAGCCTTCCTGTTTCAATTAAAAACATGGCTGTGTGGTGTTTTTTTTCCTTTTCCTTTTCCTTTTCCCTTCTTTTCTTTTCTTTTCTTTTCTTTTCTTTTCTTTTCTTTTCTTTTCTTTTCTTTTCTTTTCTTTTCTTCTTTTCTTTTCCTTTTCCCTTCTTTTCCTTTCTTCTCTTCTCTTCCCTTCCATTCCCTTCCCTTCCTTTCCCTTTTCTTTTTTTTTCTTTTCAACCAAACTGCTTTGAATTAAAGCAGGAATCCTGTTGTATTAAGATTTATGGCTTGGCCGTTACGTGCAAAGCTATGATATGTAATAAATCACAAGTATTTTCAATGAAAGTTTTTCTAAAGAAGCCATGGTGCAGTTGAGGCGTTCCCTTAATGCTGACTCAGTGCCTGGATCCATGTATTTCCTAGTGCCTGGTCCTGTTTTTAAAACAGCACACTGAGCTTTATTGCACTTCATGCCACTCTTCCTAAGATCTGTCCAATTTATAGCAAACCACTCAGGAGCTGAAAACACAAGAGGCTTGGTAATCTCCTGGGAGTTGGACCTCCAATTAGGCTCCCAGGAGATGTGGAGCGACTGGTTTTCTTTCTTTCTACTCCTGGGTTTTCTTAGTAGTAGTGACCTGAATGCAAAGCACTCAAACTGATAGATAATCATGGAGAGTTATTCGAGGGCCAGGCTAGACACTGGATTGCTCTTTCACCACCCAGAATTGTTCTTATTCCTTTATTATGCAATATTTATAGAAGATTTAAGTGAACAAAACCTATTATTCCTTCAAAGAACCTGTGGTCTAGAGGGAGAGGCTGAACCCTGTATTACAACTACACTACAGTGTCATAAATAAAATTTTAGGAGACAGTCTGCAGGTTCAGAGAAGGGCATCTCACCCTGTGAAGAGTGTGGGGTTCAGAGCAGTGTTTGGTGTGGTAAGGATTTTTGGTGGAGAATAGGAGGTGTTTCCTTGATGGAATGACACATGGGGGGAAGAAATACCCTTGCACACAAAAAAGTGGCTTGCATGTTTCAGAAACTAAATAAGAGACCATGCAGTGTGTATGAGGGACCACAACCTGTTCCCTGCTGCTGGGGACATGATTTTATACATATATAAAGATTACCATCATTGAGTTATTTCACACATCCCTCACTTCACATATTTTTTTATTTAGTGAGAACACAAGTTTTACTCTGTAGCAAATTTTAATGATATAATACACTATTATAAACTATAGTCACCAAAGTATACATTCAACTCTCAGACCTTATTTATCTTATAACTAATAACTGAAAGTTTGTATTCTTCACTGGCTGCCCCCCATTTCCCAGACCCTAGTAACCACCATTCTCTCTATTTCTATGAGCATGCCTTCATTTTTAAGATTCCACATAAATGTGATACCACATTGCTTCATTTAGAGGGTCATATATCCACTAGTGGAATCGCTGGACAACTCTTTGCTTTTAAAAACTCTGCAACCGTGCAGCTAAGCCATTGTTTTCAATGATTACTTCTATTAACAAAATAGTCATGTAACATTCATGAGAAATAGTCATGTAACATTCACACTATTAAAACAATCTTTGCCTTTTGTATATTTACTGTTTCTTGTTACTAAGCAAAGAATGAGTCAGCAGTCAGCCAGCTTCAGGAAAGTAAGATCCTTGATTGCAAGCGACTTTCTTTGCCTGAAGGGAAAGTGAAGTGAACCAAAGCAAATGGAAATTTGTGAAATACCTTAAAAATAAAAGCGATATGCCATAGTTCCCAGTTGAAAAAATAAACCCTGATTTTAAATAGAAACCTGATAAAAGTGGATTCGAATAAAAAGACCTGAAAAAGGACCAGAGAGAATCCACATGAAACCTTGCCCCTTGCTTCAGCAGAGTCTGCACATATGCAAAGCAATGGCAGTAGAATGTAATTGTATTTTTATGTGTCAAATAACCCAGCTTTCCATTTTATACTCAAAGTCCCAAGAAGTAGGTAGAAGAATCTTTTGGAGATTTATAATCTTAACACATGAAAAAAAATTATTTTAGGTACCTAGCCTTTACCCATGGTAACCTGCCACCAGGTAGATGTAGAGATTGGGTTGTGTTTATCTGAATGTAAAGCATGTGTTTTATACCTAGGATCTAAAAAAGAGTTATGACATTTTCCCTTAATATCTTCTAAAAATAAAAACATGAGAATGTGTAAGCAATATAACTAAATCTTATATTAAAAATGTCATTCAGATGTTTGACTATTTATTATCTTACTCTACCTATGGTCAAAGGCTTACCTTCAATAAGTGCCTCAGGGTATATTGCTATATTCTCCAGTTCTTTCCAACTCTTAAAGAGTATGTATTTCTTATAATGTATAAACTGTCCTATATTGTAGAAAAGATGAAAATATGAACCAATTTTACTGAATATAATTCTAGCACCAAAAACTAACAAAGATGGCCCTTAATAGAATATCTTACTTATCAGTGCAGATTAGGTTGTCTAGAGTTAAATACTCCACAAATGAAGGTAAAGTGATATAATAGTTCACACCAATCAAGTGGACTTGAACCCAGGAATGAATTAATGTATAAAAGCTCTTCCTATGACAGGTCACGGTAGTCAACTCAGAAATGATTCTTTCAGTAACTGTTGAAAAGAAGGATACGATAAAATTTGATATCCATTTCTTGTTTAAAAACTTTTTTTAGCAAGTTACATTTTGAAATTAATTTTCTTAATCTAAAAAAGAATATTTGCTACAGACCAATGGCTAAAATAATATGTAAGAGTGAATATGTAGACACAGTAAAATAATATGTAAGAGTTAATGTGTAGACACAGTATAATTAAAAACAAGGAAAAATTAAGTATGAAAATGGCCAAAGTTAGAACTTTATTCAATTTAAGCAAAAAAGGGAATTTGCTGAAAATTCTCAAATTGAAGAATTCTCAATTTTTTTTTCTTTGCAGGAAGGAAAATATCACAAGTCATGAAGAAGACCACAGTGGCTTTTGTCTCAGTAGCCTCTTGCATTTACCACTGTTTTTTTTTTTCTTTCTGGATCTACTTCTGGTGTTGTCCGATGTTGATCCCATCTGACCTTAGGCAATCTGTTCAAGACTTCCAGGGATCTGCTGTCACTGGCTGTCTCCTTCAATTGTTAATATGGTCACGCTGCACTCAGCAGTCAGGTTTAAGCACTGTAGGGTGGGGACCAATCCCTCCTGGGGCGGGGACCTTTGTTTCCTCTCAGGCTGCTGCTGCTCAGAAGGGAGCGGTCTGCCTAAGCACAGAACCTGCTGCCATCTGTGGGATGACTCAGCACAGGGATTGCAGTGGCTACTTTCTCAGTTCTATCCCCAAGACTTCCATTCCCCTTCTTATGTGGGTGCCTCCAGACCACTCTGCCCCCACCTTTGCCAGAGCCTCAGGTAAGTGGCTGCAAATGAAACTTTTGTTGGTCCTTTAAACAGCCCTTGCATCTCTAACTGTCTGTCTCTGGCAGAGAGCAACCCTGTTGCCTTTTTTTTTTTTTTTTTTTTTGCCAGGGGTGTTTTCTGTGTACTCTTTGGGCTCTGGTGTCCTAGGCTGGGAATCCTAGCTTAGGGTTTAGACCCCAGTCTTCTTTGGGGGATCCAACCAGCTGCTTAATTATCACACCGGTGCTGTTGCTGGTGGGTGCCCAGCCAGCCCTCTAAAGTCTCAAGGGTTCACAGATTTATTGAAGGTCCGGAAGTCCAGGCTTGGAAACGTGATTCAGGAAACTAACGAGGGTCAGGATGGGGATACATGGCAGCGATGGTGTCTGTCTGATTGGAAGCAGTCCTGGTGCATCCCATCCAACAGAGCTGCCTTTGCTTCAGTGATTATGGCCTCCAGCAGTGTGCACAAGGTCCGGTCATTGGCTTGCAATGCCAAGTCCTAGGAGAAGGTCACTTGGCTAACTCTAAGTCAAGGTCTTCTCCCACCAACACTGCAATACTATATATGTGTAACTGGAATGTTCTCCAAATGGAGATGGAGTGCTCATAGAAGGAGGCAGTTGGCCTGTTGGACATCCCTAAATGGCACATGTTTACTACCTGCTGTCATTGTTATTGTTTACCAAACCGTTTGCAGATTAAATTATTTTTAGGGAGTCAACTGAAGCTAATAACAAACGATAAGAAGTTTGTGAGGAATTTGGGTACAAACTATACAGAAAACCATAATTTTCTTATAATACCAATAATCCATCAGAGAATGCAATGAAAGGAAATTTTACTTTTACAATAGAAAAATATAAAATTTCTAAAAATTATTGTAAAATCATAATTATTGTAAAATGTTGCATTCCATTTCACAGGATTTATGGATAATACTTTGAAGCTTCCCAATGGAAATTCTAGTAAAATTTTCTTAATCTTTTATCTATGAGGAATCCTTGTAATAATGTCCAGGTCTCAGGAACTTCTGCATAAAAAATATATTTACAGTTCATTGTACATTAATGTGACAAATAAGTTGTAGATGAAATGAGTCAATTATTGTTGATGATCACTTAGAAAAGAATGATATTTTTCTTGTGACCTGTTTTTTTTTGGCCAATTTATTAGCTTACTCTTTTTGTGTAACTTCTTTTGCCCTACAAAGGAGGTTTGCTCTTTGCAAAGGAAACTGATGCAAAAATTGAAAACTTCAATTTTTTTCTTACTTGATTTTTTAAACCTGTTCAAATAGTTCTAAAAGTCTTACAACAAATGCTTATTTTGTAAGATGCTAATGAGTTATAACATGTAGTATATGTAATAGATAGTATATGTACAAGTATTTTTGTATTTAAAATTAAAAACAACATTTTAACCAAACATTCTTGAAAAAGAACTAGATAACTAAGATGTGCTTACTTTTCTCATAATTAATCTTTGCTTTTTATAAATTTAAAAAATCCATAAGGCAAACATCATAAATTTCTGGTAAATTACAGCCACAAGCCAAAATGAAATTTCAATTTCCTAAAGATGGTTTTGGTAGGTTTAATTTAAATAATCAGTATTAATTGATTTTAACTAATGCTATTTACAACATAAAAATTTGTTAACAATGCTGAACAGTAAAACTACTAAAGTCATAAACTGAAGCTATATGAATGAAAATACACCCAAGACACAACTTTACTCACACTTTACTCAAAGTGACATGATCAGGCTCATAGACCTAGCCATTTCAAAATTATTATACAAACATTCTTGACCTTTTTAATAGAACTATTGATGCCTAATGATGCTGATCTGACATTAAACATGAAGAATAAAATTCACTTCTTTATTTTAAATCCTCTTCATAATTTTTGCTACACACTCAATTCTGGATGAAATTTGAGATAAGCACACACACATTTTATTTTTAACCGAAATGAGATTTCTGTCCTTGTCCTTAATGCATTTTTAAAGAAGAAAAGTCTTGGTCATACATGTTAAGAAACTGAAATATTCAGTAGAGTGTTCATTGATTCCCTATGACTTGCATCATACTCTTCTTACACAGAAATCCAGGACTTCTCTGGGGTAGATTGGCAAATCTCATCTTAAATGTACGTCACAAAGTTCTCTTTTCTGTTAAAGTCACATTCTCAAGCTGACTGGTAAATTCAGAGAGAAGGGATTGAAAATAAGCCAGATGGTGAAAGACAAATACCAGTTCTGGCCAACATGGAGGCATAGGTAGACACACTGTGCCTCCTTGCACAACCAAAAGAAGGACAACAACAATTGAGAAAAAAAACAACAACCAGTACTGACAGAAAATTAAACTGTCTGGAAGTCTGACAACCAAGGAGTTAAAGTAGACACATTCGTCCAGACTGGTAGGAGGAGTGGGGTTGGGCAGCCAGGCAGAGAGGGCTCTCGGCAAAGTGGCAGCTGGGGGACCCAGCGAGGTGGCAGATTGTGGAACTGGTGTGGCGCACAAGGCAACTGGCGAACTGGGTGGTCCCACATTCACACACAGATAAACTAGGCAAAACTGGGGAGTGCAACAGACCTGGCAACCCAGGGTCCCAGCATGAGGAAATAAAGCCTCAAAACACCAATTGAAAACACCTGTCGGGGTTGAGGTGCCGGGAGAGCCTCCTAACCTCACAGGAGAGTTCATTGGAGAGACCCCCAGGGTCCTAGAATGTACACAAACCCACCCACACGGGAATCAGCAACAGAAAGGCCCAGTTTGCTTGGGGGAAGTGGGGGAAATGACTGAAATCTGGCAGTGAGTAAAGCAAGTGCCATTGTTCCCTCTCAGACCCCTGCCCCACATACAGCATCACAACCCAGTGACTGGGTTGCCCCACCCTGGCAAACACCTAAGGCTCCACCCTTCATTACGTAACAGGCACATCAAGATAAAAAAAATGGCCCAAATGAAGGAACAGATCAAAGCTCCAGAAAAACTACAACTAAGTGACAAAGAGATAGCCAACTTATCAGATGCACAGTTCAAAGCACTGGTAATCAGGATGCTCACAGAATTGGTTGAATTTGGTTGCAAATTAGATGAAAAAAGGAAGGCTATGCTAAGTGAAATAAAGGAAAATATACAGGGAACCAATAGTGATGGGAAGGAAACTGGGACTCAAATCAGTGGAGTGGACCAGAAGGAAAAAAGAAACATCCAATCAGAAAAGAATGAAGAAACAAGAATTCAAAAAATGAGGAGAAGCTTAGGAACCTCCAGGACATCTTTAAATGTTCCAACATCTGAATTATAGAGGTACCAGAAGGGGAAGAGGAAGAGCAACAAGTGGAAACTTATTTGAACAAATAATAAAGGAGAATTTCCCCAATCTGGCAAAGGAAATAGACTTCCAGGAAGTCCAGGAAGCTCAGAGAGTCCCAGAGAAGTTGGACCCAAGGAGGAACACACCAAGGCACAGCATAATTACATTAACCAAGATTCAAATGAAGGTGAGAATCCTAGAAGCAGCAAAAGACAAGGAGGCAGTCACCTACAAAGGAGTTCCCATCAGACTGTCAGCTGATTGCTCAAAAGAGACCTTGCAGGCAAGAAGGGGCTAGAAAGAAGTATTCCAAGTCATGAAAGTCAAGGACCTACATCCAAGATTGCTCTATCCAGCAAAACTTTCATTTAGAATGAAAGGGCAGATAAAGTGCTTCTCAGATAAGGTCAAGTTAAATGAATTCATTATCACCAAGCCCTTATTATATGAAATGTTAAATGGACTTATCTAAGAAAAAGAAGATAAAAGATATGTATAGTAAAATGAAAGCAAACTCACAATTATTAACAACCACACCCCAAACAAAAAACAAAAATAAACTAAGCAAACATCTAGAACAGGAATAGAAACACAGAAATGAAGATCACATGGAGGGTTACCAACAGGAGAGTGGGAAGGGGAGAGAGGGGGAAAAGGTATAGAGAATAAGTAGCATAGATTGTAGGTAGAAAATAGACAGGGGGAGAGTAAAAATAGTATGGGAAATATGGAAGCTAAAGAACTTATAAGTATGACACGTGGACATGAACTAAAAGGGGGAGAGGGTGTGCAAGGTGGAGGGGAGTGATGGGGGAAAATGGAACAACCGTAATAGCATAATCAACAAAATATATTTTAAAAAAAAAGAAAGACGAATACCATATGATCTCACCTATAAGTGGAACCTAATCAACAAAACAAGTGAGCAAAACAGATCCAGAGACACGGAAATAAAGAACAAACTGACAGTGACCAAAGGGGAGCGGGGAGGGGGATAACAGGAGAAAGAAGGGGAAGGGGCAAGTTGAGGAGCATGAATAGAGGGCTCATGGGCACAGACAATGGGGTGGGGATTGACTGTGGTGGGGGGAGGGGCAGAGGCGCAGGGCAGGGGAGAGCAATGGGGGAGAATGGGGACAAATGTAATTGAACAACAATAAAAAAAGAAAAATATACATTTCAATTCTAACCTGCAGTTCTAGCTGGTTTTCAACAATATTTGAAACTTGTTAATATCCTTTCTCACCCTCAGGCCCAAAGAGCAGTTTAAATATGTCATTTTGCAACATGATTTTCCCCACAACTGAGGTCCTTTGTTGTTTTCTTTTTTTACATCCAAAAATCATGTCGTGTGAACTCAAAACATTGTCTCCAGGCTTTGCAGAAACTTGTTCGACCGGTTTACGTGAAGAAAATGTCTGCAGAGAAGGCCAGTTTCTGCAGCCATCTCCATCTCTAAGTCGTGCAGGAAAACCTGGAGTACTAACTTCTTGAAAATGCTCCTGAAATTGACCTTCCAGTTCAAACAGTGTGTTAAGAACTCTTCACCAGCTGAGTCACCGGATTTCTGTGTGTAGCAGATTTGTTGGTTCTTGGTCTAGATTTTCACACTAGTCTTTTCTTGAACAAACTGGTCAAGAAAATTAGCATTTAGCATCATGCTAATAATTTTTTAGAGTATTTACAAGAATATTGGCACCAGAATCCCTGTGTGAAAAGAGCGCATTGTGACAAAGTCAACTTTTTCACAAGAGAGGTGAAAGCTTCCACGAACGTAATTAATTGAAAGGGTGCCATCTGTACATACAAACACAAGCATAGACCTTGTGTCCAGACATGGTGACGCCTGGATCTTGGGCCAGCTCTCAAAGCAGACAATTTCTTGAATTTCACTAGCATATAGGATTTTACAAATGCTAAATACCATGGCTTTTATTAATTAAGTCTGTTGACCCATCAGCTTGGATAGGAAGGTGGTGTTCTTAAGGTTATTACACAAAACTTCTTAAGATTCATGTGGCTAGTGATCAATATGTTGACTGATCGTACTATTCAAGAGGGGAACCTTTTCAGTTTCTCATCCTGCATCCTGTCTGAGCATTTACTCACTCTAATTTTACATGCTGACATTATTGTTAACCATGTGAGTGTTTTTTCTTGTGACAACAGATTCTGCTATCAAAATAGCTTGATCCTTGAGCCTTTTATTAATTTGACCACCCCACACCCAGCTTTATTGATGTACAATTGACAAATAAAAATTACATATATTTAAGGTGTACAGCATGATATTTTATATGTATACATTGTGAAATAATGACCACAGTCAAGCCAATTAACATATTCATCACTTCACATAATTACTTTCTTATGCTGAGAACTCTTGAGATCTATCCTTTTAGCAAATTTTAAATATACAGCATATTAATATTAACTAATCGCCACTATAGGGTACATTAGGTCTCAGAACTTATTCATCTTCTACTGAAAGTTTGAACACTTTGGTTAATGTCTGTTATTTTTCCTTACCTCCTAGCCTCTGGGAACCACTATCCTACTGTGTTACCGTAACTGGGACTTTTTTAAAGATTCCACATCTAAGTGAGACCATGAAGTATTTGTCTTTCTGTGTCTGGCTTATTTCAATTAGTGTAAGGTCCCCCTGTTTCATCAATGTTGTTGCTAATTACAGTATTTCTACCTGTTTAAAGGTAAAGAATATTCCATTGTGTGTGTGTATGTATGACATTTTCTTTATCCACTCATTTCTTGATGGACACTAAGGTTGTTTCTATATCTTGGATGTTGTAAATAATGCTGCAATGAACAGTGATGCCAATATTTCTTCAAGACAGTGATTTTATTTCCTTTGGATTTATATCCAGAAGTAGGATTACAGGGTCATACGATAGCCGTATTTTTAGTTTCTTGGGTAATCTCCATACTTTTTTACCATAACAGCTGTACTAGTTTACATTCCCACTGACAGTGCACAAGGGTGCCCCTCTCCACACCTGCACCGACAGCAATTACCTTCTGACTTTTCACAATAACCATTCTGGTGGACATAAGGGGATGGATGGCTCATTGTGGCTTAGACTTGTGTTTCCCTGAGGATTAGTGATGCTGAGCATCTTTTCACATATCTGTTGGCCATTTGTATGAATTGTTTTAAACAAAAGATTTCCTTGGTTTGTCTGGAGATTCCAAAAGTCACTCAGAATAATCAGCATGTTTGTATGTCTAATGGTTATGATTTGTAGATAAGAGTTTTTTTCCATTTTAAAAAATCAACTTATTAGATATGATTTACATACAATAAAATGCCATAGTTTCTAATGTAAAATTCTACGAGTTTTAACAAAGGTATACAGCTGTGCAATGACAACTGCCACTAGTCATAATATACTGACCGTTCCCACTTCTCTAAAAGTTTTCTCATTCCCTTTCCTAGTAAATCCTATTTCCTCATTCCAGATCCCAGGCAATCACTGATCTGTTTCTGTCACTCAAGATTTACCTTTTCAAAATTTGAATACATGGAATTATGCAGTGCGTAGTTTTCATGTCTGACTTCTTTCGCTCAGCGTAGTATTCTTGAGATTCACCCCTGTTGTGTGTATGGTAGTACATTTCTTTTCATTATGGAGTAGTGTTTCATTTTATGAATACACCACACTTTGTTTATCTCTTTACTAGCTGATTAACATTTGGGTTGCTTTGAGTTTTGTCCTGCACATTTCCATATGAATTTTGTGGACATGTGCATTTTTTTTCTGGGTAAATACTTAGGTATAAATTTCTGTGTTTTATTGAAATTGCATATAAACACTTTAAGTTTCTAAACTGTTTTCCTAAGTGTCTTTATTATTTTGCATATGATAGCAATATATGCAATGTGTGAGTGTCTTTATTTGCTCTAAATCCTTAGCAACACTTGATGTTGTCAATCTATTTAATTTCTGACATCTTGGGGTATACAGTGATATCTCATTGTGGTTTTAATTTGAACTTCCCTACAGATTATGCTAATTATTTTGTGCTCTTTTTTTTTTGCTATTTCTATATGTCTTTGGTGAAGTGACTATTCAAAACTTTTGTTTATTAAAAAAATTAGGTTGTTACTTTATTATTGAACAGTAAGGCTTTAGTTTCTGGATACTAGTCTATTTTTAGATAAACGCATTGCAATATTTCTCCCAAACTGGGCTGCCTCTTAATTTCTTACCATTATTTTTTGAAGGGCACAAGCTTTAAGTTAAATGAAGTACATATTATCAATTTTTTCTTTTATGATTTATCTGGTGTGTATATGTGGTTTACCAAAGAAATTTATGCTGGCTTGGTATGCTCTTGCCTATTCAAAGTTCACAAAGATATTTTCCCTGGATTTTCTTCTAGATGTTTCATGGTCCTAATTCTTACATATAGTTGTGTGATGTAATTCATATAATATTTTTTAATGTGGTGTGAAGTTAGGGTTGAGATTCATTTGAATGTACGTATTTATGCAATTACTTTTAATGGTTTTCTGAAAAGATTATTCTTTCCTTTATTGAATTTCTTGGTACTTGTGCTGAGAATTACAGTGTATGTGAGGTTTTATTTCTGGACTCTGTTTTGTTGCTTGATTTATAAAAATATGTCAGAATTTCACTGTGTTGTAGTTTTATAGCAAATACCGATGTCTTTTATTTTATTGAACAATTTCTACAAAAAAAATCTTTGGGAATTTGGACTGGAATTCTGTTAAACTTGAAGACTAATTTAGCAAGAACTGATTGCTTTACACTATTGAATAGTTCTAATTCATGAACATAGCATATCTATGCCCACATTTATTTAGGTCTTCTTTAACTTCTCTAAGCAACACTTTGTACTCTTCAGTGTAAAGTCTCACAGATATTTTGTTTGATTCATCTTTATTTTGTATCATTTGATGCTGTTACAGATGAGGGCGCCTTTCAAGTTTCAAAGTGTTGGTTGTGAGTGAACAGAAACACCACTGATTGGTGCATATCAGCCTCGTATCCATGGACTTCAGAGAACTCGCTTATTAATTCCAGTGGCTTCACAATTTCGTAGCATTTTGTTCACAAGTGATCATGGCATCTGTGAATAAAGACAAGAGATGGAAAACCAGAAACGGAAAAAATAAATAGAGAACATTAAAGACCAACCAAAATTTTAATAAATCCATAAACATCACTGGAACACTGAAGAGCCTTGAAGAAATCTCACAAAATTTCTTGGAAAAGAACAAGGATATACACATTTTTACAGAGAGGATGACAAGAATGGAAGATCCTGAGGGGTTTCAGCTTCCATAGAACAGTATTCAAGAATAAACAGACTGAACTGGTGGGACACAGAAAGACTTACAGTTTACTGTGCTCCACTTTAGGTGTAGCTACTGAATTTATCTTCTTATGTTTTCTAAACAATGATATGCAGAAGTAAATCTAGCTGCTGCATTTAGCATAGTTTTGACATTAGATTCATTTGGTACAAATTATTGCTCAATTTGTTGCTAGCTCTGCGACTTTGGAAACATTTACCTCATCTGGGTCCCTCAGTTCTCTCATTCGCAAAGTGGAGATAATAATAGCACTTATTGTATAGGCTTGCTTTGATGTTTAAGTAAGATACTTTATATAAAATATGTAGTATTGTTCCTAGCACAACGAAGTATTTAATTAATGTTACTTATTACTATAAATATTGTTTCTTAATTTTTCATGCTTCAATTAGGAATGTTTCTGAAGTAGGCAATAAATGACTCTTATCCAAATGGCTTGAATAATAAGAAAACATTGATTGGATCTTGAAGAGTTGAGGAAATGAGTTTACCCAGGGTTGAGACAACCTGCTCAGTACTTAGTGTCTGTCAGTCTGTCTGCCTCTCTCAGTCTCAAATCAGCTTCTTTGGCACTGGCTCCATTCATAGGCAAGAGCTCCCCTTATGGTAGAAAGATGGCTATCAGCAGCTTCCAGAACTTTATCTTTTATTCACATGAAACTCAAAGAGTAAAAGCCTCTCCCCCTCCACCAAAAGTTGCACAGGAATAACAGCTCCATTGTGGGTTGACCAACTGAGGTCACAGGCCCTTTCTTGAACTGATCACTATGGGCTGAAACATTACCCCTAGAGATGGGGGTGCGGTCATGTTCTTGTAAAGCATTTTGGTTACATGAAGGCAAGGTGGGTACTGTTAATAAGAGAAGGGGAAGTAGACACCAGACAGTTTAAACCAGCAACTATCTAGGACTAATGTTATCTCATTCATGTTGTCTCTTCTTAATAGAGATCGCACTTTTTGATCTCAAGTGGAGAACTACTCTTTATCGGCTTTCTTGGGTAATTACTCTGCTTCCTTTGAGTGGACTGCTGTTTATCTGACTTTTGCATGTGTGTATTAGAGTTATTCTGTATTGGCTCATGCTGGTTTCTTCATAATTATTACTCATCTTCAAATGGAAGCCAGCCACTTGGCGAAAATAAACAGCTAGCTAGCTAGCTAGCTAAATAAATAAAAAAATAAATCCTGTGGGTAGGAGTGGTTGAGGATAACATAACAGCAATGTCTTTTAAGTGACAAGCTCTGTTGGAGTCTTGCCATGACTGCTTCTCCTCTTACCTCTCACCCCACTTCACCTTGAGAGGTCTCCCTTGGCAAGGACAGTCTATCGTGAATCTTTTCCCTTTCCCTTCCCTTGTCTTCTCTTCTCTCTTACTCACACAAGCACTAAGTCAGCATGACTGGTCTTTCTACCGCACCTCCCCTGCATTCGGAGATGTCACCCTGGGACTCTACCAGGACACCCCTCGTTTCTCATGGACTCCTTGCATTCACAGAGCTCCACATGCATCTCAAAGGATTTGGGGGCTGTTGGTGATGGGAGTATTGGAAGAAACTCGCTATCCTGGTTTAGATACTAGGAAATGAGTTTGGCTCTTCTTGCTCTTCTCTCGTCTTAGTCTAGACTGCACAGTACTTGGCAGATCTTCCTCCCAATTTGTGGCTTGTGGTTGTGTCCTTTTCCATGTTTCACTGAAGACAGATTATTTTCCCTCTATTTTTTGTTTGTTTTGGTGGAGTTTGAGGGCATGGAGAAGAGTAAAAATTCTGTTACTCCCTCTTCTTTAACCAAAAATCTTCTTCGGAATGATTTCAGTCCATTTGATATTTTCACTTGGATATGCCCCAGATACATTGCAATTAACATGTTAAAAAGTGAAAACATATTCATTCTTTCTTCTACCACACTTCTTTTCCTTCTTGAGGTTTTCCTGCTTTAAGAAGAGGCAGCATCATGTCCAGCAACTTGGTTCTGAATATTCTGGAAGTTTTCTAGACATCTTTCTTTCTCTCTCCTGAAACACCTCATAGCTGCCAAATCTGACATATTTCATCTCTTGGATACCTTTTAACTCATCTCCCTCTTCTCAGTCCCTGCTGCTATTTTTAGACACCATTGATTTGTGCCTATTCTACCTGGACAGCCTCTAACCTGGTCTCCTTTCGTTCATTCTTATCCTTTTCTTATCCAGATAAGAATATTGAAGCCAGGGGGGAACGGGGTGGTTTAACCAATAGCCGTTGAAGATGATCTTCAACCAGTTCCAATGCCTCCTTCCAAGCACACACGTAAAGTCAGGGTATGTGACTTCAGCCACTCCTTCCCAAGATGCCCCACTTTTAATGACATCTCTCCTCAGGGCTTCCATTGATGACGTCTGAGACATTTTCCTGCTGTGTTATAGCGCTGGATAAGAGGTGGGAGATGAGGGAGGTAGACAGTATAAGTTGTCATTTCCAAATCTATTCTTAGACAGCTCTCAGAGAAACCATCAACCAGTCTCTGGTTCTGGGCTTATCTCTACAGTGTGATAAACGCTACACTTTTGTTTCTGAGAAGAAAGAATGGCCTATTAAACAATGTTTTTAAAAATAAAAACCAAGCTGCTCCCATTTTCCAATAAAATTGTGTGTTTTCGCAATGATGGCAGAAGGGCGGAGTCCTGGTTCAACTTTTGAAATGAGTTCAGCCAGCACAGGGAAAGGGACAGGGACGCACACACACAGGAAACGGTTTCAGTCTGTGTTCAGCAAGAAGCTTAGTGAAAATTGTAAGTAGAGGACACCTAGTGGCGCTTTGTAGAAATGCTCTTACGTTAACACTGGACGTTTGACTATTAATAGCACCCACTGTACCAGGGTCTTGTGGCTGAGTATAAGGCAGGCACGCACCATGGTAAGACACGAAGTACAAACCAAACATGACATTGTCTAGCGCTGTGGCCAGTACAGGTTAACTGCTGTCACAGATAACCTCCAAATTCTTAGTGGCTTCATGTAACAGTTATTTTTGTACCCTCAAAACAGTGCCCATGCTCAGTGTGTGACCTTCCATATAATGACACAAAAAAGTGCCCTGATCACATGGGGGAAAAACATACTTTATGCTTGCATCAAAAAGTCAGCAACATAAAAATATCATTTCTCAAAAACAAACAAATAAATTAAAATACAAGACTGTATGTTAAAATGGGCATGGCTGTTTAAAATTTTCAAGACTCATCAGACTTTGCATTTAAGATCTATGCATTTCATTGCATATAAATTGTGCATCAATTAAAAAATAATTAAAAAGCACCTGGCATAATGCTGGAAAAGAAGAGCAATAATAAAGGGAGGAAGAACCCCTGTATTAAAACTCATAAAATTTGAATATTTAAAAGAAAGTGATACTATAATTTAAAAAATAAACAATTTTTTAAAAGGACATATGAATGTATAGACTATTGAAATAGAATAGAAAATCTGGAAATATACCCAAATGCATATACAAATTCAGTAAAAGATAAAATAGCCAGCAGAAATCCAATCAACTACTCGGTATATGTTTTGGGGATAACTGTACATATTTGTTTTCTTGTTTGGAGGAAAGAAGGAGGGAAGGAAGAAAGAAAGGAAGGGGAGAAGGGGGATGTAGGAAGGAGAAAATTAATTCATGTTCAAGAAAAATGCTCTTGGGCATTGCATTAGTCAGGGTTCTCCAAGAAACAGAGTCAATGGAACATGTAGCTGTTTATGTGTGTTTGTTACTGATGTATGTATACATATAATAATTTATTCATTTATTTATGGCAAGAAATAGCTTACATGCTATGAAGGTGGACAAGTCTGGAGATCCGTAGGGTGAGTTGGCAAGGCGGAGACCTACGAGAGCTGATGCTGTAGGTCAAGACTGAAGACTGGGGGGCTCGAGACCCAGGTAAGGCGATGATGATTCAGTTCAAGTCTGAAGGCAGGAGAAAGTTGATGTTCCAGTTCAAAGGCAATCAGGCAAGAGGAATTCTCTTTGATTCAGGGGAGAGTCAGCCTTTTTGTTCTATTCAGGCCTTCAACTGATTGGATGAGGTTCACCCACATTAAGGAGGACAATCTGCTTTACTCAGCCTATAAACTTAAATGTTAACCCAAAATGCTCTCCAATCACATCCAGAACAATGATAGACTGCATAGCTGAGTACCCCGTGATGCAGTTAAATCGACTAATAAAATTAACCATCACAGGCCTCATAGAAGACTTACGTTCTTTGACTGCTTATTCTCTTCCCTGAAATTTTGAAGTCAAAAAGGATCATGATATCTTATTTGAAAGGGACCACCAAAACTTACTGAAGGTCCTTCAGCTGTGTTTCTTTTTTTATAATCTTTTAAAAAACATTTTATTTGTTTAGAGGGGAAGGGAAGGAGAGAGGGAGAGAGGGAGAGAAATATCAATGTATGGTTGCCTCTCGTGCATCCCTTGCCTGGAACTGGCCTGCAACCCAGGCATGTGCCCTCACTGGGAATCGAACCACAATCTTTTGCAGCTGTGTTTCTTATATGTGCACAATAATTCTCCTTTCTGGCAGTCCTCTACTGCTAATGGAATGTGGGTGTGCCTCAAGTGTCCAGCAAAATATTTGTGTCGTACATACACATGGAGACACTCTTGCTCTGTTAATACGGTGGAACAGCACCGGATCATGGCACCTCTGAGCACCCTTTACATTAAAGTGGTCATTTGCCATTGAGTTTTACGTATAGACATGGGCATCACCATGCCCCCAGCCATTAGGATGCCCCTGACCAATAGGAGCACACACTCCTCTTCATTCTCCCCTTTTGTCTTCTCATGGATTTGAATTGATCTGTGCCTTAGGTGATCACTGCTGGTTACATTACTCTGACTGTTCACTTGCATGCATTGCTGTGCGATCTCTCAAAGGCATGTGAAAGAGGGAAACAGTAAAAATGTTGTCGAGTATAGCATAGCACTCCGGTTTCGATCTTGCATGGCTTGGAATTATCTAAGTTATCTCACAATTTGAAAGGATCCTAATGAGGCAGAACTTGTAGAGAAGCCTTTCTGAGGGTCCCAACCCCTGTCACTTTTAATCGTATGGGCATCTTTCTGCAGAGCATTTCGGTCCTGGGGGAGGGAAGCACTGACCTCTGCAGACACGGCCTTTGCAGGGTTGTGCTGATTGGCATCAATAGCTCGCAGGATTTTCTGATTTTGCATCTGTTTTTCTTTTGGAGCAATTCAAAACTGTATCCTTTGGTGTCTCAATTGAATCAAGCTAAGAGAAAGTCTTTCTGGCTTTGGAGGGAAAATCAATAACCGAATTTAAATGCTGAATTAAGGTGCATTCCATTCTCTGTTTGACATGATGGGAATGTGTTTTCTGAAAATTACCAAGAATGAATCTTTTAAGTGACAAACAGCCTTCTCATGTCAAGTCTCAATTACCGTGACTGAGATATGTGCCTATTATACTGGGAATGTTCTTTGTTCTTTTGTTTTTCCTTCAGTGCAAATCATGTGTATCTACATGTATAACTGGAAGAATTCACCACTGCCTTAATTCACTTGCAGCTGTTTTCTCTGTCCCAGCCCCATGGAAGAGTAAAGAAAAATAATCTGAGTCCTTATAAGAATAGCAGAACTAAGGCCTCTCTCGGGCTACCAAGGAAGTAGCTGTGGGAAGATGATGTGGCTCCTCCGTTTTTCTGGTGGGCCCTCCAGTGAAAGGGAACAGAACTGGGCCCTGCTCTGTCCGGACCTTGACGTTTCCAGGGAAGATCACTAAGCAGTCATTAGGCAATAAAGGAAAACACTTTTTTCTCACTGCCAGTTTACACTGTTCTTCACTGGAAATTGATATCTCTGCTAGATAGGAGTGTTTTCGTTTGATTCAGTAGGTTCAGCAGTTGAAGAGGTGGGCGTGCCAGCATTCTACACACCTCTGCAGTGTTTACTGTCGTAATCCAAGGCTCCAGAATACATGGTGTCCAGTACATGGCAGGTGTTGCAACACTGGTTTTTTTTTTGTTTGTTTTTTGTTTTTTTGCTATGTCAACAAAAGAACATCTAGCCTAAGAAAAAGTCTTGTAAACATTTATTTGAGCCAAACTGAAGACAATTTTTCTGGGAGACAAAATATGAACAGATTGAGAAAGTGCTGTGGATAATGGTGGTTTTGCAGCCTATTTCATTCATTAGAATCAAAGGAAGAGATGTAAGGAGGGTTACAAGAAATTCGTTGTTGGTAGATTGGGGAGGCAGGAGAGAGCAAAGGGGGGAATCTCTGTGGTTGAATAAAAAGCAAAGTGTAGAGACACATTCTTCTTTTATGTTGGTGGTGGGTGCAGGATAGTCAGCGGTTCCAGCCCAGAGAGATGGGGTGTGGGCAACAAGACAACAACGAGGAGTTCTCTGGTCTCCTGTCTGGTGCTGGTGCTTGTGTCTGCGAGAGGTCTGGAAGGGAAAACTACTCTGACATTTCACCGGTATCGATCTTAGATGCACAAAGACAATAGACAATTTCCAGTGTAAAGTATGACCTTTATCAAAGAAGCTACAGGCCGAGGCCCATGTTTAGTTAGGACTTTTTATGTTCAGGTTTGGACCACCCAGAGTGGTTACCTGTGGTCTCTAAGTTTGTAAGGCCCACGGGCATCCCCTGAGCCAGTCAGGTTTAGTGTGTATCCCAACCCCTATTTTGTCTACAGGTGTGTGAACGAGCACTTGAATTTGGAGACTGATTCATACCTGATAAAAATTACAATTATCATATGTACATACATTCATGTTTAAATACACTCATATACATGTCCCAGTAAATGAAACAAAAAGTTAACTTCACACTGTCAATTTAGTTCTCCTTGCCTTTTCTGTTTTTCCTGGAATTTTAGCTTTCCTCAGGCTAAGGGAATTAAAGTCCCCTTCCAGCAACATTCTCCGCAGCTACACGCCCCTCCTCCTGCCATAAGGTGCAGGAATTCGTGGGTGGGGCAGATGCTGTGATCAAAGAGAACTTCCCATCTGCACATAGTGGGGTCGACAGAAGGCTGCCGCTTGCAGAGCGTATTTACAGATGCTCTAAAAGCCTCTGTCCTGGTAGCGGCCAAAGAAACGGGCTGTGGGAGTGGTCTGTTTTGGTGGACAAAGTATTACATCATTAACCTTGTTTAGAATTACCAAGCATACGGCGGAAATAAAAAGTGGACCAACATTTAATCCGTTTTATGACTGTTTAAAAATGATCTACAAAATATGCCCCTTTTTATTGGGCAGCGCTCTGACTAGACCGGCAAAGCTCTGCGAGTTCCTATCACTAAGCTTTGGGATGCGTGTCTCTGGTTCGAGCACGCTGTCGCCTCCCGGAGGAGCACCCATCCGCCTGGATCTCGCTCTTCCCCCAAGATGAGGTTCTGGTACGGATCCTTCAAGGAACACAAAACGGGACCACTGAAAACGCGGCAGAGGTAAGAGTGGCCCGGATAAATGTTAAAATGGAAGAGGACCCAGGCCATGCTTTCAACTGTCTCTCCCTGAAGGCTCTGATTTCGGAGCATTCTTTTATACTCTTTTTAGAGAAAAAAAAAATCCTTTGTATCTCTGTATTTATTGCCTGTGTACTGGAAAGCCAAACAGACCTTGGGTTCTGCCTGTATCTAACCATGTTCTAAAGTGACAAAGGCCAGGGCGGTGAGCCAGGTTAGTTTTAGGTGCCAAATTGGCTGGGCCACGGTGTCTAGGTATTTGATCAAACATTATTCTGGTGTTTCTGTGAGAGTGTTTTGGGGTGAAGTTAACATTTATTTTTTATTTTTTGGTAGAATGATACAATTTTAATAGATTTTAAGCAAGAATGTTACTATTCCAAACAACTTTCAAAAGCAGAAGAAATGGTTTAAACATTTCAGGACAATTTTTAGAAGGTCCCAATCACAATTCTAAGATGTGATACAACATGTCGTTTCATTTCTACCCCCAGGTGTGCAACACGACCACGGACAGGAAACACCCAGACACCTTCCTGGAGAAGTGTGTGACTGAGTCCATAATGAGCATAGTGAGCGGCTTCTTCAACTCCCCGTTCTCAGACAACAGCACCAGCCTCCAGGTAACCTCAACAAGTACATGCAAAGGCATCCCTCCACGCAGAGCCCATTCGCCTCATTTGAGTGGGGAAACTTGAGCCTGGTCGGGAAGTCATTTCCTGCACTTCTGAAGTTCACTGTTCTGTCAGATTAACTTGCTATTATCCTGTCTGAGTTTACCAAACTTCGTTTCAGTTAAAGAGGCCCCATCCTCAAGTTAATTTATTCTTGCTCTCTCTTTCTACATGTGATAGGAACTTTCATATTATATTTTGACTATTTGCCAAGTGTTGAAAGAAATGATATAATTCTTTAAATAGATAAACATTTTTTCTCAATAATTCCAATTTAGTAATTTATCCTGAAATAATTAGCAGGGATTTATATGCTAAGATTTTTAAAGAATGTTTTTAAAAGGAAAATTAACATTTAAGTTGGTGAATTTTGAATCAAGCAGATTTTCCTTTCTGATGGGGGTTGACCTTTCTAATCAATTAATGGTCTGAATAGAACCAAAGATTCACTGCTCCTGAGCAAGAAGGAATTCTGCCAGCAAATGACCTTGGGTCTTCGGTTTCGGGCTGGGACCACCCACTGGCATTTCCTGAGTCTCCAGCCTGATGGTCTCTGCCCTGCAGATTCTGGACCTGCCAGCCGCTGTAATTTCGTGAGGCATGTCTTAAACCAAATCTCTCTCCTTGTAGATAAACATCCTCTCGGTTGGCTTCTTTGGAGAACTCTGGCTGATATACAAGGGTATGAAATTACGTAAAGATCTGGGAGAGAGCACCAGCTGCTAATAGGAGGCATGCCCCTTTCTGGAGGGTCTTCTATGTACAAATGCTTCAGGGATGTAGCCGGGGTCCTGGAGACCATGGGATGCAGATGATCAAGAATTCAGAATCTGCTCTGGTTGGTGTAGCTCAGTGGATTGAGCGTGGGCCTGCAAACCAAAGGGTTGCAGGTTCAATTCTCAGTCAGGGCACATGCCTGGGTTGCAGGCCAGGTCCCCAGTAGGAGATGTGTGAGAGGCAGCCACACATTGATGTTTCTCTCCCTCTCCTTCTTCCTCCCTTCCCTTCTCTCTAAAATTAAATAAATAAAATCTTAAAAAGAAAAGAAAACTCTTTAAAGAAAAGAAGAATTCAGAATCCCAGCTCTGAATATCTCTCTTCACAGACGTTTTTACTAACCATTGCATGTGCTTTTAGCTATCTTTGGAGAGATAATACACATGAAAATAATGATATCTTTGGTTTAAATAACACAATCTCAAACTTCTAGTCTAAAAATATGCTCCCTAAGGATTTTCATTAGTAGATTGTTTTCTTCCTCAATCAATAATAATAACCAAGGGAATAATTTATGTAAATCGCAGTTACCTAGAATGAATGTGGAACCACCAAAAGCTAGAGAAACAGCAAGTGGCCTCTACAGTGTGTGATGCTATTTTGAGATGGTTTTGCAGAGATCTGTGTGAGGAAAACTATAAAACTCTGATGAAAGATATAAAAGAAAAACTAAATAAATAGAGAGATATTACATGTTCATGATGAGGATGACAACATTGTCACTATGTCAGTTCTTTCCAATTTGATATATACATACAATGCAATCACAGTCAGAATTCCAGCAAGGTGTTTTGTGGATATCAACAAACTAATCTGAAAATGTGGAGAGACAAAAAACAAAAAACAAAACAAAAAAAAAACCCAAGAAAACAAAAAACAAAACCAAAAACAACTAGTCAAGTCCACAATGGGGAAGAAAAGAGTTCGAAGACTGACACTCCCCAACTTTAAGACTTACTGGGAAGCTACAGTAATGAAGACAGTGTGGTGATGGTGAAAAAACAGACAAATGGATCAATAAAAGAGAATGGAGAGCCTAGAAGTAGAATCACATAAATACAGCCAACAGGTCCTTGACAAAGGAGCCAAGGAAATACAATGGAATAAAGACAGTCTTTTTTTAACAAATGGTGCTGGAACAACTGGACATTAACATGTGAAAAAATAAATCTGTTCTAGATAAACAAAAGCTGAGGGAGTTCATTGCCCCTAGACCTGCCTATAAGAAATGCTAAAGGGAGATCTTCAAGTTGAAATAAAAAGGTGCTAAGTAACAACATGAAAACATGAAAGTATAAAACTCACCAATCCAGGTTAATATACAGTGAAATTCATAATACTCTTAATATGTTAATGGTGGCTCATAAAACACTTTTATCTCTAGTATAAAAGTTAGAAGGCAAAAATTTTTTAAATGACTATAATTTGTTAATAGGAACAACATAAAAAAAGAAGTAAAGTGTAACATTAATAACATCAAATGTGAAGGTGGTTGAGAGGTAAAAGTGTACATTTTTAAAAATAAGATGAAGGTAAGGTGCTATCAGCTTAAAATAGACACAACTATAAGGTGCTTTTATGTGAACTTAATGATAGCTAGGAAAAGAAACCTCTAGTGGATGCACAAAGGTAAAGAAAAAGGAATCAAAACACTATAAAATCAACAAATAACATTTTATGTTCACTTAAAACATATAAATGGATCTTCATGTATAGTTATTTTTCCTTTTGTAGATCTAAAAATCTTTCCTTTGAGTATGGCTGCACTGTTTGAAGTTCAACGTTGTTTCTCTTGTGTTGTGATAATAATCACACCAACTGTGTATCACTTGAAATATCCAGGTTCTGTTTCTTTACCTTGAAAGAAGAAATTTAAAAAGAGAAGATATTATAAAGAATACTAGGTTTTTATTACTTTTTTTCCTAATTTGTTTACATTTGTCTGCCTCCATCAAATCGATTATGATTTTTATTGTCATTTATATGTATTGAGTCTTTTCAAAAATTCTACTTAACTTTCATAGAAACAGCAACCTTATCTTCTCACTCATCAGTTCATAGGCCTTTGTAATATTCAGTTGACTTGTGAACTAATAACAATATATTGGACAGAAATAAACAGGCTTGGGGACAAACACAATCACGTCTTGGTACACAAGCAGCGTGTGAGCGTGGGAGTGGGCAGACCAGCGGAGTCCGTGTCGGTGGGACTTGGTCAGTAGCCACGACGTGTCACACTGGGAATGGAGAGCTCTGATAAGTCTGGTGAGTCTGGGAAGTCTGAGACTGAATTTCCCCCACATTATATTAGAAAAAATATTTTTATGTGAAGAATACAGAGGTTTTTTGAAGAGAAATTCCATGTCTTTGGTTATGAATATGATGGATGTTTTATAGGTTTAAAATATTATATTAATGATGATAAGGAAGAAATGAAGCTCACAGCATTTGGTGGGGAAATACATAGCACTATGCAGAGGCAAAGGACACTGTGCCATTCCTAAGCCTTCCAAAAACATTGCTTCAAATTGTATTATAGATTTGAAAGATTTCTTTCACCAGCATTATTTCCATAGTTTTTTTTCTCATTCCAGAAAGTGAAAATAAATAAAACTCATTTCCTTGAGGGAATTCTGTATAAGTAGACCTAGAACACACATGCATTGTAATAATTCTGAGAATAGATTGTTTGACCAAGTTACTCTGTCAGATACATGAGCATTGATTATTATCAGTGTCAGAAAAGAGTCCTCCCAGAATGCCTACCTGTGTGGGATATTTGCAGCTACTGCATAGACTTTATGTCACTCATTCCTCCCAACACACATATGTGGTAGGCACTTGGATCTCTATTTGGCATTTTAAATAATTGGGGCTGAGAAAAATTAGGTCAATTACCAAAGATCAAATAGCTAGTGAGTGCCTAATGCCAAGGCCAACCATTTTCCTTCCTATGCAACATCTTCCCTTCCTGGCCTGAAGTGCCCATGTGTACGGGTCAGGAAAATATAAATATGCTGAAACTAACTAGGCATTGCCCTTTAAATTTTGAGTGAGTGTTCTCCCTTTATAGAGGTCCTACACTGTATGATGCATGCAAGTCTTCGGATCTAGGAATAGCACTAACAATAATAACCATCCTCTCAAAAATGATTGCTCATATTCTTGGGTTAGTTTAGAGGACAAAGCTTCTAAATCTTTGTCCTGCAAATAGAAATCCTTACCAAAATAACTATAATAATGAGCTAAATTAACTTCCTAGTTATTATATTAAGACCAAATTATTCAGTTATTCATTTATAAAACTATTAATTATCACTAGTGTTGATTATTTTGTTTATGAAATGAAATAAGTGCACTAATGCCTGGAAACAGAAGTGTTGACTGGATCATCTCTGGAAATTAATTTAAGAGTACAGTTAAGCATAATGTTTTTCTCTTTATTAAAGAAATAAAACAAAGAGGCTGGTTACTTCAGGGGGAATGTATGGAATTTAATTTGATTTCAGCAAGGAGAAGGAAAACAAACAAAACAAAACTAGGACTTCAAAAAATTGTTTTTCATCAAGCGTATTTGCTATTTTTAAAATATAACTCAAATTTGGCATATATAAATTAGAAGACCATGGCTCCCAAGAGATTTTGACTCTCATGTGAAAAGTAATAGGATAAGGAGCAGTATAGAGACTTTCAGCTTGTAATAGAGTTGGCAAATCAAATAGAAAATAATACATAGCAGTTTCCTTGACTGTTCCATAGAAGCCCAGTGTAAGACAACATACTCTTAGATGATCGCTCACATAGTAATTAGCGATGTCCACTCTCCAAGCCTGCCTTTCCTCCACACCTTTGCTTGTGACATTTTCCCCACCAGATGGCCTTTCTCATTCCTAGCTTCATAGACAACTCATTGTCGACGTCTTCCCTGAAGCTTTCCATGAACCCCTCATTTAGAAGAAGTTCTCTCTCTATTCCCTGAACTTCTAGAGAATATCTGATCTTTTAAAATCACATGATCTATATTAAGCACTGATTGCATATTTGGTTAGTGATGTACATATCTTAACTTCTCTGTTTGTAAACTCTTAGAGGGCAGGAATCTCACTTACATTTCATCTTATTTCTGATAATAACATAAAAATATTAAAAAAGGAGGTGTTAATACCCACCTTATGAATAAATGACTATGTATTGAATACTATTTGCTACCAATACTTTTCCAACTTGTCACTAACACATGAAATTTAATTATTAGTGATACATTTCACTGACTTAAGTACTGTAAATTTTTCCATAAAGGCAAATAGTCTAACATTGGTAGTCAGTTGTTACTCATTACTTATGTGAATATATAAGGTATGGGACAGTATGTATGTATATATAAACATTGTCTGGAACATCATGTGAAAATGAGATTTTGGGAAAGTAGGAAGGGAAAGGTTGCTTAAAGGGAAGACGGGACAGTAAAAAGGAGGCAGGGCCTTCTAGAAGAGCCAGGGGCAGGTCTATATCTTTGCTTTCTCTAAGCCCTGCCAGGTATGGATGTTCTCACTAAAGAAGTCCTCTAAGAAAACATTTTAATAGTTTTTTTGTTCTGAAACCTAATTCCGACATGGAAGTGTTCCAATCTAAGGCCTTCCTGGAACTTGGTAAGTGTTGGCAAGTTTGCTTGCTTCAAACCTGGTCAATCATTCATTCAGAAGCAACTAGACCTAGGATTTGTCTTCACCACATTAAAACATTTGTCATCCTTCCATAAACCTGTGGCAGGACACAGTTGTTATGGCTGCCTTGCCAATTAAGCCCATTTAGGGCTTTCTAATTGAAGTTTCAAATAGTGGCATCTGTTCTTCATCATCTTAATCTCTGGTCATTTTCCTAAAAGGCCAAAGGTGGCCAATTTATCCTCAGACTGGAAATCAATATGCCTCTAACCTCATGTGGCCCAGATTTTATGAATAATATCCGTGGTTTAATTCAGTAATATTCCACCTTGCTTTGATTCTTGGATAAATAGCGATCATTCTACACTCTGTTTCCCAGATGGTTCTGTTTTTAGCTGGCGTTCAGCAATGAGCCAGCAGCCAGTTTATTAGAGTAGACCTGGAGAAATGCTCTCATTAGCACACTGTCAGGGATCATATCTTTGTCATCAGATGCCCCTTCAAATGACTCTGTACTCAAGGGGAGATTCTGCCAGGTGAGCAATGGCATGCATTTTCTTCATGGGTTGCATAGCCTGAAAGATTTCCCACTAAACAGAAGTTTTAGTAATAAGTTAATAGAATCTTTCTGATGCTGGTTTATATTCAGGTTAGACACATGGGATGCTGCTGCTCACCATTTAGATTCTACAATCAGCATCATATCATCCTTACTGCACATTCTTCCCTTTATTCATTCTATTCTTCATCCATTAATTCCTCTGAATTTTTGGTGCATTTCAAAGTACATAACAAATATAAGTATACTCCTTCCTAAATGCTTCAGCATGTTTTTCTTTAAATTTTAAACTTTGTTTATAGTATTATGTTTTTAATGACATAATTGTTAAAAAACAAAATTTGCAAAATTTAAGTAAACATTTGTTAAGTTTTGATAAATGAATATATCTATGTAACCCCAAACATCTATCATGAAAACCCCAGAAACTTCTCTCATGTCACAGTTACCATTATGTATAATGTTAGTTGTACAGTTGTAGTTGTCCTTCATTAAATTGAGGAGTTTCATTTTATTACTTCTTTGTTGAGACTTGTTTTACTGTGAGTAGTTGCTGAATACATTAAATAATTTTTCTTCAACAACTGAATTGATACTATGTTTTTTACTCCTTTACCTTATTAAGGTTGATCTCACTGATTGAATTTTAAAGACTCCACTTCTTGATTTTAAACTATATTACAAAACTATAGAAATCTAAACAGTATGTTATTGGAACAAAAACAAACACACTGCCAATGAAACAGAATTGAGGCCATAAATAACACTACAAATGTACAACTATTTATCACAAAAGAGCCAGGAATATACAATGGAGAAAAGACAATGTCTTCAACAAATGATGTTAGGAGAACTACATAGCCACATGCAAAAGAATAAAACTAGTTCGCTCTCTTATACCATACAAAAATATTAAATCAAAATGGATTAAAAACTTTATTGTAAGACCTGAAACCAAAAAACACCAAAAGAAAACAGGTGGCAAGTTCCTTGAATTATGTCTTAGTAATGTTTTTGTGGATCTGACTCCAAAGACAGGGGAAACAAAAGCAAAAATAACCACATGGGGATATATCATACTAAAAGCTTCTGCACGGTGAAGGAACCCATCATCAAAATGAAAAGGCAACCAGCTGAATGGGAGAAGATATTTACAAATCATACATCTGATAAGGGATTAATAACAAAAAAATATAAATAACTCATACAACTTGTCAATGACAAAAACAACCCAATTAAAAGAGGAATAGACATTTTTCCAAAGAAAACATACAGATGGCCAACAGGCACATAAAAAGATGTTCAACATCACTAACCATTAGGAAAATGAAAATCAATACCACAATGAGATATTACCTCATATCTGTTAGAATGGCTATTATCAAAAATACAAGAATAAGTGTTGGAGAGGATGTGGAGGAAAGGGAACCCTTGTACACTACTGGTGGGGTTGTAAATTGGTGCAGCCACTATAGAAAACAACATTGAGATTCCTCAAATAATTAAGAATAGAACTACCATATAACCCAGCTGTTCCATTTCTAGGTATTTATGTCAACACTATGAAAACACTAATTAAAAAGATATATGAACTCTTATGTTTATTGCAACATTATTTACCATAGCCAAGATAGAGGAAAAAAACTAAGTGTCCATCAATGGATGAATGGATAAGAAATGTGTGTTTGTATACACAACGGTATACTACTCGGCTATAAAAAAGAATGAAATCTTGCCATTTACAACCATATGGATGGATTTTGAGAGTATGATGCTAAGAAATACAGAGAGAGAAAGATAAGTATGTATGATTTCACTCCTGTGTGGAATCTAATGATAATTAAAAAACAACAACAACAACAAATAACACAAAGCAAAAAACCAAACTTATAGATGCAGAGAACAGGTTGATGGTGACCAGAGGGGAAGGGGGTTGAGGGGTTGGCAAAATGGGGAAAGACAGTCAATTGCATGGTGATGGGTAGTAACTAGACTTTTGGGTTTGATCTCTTTACAGTGTGGACAAATGTCAAATTAGTATTACATGCCTAAAAACTTATATAATAAAAAAGAAAATGAAAGTAAACCCAAAGTGAGTAAAAGGGAAGGAAATAAATGTACAATGCACTATAGTGACAGGAAGCAAGTCATCATTGCCTGGACTGGGAGTTGAGGAATAGTGATTGTGAAGGGACAGCAGAGAACATTTTAGGATTTGAGAATTTTCCTCTATTTTTAGTGTAGCGGTGAGTACATGAATGCATATTTATCAAAACTCATTGAATTTTACACTTGAAATGAGTGTATTTTACTGTACATAATTCTGCCCCATTAAATTTGATTTAAATGTAAAAAATTAAACTTTTTGAGAATATTAAGGAATATGTGTAAAATTAGTAGCAAAATAGCTGTACCTAGGCGGTGTTCAATTTTGCTTTGTGAATGATGCTTATACATGTGCTTTGTTGTGAGTGGATATTTCCGAGCTGGTTGGACAATTCAAAATGTTAAGTTTTCTTTGATTACTAAATATTTTTTGGTAAAAATTGAGAGATTCCTCTCTTCAGCTAAAATTAATCCAGAAATAGGGAGAGAAGGTAAGGGAGGGTCATGATTTTGGGTAATGTGCCTCACTTCCACCAGAAGGTAATGTGCCTTCTGATCCCAACCTTGAGACAAAGACATTACTTAAAGAAAAATTCTCAGTCGATTCTGATGTTGACCTTTTATTATTAGGAGTACTTTCACAGCAAGTAACATAAAATTCAGCCAACAAATGGCTTATGGAAAAAGAGTTTATTTTCCCCCTCAACAAGAAAATGTGGCAGCTGATGATGGTTTAGCAGCTCAAAGATATCACACCTGGCATTTCTATAGTTCTCTTGACCTTATCTTCATTTTCACACTGCTGCTGCTGCTGCTTCAGACATCAGGTCCATGTTCAAGTTGTGACGTGGCATCGCCAACTATCACTGCCCCCTGTTTTTCAGATGACTCCAGCAGACTTCTGCTTTAGTCTCTGGCCAAGGATGTGACATGATCATCTCTAGCTGGAAGGTTGGCTGGATAAATCAGCTTCTATGGAAAGGAGAAAGTTAGTTCATAATGGATACAGGCTAACCACCCAATGCTCCCTTACTAGGTGCTTGAGAACATCTTACTTAATGGGCTTTTTCATCTTCTGCACAGTTAGAAATTTATTCCCAGGAGGATTTACACAGCTGTGAGAAAAAAAGATATTCTACTTGAAAAAAAAAAATCCCAGGTAATAGTGAGAGCAAACCTTGACTCTACATGTAATAACTTATTTTAGGAATGTGGGAAGGCTAATTAATTTCCTCCCTAATTCTTCATCCATTGTTTATGCCTGGATTTCTTGTTTCATCCTTGATAATTCATACAGAAAGAATATCTCTGGTGTAACAGTTGAAGATGTTAAACAAAAGCTTTCAATTACCTGCAAAGTGAGGAGCTGCAAGTAGATTTTAAAGAGGATTAAGGGGAGGACTTCCAGCCAAGATGGAGGCATGGGTGGACACACTGTGCCTCCTCTCACAACCAAAATTAAGGACAACAAAGATTTAGAAACAAGAAAACAACCAGAACTCATGGAAAATTGAACTGTATGGAAGTCCAACAACCATTCATCCAGACCGATAAGAGGGGTAGTGTCTCGGTAGGAAAAAGCGGAGGTGTGGACCGGGCACGCAGGCAGCAATGGCTAGCAGACCCCAGGGGCACAGGTGGCAGCTAGCAGACCCCGGGCATGGGGTGGCAACTGTGCAGACCCAGTGAGGCCGTGCAAGGCAGCTGGCTGACCAGTTGGTACCACATTTGTGTGCAGATAATCCAGGTGAAAGGGAAGTGGCAGAAGAGACTGGAATCCGAGAGAGAGAAGAACAAATGCCATTGTTCCCTCTCAGACCCCGCCCCCACATACAGCGTCACTATCCAGCGACTGGGCTGCCCCACCCTGGGGAACACCTAAGGCTCCACCCCTCACTACGTAACAGCTACGACTAGACCAAAAAACAAACAAACAAACAAAAAAAGGAAACAAAAATGGCTCAAACTGGAGAACAAATCAAAGCCCCAGAGCCAATTTATCTAAGTGACGAAGAGATAGCCAACCTATCAGATGCACAATTCAAAGCCCTGGTGATCAAGATGCTCACAGAATTGGTTGATTTTGCTCACAAATTATATGAAAAATGGAGGCTACAATAAGTGAAATGAAGAAAAATGCACAGGGAACCAATAGAGATGGGAGGAAAACTGGGACTCAAATCAGTGGAGTGGACCAGAAGAAGAAAGAAACAACCAAACAGAAAAGAATGAAGAAACAAAATTCCAAAAAAATGAGGAGAGGCTTAGGAACCTCCAGGACATCTTTAAACATCCCAACATCTGAATTATAGGGGTACCAGAAGGGGAAGAAGAAGAAGAGCAACCAGTGGAAAACTTATTTGAACAAATAATAAAGGAGAACTTCCCCAATATGGCAAAGGAAATAGACTTCCAGGAAGTCCAGGAAGCTCAGAGAGTCCCAAAGAAGTTGGACCCAAGGAGGAACACACCGAGGCACATCATAATTACATTAGCCAAGATTCAAATGAAGGAGAGAATTCTAGAAGCAGCAAGGGATAAAGGCAGAGTTACCTACAAAGGAGTTCCCATCAGACTGTCAGCTGATTTCTCAAAAGAGACCTTGCAGGCAAGAAGGGGCTGGAAAGAGGTATTCCAAGTCATGAGAGGCAAGGACCTACATCCAAGATTGCTCTATCTAGCGAAGCTGTCATTTAGAATGGAAGGGAAGATAAAGTGCTTCTCAGATAAGGTCAAGTTAAAGGAGTTTATCATCATCAAGCCCTTATTATATGAAATGTTAAAAGGGCTTGTCTAAGAAAAGAAGATAAAAATATGACAGTAAAAAGATAGCAAATTCACAGTTATTAACAAGGACACCTAAAACAAAGCCAACTAAGCAAACCACTAAAACAGGAGCAGAAACACAGAAATGGAGATCACATGGAGGGTTAGCTAGCAACAGGGGAGTGGGAGGAGGAGAGAGGGGGACAAGGTACAGAGAACAAGTAGCATAGATGGTGGGTAGAAAATACACAGGGGGAGGGCAAGAATAGTGTGGGAAATGTAGAAGCTAAAGAACTTATGACACATGGACATGAAATAAAGGGGGAATGTGGGTGGGAGGGGGTGTGCAGGGTGGAGGGGAATGAAGGGGGAAAATGGGACAACTGTAATAGCATAATCAATAAAATGTATTTTAAAAAAATAAAGAGGATTAAGAGAAGCATTAGTGTACTAAGGGGTACACTGTGGGAACCAAAGGCAAGTTTCATCCCCTTGACAATTTTGTTCCAAACAAATCCTTGCACATCTGTCATCCATCATAATGGTTTATACATTATCCATTTCTCTAGTAGCCAGTAGTTGAATTGGATTCTTTGATTTCTTTTTCAAGAGAGTAGGTATCAGCCAATACATACCCCTAGCTTATTGCCTGTTACGCTCCCATAGAAACCACAGTGTGTTTCCTCGTTAGTCTCAATATGCTGTGCACTTTCCTGCTTATAAATTATTGCTCAAGTAGTCTCACCCAAAATGCCTTCTTTCTCTTTGTCCACTGAAATCTTGCTCATTAGTCATTGCTGTTTTCATATACTTCTTTTTTTGTTCATCCCTGTTACAGTTTATTAGTTGGAGTTTCTTTTGGGGGCACTAACCACATGCTACCTGGCATGACAGAGACTGTGTCACAGCCTTACTAAACCTTAAAGTCCTTTATCTCAGAGAGTGACAATTAGCCATTTCTATAGTACCTTCCATGACAGCTTTCATATCAGAAGCACTTTATTTTTAATCTATTTGTTTAGCTTCCATTCTATTTTAGTCTACTGGTAGAATTAATCGGTAGAATAAATGAAATATTATGTGCCTTGAAAAATTATCGGCCTGAACAAATTGAAAACATTCTAAATCCCCTCCATCATCATCATCAATTGCTACATGTACATTTTTAAGGGAGCAGCTCACTTTGACATTTGTGTTTGAGTTGTTGCTGTTGCTATATTTTAGATATATCATTAAAATCATAAATAAAGGTCAGTGTTCTCTAGAATAGACTGAATGAAAGAATTCTGAACATTTAGCACTAAAATATACAATGGGCAGTAATTTATTTAGATAACTTTCTCAAAGAGCTAAATTGTTAATCTTGGTTACTTGCTATGACTGGTGTTTGTGATGTTATTGTAGCAATTCCTCCACTTGGTGATAGCCAGTAGCTGAACTGGATTCTTCTTTCCTTGCCAAGGGAGTAGATGACTAAATAAGACTGGTGTTTCTATATAATAGTAATAACATGTAATATTTTTTGGTAGGTCATTTGCTCCAGGAAGGAAGTTTCAAAGTTTAGATCACCTGTTTTTCACTGAGAATTAACTCAAAACAGATCCACACTAAATGGAAGAGTTCTCTGACCATTGGCCAAAGAACTATTGGCGGGTCACAGGTTCTGAGGGCAGCACCAAGACTTGTCCTCCCAAGTCCTGCTGATGTCTAAAGGTGCTGCCAATACACCCAATGGAGACCAGCCTGATCAAACCCTTATGAACAAGAGATCACTGGGAGCATATTACCTATTTAAGATTTTAATGCAAATAAATGGTAATTTCCAATTTTTTTTTCATTTAGGAGCATGTCTATCCTGATACAAACAATTTCATGGGACGTAGGTTTTTTTAAATAGATTCCTTTCTATTTTGTTTCTGATGCAGTGATTTGTCACCCACACAATTCAGGAATTTTATAATTTTCAGGACTTGAATTCATCTTAGGCTAGAAATAAAAAAAATGCTAATAATTTTTAACAAAGTCTAAAATTATTCTTTGATCAAGAGGATGCTAAACAGAACTAAAGGATAAATTTCATCCAATAATTTCAGAGGCATAGGGCTGCTAACTGCCCCCTCTGTCATTGTCCTGGGACAGCGTGTGAGCCCCACGGAGACCCCTAGAAAAAGTCAAATGAAAGGGAGAGACATTTCGGATCACTCCAAGAATTCAAAATGAAACTGAATGCCGCTCAGCTCCACCCCAGAAATAAGGATCTTCCAATTACAAAATTTCCATCTAATCTCTTTTCAAAATCCTAGCTTACAAATATTGCCTTCCCTTTCTTCTCCTCGTTCAGCATTGGCTTCCCCTCAGATCTGTCATGCTGTCTTTATTTCAAGAAATCAGGATTCCTTACCTTCTGAAGATTGATTTACTACTTGAGAATGGTCTTTCTTTTGCCAGGGTGTCAACAGATTGTCCAAAACTGTGTTTCTGAAATAGCTGAAATCATTTTCAGGCCAAACTCCATAAACATTACTTTTTATTATCCTAGAAAGAACCACAAGACATTAGTCACTGCTAGTTGCATTCCTACGCTATGAAGGGCCTTTATTACTTCTGTTTCTATATTTACGAGTGTGCCCCAGTTTTCTCAACATTATTTAGAACAACTAGTCATCATACTCCTAGACGGTCATCCATTCTGTACCACAAAACTTCTGATAAGCTCAGTGGACACTTTGGAAGTGCCTGGTTCTGAGTCACCTGGACCTTTGTGCATCATTTACCTCTGGTCTGTGGTCTGTGGAGGGGACAAAATCTTTCAGTTCTTCAGTCTCCAAGGCAGGTAAGTCTGGGAATGCACCAACGAGGTCCCTTGGCTCCACCTTCTACAAGTGACCATTCCTGTGAACAATCCCCTTCCACTTCACTGCGGTGTCCTTGGAAGGCCCTCAATAAGGCCAACCCCATATTGACAAGAAAATGTATCACCTAACTTGTCTAAAATAAAGACTCAATAATCATACAGGACATTTTATATCCTGCCTTTCACACTTGCATTTATATTGTGATTATTTTTAATGTTCTTAGATATTTTTAAATTTTATTTATTTTTTTAATTGTCATTCTTGTACAGTTTTCTGTCTTTTATTCCCATCCCAGCCCACCGCCCCAACCCTCCCCAGCTCCCTCCTGTTTCCACCTCCTCTAGTTTTTGTCCATGTGTCCTTTATACTTGTTGCTCCAAACCCTTCCCCTTTTCCCCTGAAATTCCCTCCCCTCTCCTCTCTGGTGACTGTCAGCCTGTTCTCAATTTCAGTGTCTTTGGTTATATTATGCTTGCTTGTTTGTTTTGTTGATTAGGTTCCACTTATAGTTGAGATCATATGGTATTTGTCTTTCACTTCCTGGCTTATTTCACTTAGCATGATGCTCTCCAGTTCCATCCATGCTGTTGCAAAGGGTAAGAGCTCCTTCTTTCTTTCTGCTGCATAGAATTCCATTGTATAAATGTACCATAGTTTTTTGATCCATTTATTTACTGATGGGCACCTAGGTTGCTTCCAACACTTGGCTATTGTAAATTGTGCTGCTATGAACATTGGGGTGCATAGGTTCTTTTGGACTGGTGTTTCAGGGTTCTTAGGATATAATCCTAGCAGTGGAATTGCTGGGTCAAAAGGTAGATCCATTTTTAGTTTTCTGAGAAATTTCCATACTGCTTTCCATAGTGGTTGTACCAGTCTGCAATCCCACCAACAGTGCACTAGGGTTCCCTTTTCTCCACAACCTCTCCAACACTGTTCTTAGATATTTTTAAACTGTGAGATTATGGTAATATTGTAAAAATATAACTGTATAATTTATGCAACAATTTTCTTAAATTTTCACATTTAGATTTATTGTTAGAGCTTTTAGCTCTTTATTATTTTTTATTCTCACCTGAGGACATGCTAATTGATTTTGAGAGAGGGAGAAGGGAGGGAGAGAGAGAAGGAGAGAAATGTCATGTGAGGGAGAAACATTGATCAGTTGCCTCTCACACGCACCTGGACAGGGGACTGAACCCATAACGCAGGGGTATGCCCTGACAGGGAATGAAATCAGCCACCTTTCATTTTATGGGATGATACTCTACCAAGTGAGCCACAGTGGCCGGGGCATTTTCTTTCTGTTTTAAACATAGTATTTCATTAAGCATCTTATTCTTAATGCGTTTTTTTGTTTGTTTGTTTATTTTTGGCCTTTGAGTTTGAATATCAAAGTACTAACAGAGGTTTGTTAACGTTCTCTCTACCTCCTCTCATCATTATCCTGAGGCTCTTTGGGAGTAGAATTGAAAATAAAATAGAGGCAAGGAGTTCCTGGCTTTGTAAGCAGCTGTCTGTTGATTCTGCGGAGCAAAACAGAAGAAAGGCTGCTGGATGCTGACTGTGAGACCTGGCTCATCTGGCACTGGCAAAGGAGAGGGTCCCTCTGGGAGGCAGGGCAGGCCTGAGAGTCTATAGCTTTGTGGAGGCAGTGGAGCAAACAGTAGGCACTCTTCCTTGTGAACTCAGAAGTGGAAATTTCTTTGAATCTACTTTGTCTTAAAGTGGCTTAACACCCTGGATCATAAACTGGATGCAGTTTGGCATAAGTGAAAGCAGTTTAGACAATTGGTCTTAGGTTTGGTCCCGCTGCTTTTCCACCCTGTTGGTCTGTGAGGCCATCGCACCTCCTCTTGGTACTTATATTCATTTAAGTGGTCATTACTGAGTGCTACAAATACATTGTCCTCTCTACGTTATCTCACCTTTTAACGATGCTTCTGACACCAGCTCACTTCCTTAGCCCACCTCTGATTTCAGCCACACGTGTGATGCAAATTCAACACGACCTTGGAGTCACTTTGCTTGCGCAGCATCCCACTCCTATGGTGCACCAGGTGTCTTTCCTCCTTCTGCTTCATGTCTTTTTCACTTCTGCGGGAGCCGGGAAGATGTTGCTTGACCCAAGCATGAGCTCAGTCCAGAAATTTAGGGCAGTTCATTTTTGTCAACAAATATGGAATGAGAGCTGGTGTTTAAGGATCACAGCCTCCCATTCTTTGTCTTGTGAAGTGACAATTCTAGTACACGTTTTGCCTATTTCTCTTGGTCTGTTCATTACCAATAGTAGAGACTTTCCTCAATGTTTCCTCAAAAGTTCTCCTCTTCCTTCCTTGTCTGACTGTGCACATTACTTCACCCCTGTACCCTGGAATCATACCCCAAGTGAAAAATCCAGGTTCTTGTCCCAGCCTCTGCTTCCAGGGAACCTAATTAATTCAGTTGGCAGAGAAATGGTCCTTAAGAGACAGTTCTTAGAACTGGACCATGGAATTGGGTCACTCACCCTTTGGGAGCAGTCAGATGGCATCAATGGTGATAAGTGGAGAGGTGATAACCTCCAAGATGGCCATAACTCCTGGCAAGGTGCAGCATCACCGTTGCCAAAGTGTCTACCTGTGTTTGATTCAGAAGATCTACAGATATATGATGTAATGGTGCATAGCAGGGGTCAGCTCACTGTGAAGCTGTTGGCTAAGTCTGATCCATTGCCTAAATTGGTACATTAAGTTTTTTTTTAAACAAATTCATGCACTTTAATTTATGCATGGTCTGTGGCTGCTTTTATCTTAGGACAGCAAAGTTTAGTAGTTTAAACAAAGACCATATTGTTAGTCTAAAATATTTGCTGTGTGGCTCCTTAGGGAAAAAGTTTGCCAGCCTCTAGTGTATAGCATGGGTGCATCTTGGTGGTATTGGATGGCATACTTAGTGGTTACCTGTTTATCTAGAGTTGCCTGAGGCATGGTACTGATCCCTGAGCAAAGCTATAGCATGAACTAACTGAGATAAATTATATCCTGCAACCATGAGTCTCTGAGTTGTTTGGGGACAGCTGAATGGACTGAATAGAAAATATGTTTGGGTTAATATGAGAACTACAATTAGCAGCCATTTAGATAGAGATAAAAACCTCACAGGAGAAATAAACTTGGCTACTTCATGGCAAATGACTTCCTTACAGTGAATAAAAGAGTCCCATGTCTTTTCCTTCAAATCCCTTCCCATGGAAATAAGGATGGGTGAGGGAGAAGTTGTTATCAAGATTACTCTTCCTCCCAGCTGTTTGGCTCAGCTAGTGTGCTTTCATGGAGACAGAGACACCTGATTTAAAATGTGCAGCAATAGACTTCCAGCCAAGATGGAGGCATAGCTGGACATGCTGTGCCTCCTCTCACAACCAAGATTAAGGACAACAAAAATATAGAACCCAAAAAAAAGAAAACCCAACCAGCACAGAGAGAAAATTGAATTGTGTGGGAGTCTGACAACAATGATTCACCCAGATTGGTAAGAGGGGTGGAGTCTGTGGCTGGCAGAGTTGGATTGTGGTGGGATAAACCAGTGGCGGTCCTGGGTGTGCAGTCACCCCAGGTGCACAGGAGGTGGACCATGGACACACATTCACACACAGATAAACCAGGCGAAAACGGGCAGCAAGACAGACTGCGTGACGCAGGGCCCCAGTGCTGGGAAGTGAAGCCTAAAAGCACCCATTGAAAATACTTGTAGGGGCTAAGGTGCCAGGAAGGAGTCCCAGCCTCACAGGAGAGTTTGTTGGGGAGACCCATGGGGTCCTGGAGCATGCACAGGTCCACCCACCTGGAAATCAGCACCAGAGGGATCCAGTTTGCTTGGGGGAAGTGGTGGAAGTGGCTGAAATCTGGCAGAGAGGGGAGTAAGCACCATTGTTCCCTCTCAGACCCCATCCCCACATCCAGCATCACAACCCAGCAACTGGGCTGCCCTGCCCTGGTGAACACCTAAGGCTCCGGCCTTCACTACATAACAGCCACAACCAGACAAAAACCAAAAACCAAAACCAAGGATGGCTAAAAAGGGAGAACAGACTGGGGCCCCAGAGCTAATTCATCTGAGTGACCAGGAGGTGGTCAACCTATCAGATGCAGAGCTCATAGCACTGGTAGCTAACCTATCAGAAGCACAGTTCAAAGCTCTGGTGATTAGGAAGCTCACAGAATTGGTTGATTTTGGTCACAAATTAGGGGAACAAATGGTGGCTACAATAAGTGAAATGAAGAAAAATGCACAGGGAACCAATAATGATTGGAGGAAAACTCGGACTCAAATCAATGGAGTGGACCAGAAGGAAAAAACAAACAACCAAACAGAAGAGAATGAAGAAACAAGAATTCAAAAAAATGAGGAGAGGCTTAGGAATCTCCAGGACACCTTGAAATGTCCCAACATCCAAATTATAGGGCTACCAGAAAGGGAAGAGGAAGAGCAACAAGTGGAAAACTTATCTGAACAAAGAATGAAGGAGAACTTCCCCAATCTGGCAAAGGAAATAGACTTCCAGGAAGTCCAGGAAGCTCAGAGAGTCCCAAAGAAGTTGAACCCAAGGAGGAACACACCAAGGCACATCATAATTACATTAGCCAAGATTCAAATGAAGGAGAGAATTCAAGAAGCAGAGATAAAGGCAGAGTCACCTATAAAGGAGTTCCCATCAGACTGTCAGCTGATTTCTCAAAAGAGACCTTACAGGCAAGAAGGGGCTGGAAAGAAGTATTCCAAGTCATGAGAGGCAAGGACCTACATCCAAGATTGCTCTATCCAGCAAGGCTGTCATTTAGAATGGAAGGGAAGACAAAGTGCTTTTCAGATAAGGTCAAGCTGAAGGAGTTCATCATCACCCAGCCCATATTATATGAAATGTTAAAGGGACTTATCTAAGAAAAAGAAGATAAAAAATGTGAGAGTAAAAAGACTGCAAACTCACAGATACTAACAATCACACCTAAAACAAAAGCAAACTAAGCAAACAGCTAGACCAGGAGCAGAAACACAGAAATGGAGATCACATGGAGGGTTTGCAACAGGGGAGTAGGAGGAGGACAGAGGGGGACAAGGTACATAGAACAAGTAGCACAGATGGTGGGTAGAAAATAGACAGGGGGAGGGCAGGAATAGTGTGGGAAATATAGAAGCTAAAGAACTTATGACACATGGACATGAACTAAAGGGGGGGAATGTGGGTGGGAGGGGATGTGCAGGGTAGAGGGAATGATGGGGGAGAAATTGGACAACTGTAATAGCATAATCAATAAAATATAATTTTAAAAAATGTGCCGCAATTAGTAAGTACTACGATATCCACGACAGATTAAAATGTGGGGTCTCTGGAATGCTCCAGTAAGAGACTCACAGCTTATACCTCTAAGGGTATGAAAAAAGGCTGTGCACTTCTCGCACAGAATTCTGCATCATACAAGAGGCTGGTCCTGGTGTCATACCTGACCCTGGAAAAGACTAACGGTCATGTCTTGGGGCATCAAGTAAGTTACTATAAACCCATACTGCTCGGCATGAGCTACATAGTATCAGACCCTTGCAGTAACAAGAGTGGATGGGCACAGAAGCAATGCGCTGTGCACATCTTATATTGGTTCTGGCAAGTCCAAAAAGCATAAGAAAATTCTCTGAATTGGTACCTAGGCTCCTGTGACACCTACATTTCTTTAAAAAATGCTTCTTCCTCAACTCACAGCATGCCTCATGGAAGATTTCCTAAGGCCATTGGAAGGAAGAGGAAGAAACTTGGGACTAATTCACAGATAAGTTCATGAAAATGTTCTAGTTGTAAAATAACTGCTACAGAACTATAGTCCCACTCAGGAATGTCCTGGAAGACAGTGGTGGGGGCGCCCCCCAAGTTGGAGAATCTTTTAAATGGTGCACTTGGCAGCCCTTTTGTGGTTAGAAAAATAGCTCATGGTAAGATTACACAGAATTCTGGCCAGTGGCAAGTAGCTAGGAAGGAGCAAGATCCAGGAAGAGGAGATCTGGGTAAGTGGCATGAAAACAGATTTTTAGGGAGGAATGGACACAAAACATGAGGACTTTGTATTAACATTATGCCCACATAGAGTATCCACTACAGAGACGTCAATCAATAGGCAGACTAATACAGTAGATGTTAGTCGGTCTCTACCTTTAGACACACCATTGTTTGGACAGCAGACCCATGAAGGTAGGTGCGGTGGCAGCAGTAGAAGTTTTGCATGGGTCTAAAGCACAGGATCCCTCTAATCAAGACTGATTTAGCTATTGCCATGCCTGGGTGTTCAATCTGCAGGCAAAGAGGCCAACACTGGGCTTTTATTGTGCTACAACCAACTTTCTACTTGAAAGCAAGTTAATTACATCGGATCCCTTCTATCCTAAAAAGGGCAGTGATTTATCCTTAACAAAGTTATCGATGCTAGATTTGAGCTTGCTTTCTCTGTATATGGTGTTTTGGCCAGCATCACCATTTGAGAGCTTATAGAATAAGCCACCTATCAGCAACATACACCAAACATGTTGTTTCAGACCACGTGACCTGCTTTATGATAAACGAGGTACAACACTGTATGCACGGCAGTGGATTCTACTTGTCTTACCACATATCTCACCATCCTGAAACAAATGACATATTAGAATTGTGGAGTGTTAGTTCAAAGCTCAACTAAGGTAGTAACTTGAGGCTAACACCGGCTAAGTTTTTGGGTTTTAGTTTGGGGTGTTGTCTTCCAGCATAAAGTATGTGTATTGAATCAACAGTAAGTATGTGAGGCTATTTCAACAGGTAGACTTGGTGGGTCAAACAAGCTAGGATGGGAGTAGGATTGTCCTCTTTCATCGTCACTTTTGGATACCACTTGTGGAATCTGTGCTATATCCACAACCTGAGCTTCTACTTTATCAGAGGCCCAAGATCCCTAGGAAGAAAGACTTTTGCCAGAGGACAGAGTAAGAATTCTATTGGCTCCAAATACCATCAGACCAGCAAGCAAAGAATGGAGTGGCTGAAAAGATGAGAGTGATTTGCCTGATTTGCACAGAGAGCTAGGGTTATTTCTGTACAATGCAGGTAGAGAGGAAGAAGTCTGGAACTCAGGGAACCCACCAGGTGCATCTTTTGCTGTTTCCATGCCCCATATGGATAATGAACAGGCAATCAGCAGCATTCACTTCCTGACAAGATAAAAACAACTAAGGGCTTCGGTGTCTCAGGGGTGGTGCTCTACATCACTTCTCCAGGAGATCTAGATAAATTGGCATGCGACAAAAAGTAGAGAGTGGAGGAGATAGATAACGAATATCGGTTGTTGCCTTAGGGCTGGCTGTGACAACAAGGACATTAGTTTTCAACTAATCCCCCAGTATTAAGTCTTTGCAGATATTGTAGCTAGGCACCCCCTTGAAGCAGGCCCTGTGACGTATTAGATTTAATGGAGAGCTTGAGCAGATGGACAGGATGCAGGAGGTGGACTGTACCAGATAACTCCTGTGCATCATATTCTAAGCCTCACATTTTATACTGATGTAGACCCTGGCTCGCGGGGTCCGCCACATTGTGGGTGAGACACGAGAAATTCACACGGACTACCGAGTCCTGTGGAGGAAAAGGGACCGCATAGCTTTTCTCTCAAGGGGAGAAAAAACCTCGGCCTCCGCCATGACAAGCCTTTATTTCTTTTTCTCTGCACATTACATGATGGTCCTTATTCACTATGCACAGGTTTGCTTTAGGTGGTTACCTTTTACAGAAAACAAAGGAGCAGATGCCACGAATCACATCACAGAAGAAGGATATTAGCAAATGAAAAGGGAAAAGTGGTTGAACTGGTTACACATCCTTGGAAGATTTAGAATGGACTTTAGGAAGTTACTTTGCAGTAAATGTTTGCTTCTCAAAGGGGCTTAGGTACATTACAGGCCTGATTCCCCACGGAAGAACCTATTGGTGGGTGTGGGTCCTATCTGGGCCCACGCCATGCAGAATGGGCATGTTCTACATATACTAACTATCATAGTGGTAATCAAATACTGCTTCGCTTTTGGCAAGCTTTACGTGGGATTCATATATACTTCTTGATTTCTGCTCCCTGGTTTCTCTGATGCCAGAATATGAGATGTCTGTGGATATTAATTCGACACTCACAGTATGCAACTAGAAAGTTCAGGACAGTTAAGGCTTTGGGGGACAAAACTGATTGATAAAATATAGGAGCTCAAGGATGAATGTATCCTCCTTTTTTCTCTTGGGGACATAGCTCTGAAACATATTTCCCAGTATTTCCTGGACAGCCCCATAAAATCAAGCAACAGTTACCAGAAGCAGTAAAACAACTTCGTGATGCATGCTTCAATTGTTTTTTCTTTCCTTTTTCATTCCCCCGTCCCTCACACCTGCTTCTCAGTTCATATTCTCAAATAAACCACCTGCATGCAAGGCTTTATCTTCAAATCAGCTTTAAGAGGGGAAATATATGTTAGAATTATTTATTGATATGCTTTTATCCCTATTGTACTGTAAATTTCTTTAGGGCAGAGACCACAGTGCTTAATGAGTGTTTATTGAATGAATTTAAGTAAGAAAAATTCAACACGGATAAATATTTTCCAAGTATAGCATTGGCATAATCTATTTTCATAACAGAGTAAAGCATAAATATCCAAGGAAATCGAATTTATTTTAAAGGTTCAATTACCTGTTAAGGTTGACCATTTTTTACCATTGTCAACTGTCTTAAGTCTGGAAGGCAGGGGACAGTTGACAGGTCAATAGAAGTTGGAATATCTGAGGACTGGCTGCCAAGGTGTGGTCTCACTTGGAAAATAATTAAAAATAATAAAAATAACTAAAATGAATTAATGGAGTTAGATAAGTTGCCACACATAAGGGGAAAGTGCTACTCTAATTAATATGATTGCTACATTATAACAATAGCTGACATTTCTTGAGAACCAAGCACGTGATAGGCAGTTTTCTGGGTGTTTTACTTGTGTTCTCTGAGTTAATCTTCATAATTTCATATGTAGAGGCCTATAATTTTCATACATATGGAAACCAAGGTAGGGAAATGTGAAGTAATTTGCTCAAGTTCACACAGTGGAAAGATGAGTCAGGACATGGATTTAGACTTGACTGTAGAGCATGAGCTCTGTGCTACTGTAGTAGAGCTGGAAGATACACATGGGTGATCTATTAATTCTGCACAAGGGCTCAAGTTCATATCTAAAAAGCTGAATCACTTCTAAATCTCTGACCCAAAATTCCTGGCTCCATATTAAGCAAAACCAAAATTTCATATAAATTAAAAGGTAACAAGAATGAATCTAGATACCCTATACAAAGAAGTCCCAGTGTATGCATTATTTTTATCATGACATCTGTTATTAAATGTGCAAATAAGTAGTATACAAAAAGTGTGTATCTAGAGCTGTCTGAGGCCTGAACTTGTGCTTTTGTTGACTCTGCTACATGAGTGTAATTTAATAGGAAAGATATAATCTGCAAATTCAGAGAGCTGGCTTTTAATGCCAGGATAGCCATCAATACTTTAAACAAATTATTTAGACTTCTGTATTTTAATTTTCTTCAGTTGTCTCATGGTTACCTGCTTTCCACCTAACCACAGGATTCTTACAAGATTAAAAAGATTGTGGTTTGAGAAAGCTGAAAGACCTATTTAAGTGTTTAGCACTATTAATTATTACTTTCCATCTTTCAGTTTATTGATATTAAGCATCTGCTATATAACCACCACACTGTTCATTGTATAAGATCATCTTTTCTATAGTGAAAATAGTCCTCAAACCAAAAAAATGTTATTATGACTCAGGGTTAATGCAATATTTTCAGAGACAGAACAGTGAAAAAAAGCTTAAACCTCTGAGAATGCATAAATGTTTTCTTTTCCTCTCTTTTAACATTAAAGAAGCCACTGAGCATTCTGGACAAACGTTCCTCTGGGCAAGGTTCATTGCCTCACAGGTGCTGTGTCTCTTCTCTCGGAAACTTCGTGACGGTCCATGTAACCAGAACCCTCAGAACACTTGCTCAGGACGAAGTCAAGTGTGGCTGTTGGTCAAATTCCTATTTGTCTTCCAGCCCAATTTAGCTGCCACAAGAGTGACCAGACTCCTGTCAGACCGAAACAGGGGCAATTTCCACACAAATGCTGCAGAAGGATACTGTGTGTGCCTGCACCCCAGGGGGGAGTGGGGAAAGGGTCCAGCCACCTCAGTGGGGAGGGAAACAGAAGGATGTAGGAAATCAAACTGGAGCTAAAACAGAGGAGGACTGAACTCAAAGAGCAGGGGCTGAATCTTCATTTCTCAATTGCCAGGACCTAGAAAAGCACTTTGTAAACATCTTAGTAAATGATTTTTAAGGAAAGAATAAACAGACATTTAGCTAAGGAAATCCATTCCATTCAGACAATAAAGGAATAATTGTGAGGTTGAAATTAGAAAATCAGCATTCAAATCTGCTTTCTTTGTATGGTCTGTGTATTTGTTGAACTTCTAAATGCTCGAAACTTCTCATCTGTGAAATGCAGATGGAACTAACCTCCATGTGACTGATAGAGAAATCTGTATAAAATGCAAATTTTCTCTTGCTTTAAAACCTTGTAGTCTCCAGGATCAGGTCTGGGTTCCCCAGCGAATATTACACACACACACACACACACACACACACACACACACACACTCACCCTCCCTAGTGTGACCTTTGGTTTTCTTTTGGACAAAAAAAAAAAAAAAAAAAAAAACCTCTTAAAGCTGCACAGTAAGAGTTGGAGGATTTACAAGACTTAAGAACTAGCTGAAAGAACCCTCATGAGTATGTAAGACAGAATAGTTCTTACACTATCAGGTCAGCAATGGAGCCCCAGGCATTAGGAATGCACCCACTGCAAATAATAGAACACCCCACTACAGTGATTGAAATAGATTGGAAGGAATATCAAGTACAAAACCCCTGAGGGAAGCAGGTCAGCATGTTCCAGCAGGAAAAACAACCAGTGAGAGTTACAAAACCATGCTGGAGAAGAAGGCAGAGGTCTGATTGAATCATGCACAGCTCCGACTGATGCTCATAACAATCAGTTTGAATTTTATGCTACATGCTATGGGATAAGGTTGAAAGGATTTTAAGCGGATGAGAAGAAATCTGAGGTGAGAGGTGGGAAGGAATCAAGGGTTTGACTTCAGAACCAATGGAATGGTGGGGACATTTACTCATGGGGAAGGTAGAAAGAAATGGACTTGTTGATTGTGGGGGCAAAGGAAAGGAAATCAAGAGTTTTATTTTGATACGTTAGAGATGCCTATTGGACATTGCTGTAGAGGTTTAGTGTGGATTTCAGAAGTGAGATGTAGGCTTGAGATAGCCCTCCTTTCTCCACAGAGTTACGGGCTTCATTCCAGGGTCCACCATGGAAGATTTTAAACTCTTCTTCCGCAGTTGTAGGCTCCCCAGGAAATACCATGGGGGCAACTCAACAAAGTGAGAGGCAGCTCAGGGGATGAGGGTGTTTTAAAAAAGCTGCTTTTGCTTATTTTCTGGTTCTTTACATTTGCTTTCTACATATGGATTCCACATAAGATGTCATTTGAACAAATATTTCATTTTAACAAATTTCATCATGTTGTATTTTAACAAATGTTTGAAAGTTACATCATTATAGTAGCCAGCATATCCGTAGTGCTTACTATATGCCAGACTGTACAAACGTACACATCACACATACATATGATATACCTATATGAGATACATATACTAATTTAAACGTTACAACAACAACATGGTAATGCAGATGCTATTATTAGCCTTATCTCATGATGGGGAAAACTGAGGCAGAGAGCTTAAGTCACTTACCTGGTCTCAAAGCTAGGAAGAGGTAGAGTCAAAGTTTGGCTGGACTCCTTACTGCTACACACTACCGTAGAATATTATTGAAATTTTCTAACAAGGTGCATAAAACTTTACCCTACTTCGCTGCCTCATGGCTTTTAAAAATACGCCAAGCAGCCCATGCCCCAACCAGCCTGGACCGTGACTGTTCCTCCAAGTCATCCCTACCCTCACCTTTGTTTATTCTATCCTTCAAAACCCAGCTTGTTTGACTCCTCACCTTCTGAAGGCAAAGTAAATCACAACTTCTTTTGAACTGTTAGGAAGTTCTCTTCACAGTCCAATTGCATCAATCATGATTATTTGTGCAATGATGTATCTTCTACCTTCACCGCACCCACACAGGTTGTGAAAGCCTTAAGGGCAACAATACACCTACCTCTCTTATGTAACTGAGCTTCATAAGATCTCTTTGCTTTTCAAATGAATGATTCACTTCTCAAAATAAATACAGGTACAGAAACAACTATAACCGCTCTCACCAAAACAATTGCAATAAAGGACTGGCACTTCGCTGATTCTCACATCTGACTATTTAGGTCCTGCCAACTTGGAGAAGTTATTTAACTTCCCTTTGCCTCAGTTTGCATATTTGTAACATGCAGATAAAGTTACCTAGCTCATAATGCTGTTATAAAGATTAAACAGGGCATGGAATGCACTTTGAACAGTGACTGGCACATAGTATTTGATAAAGGTTTGATATTATTACACTGTCTTTATCACAGAAATATATTCCAATGTGTCCCAGAAGATTATATTTTGTATTTCTAGCACTTGTAATTATGAATGGCATTGCCTGTTTTTCAGTGACTGACTCAACTAATGGATAGACTACACCCACTGCATCATTCATTAATACAACAAAGATTTATTAGTACTCACAACATTCTATTGTTATGCTAATTTTGGGATTGTGTGTGTGTGAACCACATAAATAAAGTTTATGTCTTTTTAGGGATTATAGTCCCACTGGGTAGGGCTTGGGTGGCACTACTAAATGAATAGGCAATTCCATCACAAGGTCATGATAAAGGAGTATGATAAGGGAAGAGTATGATATAGGAGTAGAGGAAAGATCCCTTCTTGCATTTAGGTCTAAATGTTACCTAAATTAATACCAGCAACTAGACAGATTAGTGGATCAGGAGCAAAGAGAATACAAGACTAGCTGTTTAAGCAGAGCTCGTTCAAAAAGTTTCAGAAGCCGGGGAGCCCAAGGCTTATTAGAGGAACTCCAGTGTGATTAGATATGAGGCAGCAGAAGGGGGCAGGCTCAGAGCATGGGCAGGCTCAGGCCATATTGTTAGTCTGGACTTGATTCCAAGAGCAATGGTTAGTTATTGAAGGTCTTATTTAGAAGAGTAAGTTGATCAGAATTATTTTTTAACAATATCATTCTAACTTCAGTGTATAAAATAAATTAGACAAGAGCAAGACTGAATGTAGGGAGACCAGTTTGGAGGCTCTTATAGAAGTCTAGATGATGAAGAGAGACTGGACTAAGTGAGTGGAAGTGAGAATGAAGAAATAAGGACTAAAGCTAAATTATCAAGGCTGGTGATAGATTGGACATGAGGGCTGGTAAAAAGGTAGACAAGTCTAGTGTGATATTTTAATTTCTGCAAGATAGCTGAATAGATAGTAGTGCCCAGTACAGAGATAACACACAAGAGGTTGGAATTGATGAGAGTATGATGAGTTTAGGTTTGGTTATACTTTGAGTTGCTTATGACATTCAAAAAGAAAAAGGAGCTAGCTGAATTAATGCAGGCAGTGATCAAATCAAAAAGTAGCACGATGACTAAGAGTACTATAAGGATTTATTAGACAAGATAGTTTATTAAATCTACAACAATTAGGTGGAGATGGAAGAGTAAAGGGAAAGTCTGGATAAATATAGGTAAAGTAGATGAGCGAAAAATACACAGGTACTGTCAGAGTGCAAGCACAACGACGATAAGTAGGAAGAATAGAAGAAAAGACGTTGTGGTCTAAATTATTGGAGTTGATAATGTCAGGGATGGGCCCCTCCAGGTTGATGACAAGGACAAAATTTTAGTCATGAGAATGGGAAACGGAAATGGAGTAGAGACAAAAGTCCACAAGAATGAGTAAATCAAGAAACCAAAGGGTCAGGGAGTTGGTTGTGTGATACAAGTGCATTTCACATCATTCAAGATAGCAGAGAACTTGGGATGGAGAGGATGACATTAAAATGGGAACAGAGTCTTTGGTCAATATGATAGAGCAACTGGGATGTTAGTAGATGACACCAGCGAGGGGCTATTGAAAGCAGGAATAAAGACAGCTGTCTGGGCTTTAGACTTCAGAAAGTCTCTGGGGGACCCTAGATACACTCTAAATTTAAAATAATGTTTTAGAAAAAATATGAGCAGGGCAGATAATGAAGCTGCACAATTTAACTCACCAGTGGGTTACATTGCCAGAAACTGAGCAAAAGCAGATTTTTCATTATCAGTTCCAGCACGGCGAGTCCACCTGGGAGACTCAAACATCTCATGCAGCTCATTTCTTCCTTGGCTTTGAAAATTGGCACCTAAGTTAGAAAACAGTGAATGGACGAAAACAGGAAACTCCTCATAAGAATTTATTCTTTCTGAAAGGCTATTTTTAAGACTAGGATTTTTTATTTTTTAAGGAAAAAAAAGTGGTTCCGAGATTCCCGCCACCCCTTCAGAATCAAGGTGGAAGGAAATGCAAAAACAAATCAGTAAAAAGAACTGGAGATGCTCCACTCCCTTGATGTGCTCCAGAGCAAACACCCCGGGAGGTGTGGAAAACTCCGCAAGGCAGCCTTTCCTAGCACCCTAGAATGTTTGAGCTGGAAGGCGCCTGGGTCGAATGGACCAGGGCTTCGTTTTCAATGCAGATGCCCTGGAGAGGCCAACGGGACGGAAGGCTGGAGGTCAGGCTGGAACACTGCTGATCAGAAAAGCCATCGCCTGTTTCTCACAAAATTACCTTTTTCAATTTCATGGGATGCCCCCCCTTCAATGATTCCAATGTTTTTTTTTTTTTTTTTTAAAGAATCTTAGATAAGTAAGGCTCATTATGGATATGTGCCCTAATTAGAATTTTAACAACAATTATATTGCTCTTAAGACCTTGTTCATACAAATCTTTTGTATTCTTGACTGTAAACCTGTGGAACAGCCCTGAAACTCTGGGAAGGCAAATGCCCTGGAATGCAAAGCCATTTCGCTGGCAGTGTAACCCACAAACCAGAAGAGGTGCTAACTGGGAAGTTCAAAATGATTTATTCCATTAATGTTATAATTTACTAACTCGTAGCAATTGAACAATATTCTGTTTTTTTTCTGTCTTTCCCTTGAACACTTTATTTACATACATGTAAAGTGTACCTAATACAATAAATTAGACAAAAGAAGTGACACTTTTTTGTCATTGATGTAGAAGTCAGGCAAACCTAAGTCTCTTTTCTTCACCATCTGATATATGGCATAATTTGCTTAATTATATTTCCAAGCATATCTCATTCTGGCTTTGTTCTGGAATTCTAAGACATTTTCATTTTTATTATTAGCAGGACTCTTTATTAAAATAAAATCATATCAACTATGGGAAATACTTAAAGGCCAAATTTCTAATTGAAATAATAATGACACATGGCCCACACCTCAGCCCACATACATCTCTGCTCCCTACATCTCCCTCAATCTAGCGCAGGGGTGTCCAAGGGAGACACCTTTTGGAGTCTCTAGGCCACGCTGGAGGAAGAAGAGAGGTCTTGGGCCACACATTACATACGAAAACAATAACAAAAACTAATGAGCAAAAAAAAGGTCCGTGTATAATTTTCACGATTTCCACCATCACAGATAAGCAAAAAGTTCCTCGCATAATAACACTAATTATGCAGTGGCCCTTTTGATAATCTTTTAAAATCATTGATCAGGTCCCAAGTCTGTGATCGCTACTATAGATAATGTACATATCTAAGTAATAAAACTAAGTAATGTTTTAAGTAAATTTATGATTTTGTGTTGGGCTGCATTCATAGCTCTCCTGGGCCACTGCACGTTGGACACCCCTGATATAAAGGGTTGTGCGGAACAGTGCCATAAGGGGATCTATAAAAAGCATAGGTAAATAGTCTTACACTAGTTTATTTACACACACACATACACACTTCACGTATTCACACACAGATATGTCCGGGAAAAAAATCCAGTCATTGTTAATATAATGAGAATGGTTTGCGTGATATCCCTGGTAGCCCAGGAGAGTGAACTGGAATGCACATGTGTGCACAATGACTTTAAAATCACCTTTAAAGGCAAGACTTCACTGTACTAGTCAGGGGGTCAGTGGACGCCATTGAGTGAGCATGTGCACTATGTGGCCATTGCATTGAAAATGACTTAGTAGGTAATGAATCCGCATCAAATTTTGTGTTAAGCTGGAACATTCCTCTGTGGAAACCATTAAGATGATTCAGAAGGCTTTCAGGGATGATGCAATGAATGCAGCACAAATAAAAGTGTGGCATAAATGCTTCAAAGATGGTTGAGAATCTGTTAAAAATGATCCATGTTCTGGAAGATCTGCAACAAGCAGTGACACCTGAGAATGTTGAACGTGTATGGGCTGCAATCAGCAAAGCTCAGTGACTGACAGTCCGAGAACTAGAGGCTGATCTGGGGATTCCAAGAGCTACTGTGTCCAAGATTTTGACATGAAACATGTAGTGGCAAAATTCGTTCTGCAACTTCAGCTACAGAGCAGAAGGAAGATCATGCTGCAGTCGTTAATGACTTAATTCAAACCACTACCAATAAACCAGATTTCCTCAAGAAAGTCATAACCGGAGATGGATGGTGGGTCTATGGTTGTGATCCAGAAAGGAAGGCTCAGTCGTCCCAATGGAAGTCACCTGGTTCTCCACACCTGAAGAAGATGCAGCAAAGTTGCTGCAAGATCAAGACCATGTTAACTGTGTTTTTCGATTAGGAAGGTGCTGTCCATCATGAGTATGTCCCTCCAGGCCAAACAACTAATAAGGAGTACTATCTCAATGTTCTTTATTGGTTGAGAGATGCAATATGATGAAAACAGCCGCAGCTTTGGGCAGCTGGTGATTGGCAGCTTTATCATGACAACATGCCTGCTCATGCATCATGTCTCATGCAGAGTTTTCTGGTGAAGCATCAAATCACTCAAGTGACTCAACTCCTCTTCAGCCCAGATTTGGCACCCTGTGACTATTCTGGCTTTTCCCAAATCTGAAATCACTTTCAAAGGGAAATTTCAGACCATTGATGAGATTCAGGAAAATACAATGGGGCCAGCTGATAGCGATTCTAACGAAGGATTTTGCAGAGTGTTTTGAGCTGTGGAAGATGTTGGTTGGGAGAACTGTGTGAGGTCTCAAGGTGCCTTCTTTGAAGGAGACTGAGGCATCATTGTCCTATGTACAATGTTTCTTTTATCTTGTATCTTCTTTAGTAAATGTCTCTATTTTTCATACTGCATTGCTGGGTACTTTCTGGATAGGAGGTATGTATAAAAAGGGCACATAAAGTGAGACCTGGCTATGTATTTAGAGAAAAGCACCAAAGAAGCCAAATACAAATATTATTCTGATGTATTTGGAAACGTTAATGGAGAATGGATTTCAATAGTTTACAAGGGTTTATGGTACAATGCATGGTCTGGTTTATACCAGTTGACACTGGCTTCTACTGTCCAAGAGCTGGATTTTATTTATATTCTGGTTGGAACCTTTGACTCATATGATCAGACACCCACACAGCCCACTTAGTTAAAAAAAAAAAATAACCAGAGTGAAGAAGGTAGAGTGTTGCAGTCTTCTTTGTGGATTGTGGTTAGTGTAACAGGATCATGAACAAAAGGGTCACGAAACCACATGGTTTGGATGGGGAACACTTCAAAGCAGCAGCTGCCTTCAAACCAAGAGGGTTTATAAAGGCAAATTGAGCATATGGTTAGTTAGTGTCCTAAGATGACTTGAGGGAAGACTGGACCCACAGGAAAGGTAAAGGGCATAAAATAAAGATATCTTCGGCTGAACACCTACTGTGTGTCAGAGGCTTTCTATGTATAGTCCCCTTTTATCCATAGTACAAAGTAGGCTATCTCTTGTTTATAAAAGAGGACACTACAGTTAGGAGAGGTTGACTCACTGGCCAAGGTCATACTACCTGTGTTTGCTTTATCATGCCACACTGTCTCCTTATTCTTCCACACATGAGCTAAGCTTGTTTCTATCTCAAGTCCTTTGCTACGTGCTGTTCTTTCTGCCTACCATTCCCTTCCAACAGAGATTCCCATATCTCACTTTCTTGTTGTAAATAGGTCCCGGCTCAACTGTACCTTCTTCGTGGGGCCTTCACTGAACACCATTCATAAGATATCACTCCTTATCATCATCTACTTCCTCTGCCTATTTTTTCATAGCATTTATTGCCACTTAACATGACATTATACAAGCTCTTACTCATTGGTTTATCATTTGTCTTCCACCCTATAATGTAAACTCCGTCAGGACAGGGACCTTTCTTGTCCAGTTTACGGCCCCAGCCTCAATACCTGGTGTAGCATGTGTCTAGCACACAGTAGACCAGGGGTGTCAAACTCATTTTCACTGGGGGCCACATCAGCCTCGTGGTCACCTTCAAAGGGTTGGATGTAATTTTAGGACTGTGTAAATGTAACTACTCCTTAACAGTTAAGTGAGAGCTCGGTGCTGTCGCCAGGTAGAAATAAGGTACCATGCTGGATAAAACAAGGGGGAGGGCCGGATTAGGCCCACGGGCCTTGTGTTTGCCACCTGTACAATAGATGGTTAATAACTATTTGCTGGTGGGTGAATAATTAATGAATGTATACCAGGAAATTAAATAATAATTAATTTAAATAATAATTAATTTAAATAATAATTAAATAGTTGTAAGAAAATTTGGAGATTCTATTCCCATTTTAGCCCTTTTACTACGTTAATTTGTATTTATTTTTTAGAGAGGGGAGAGGGAGGGAGAAAGAGAGGGAGAGACACACTGATGTGAGAGAGGAACATTCATTGGTTGCCTCTCGTATGGACTGCAACCAGGGACTAGGCCCACAGCTAAGGCACGTGTCCTGGCTGGGAGTTGAATCTGTGAGCTTTTGTTTTGCAGGATGCTGCTGAGGTGAGCCACACCAGTCAGGGCAATTTTTCGTTAATGCTCTGTGTGAGTCCCTTGGCCTTCTTGGTCTAAAATCATCATTTGTAAGATCCTGTCTTACAGATTGGGTGGTATAGTGGAAAGCTTTTGGAGATATTTGTGAAAATACCTCTGTTTTCATGGTAAGGGCACTGGATATTCTTTGGGGTCCCTGCCTCTTTCACATATTTACCAAACTGATTTGAGTAGCTTCCTCCTGCCCCTGGCAATATGGATGGGTCTTCCTTGGCTTAATTAAGTCAATTAGTGAAAACCATGGTTCTGGCCAATGCAGTTGCCTCAGAGGTAGTCACATGACTCAGAGAGACATTTTTGGGGGGACTTCTTGGGGAAAAAGGAACTTTATACTCCTGAAAGTATCATTAACAGAGATAATATTTTCTTTTGTGACATGAACAAATTATTGGGAAGGGGTTCAGCAGAAAAGGCCTGAGCTGTGGCTAAGATTTATTCACCCAGCATGGCCTCTAGTAAGTGTCATATACTATTTTAGACACTGAGCGTATAGTGGTGAATAAGAGAGAGAAGGTACTTGTTTCTTGGAGATTGAACTTTTGTGGAGTAGACAAAATAAGTAATCAAATAAACTGTTAATTTCAGGTTGTGATACATGGTATGAGGAAAATTAAACTGTATTATATAACGAACAAAATTAAACTGTGTTATATAATTAAGAACAAACAAATCTTCAGATAAAAGCCCTCTGGGAAAAGGGTTTCTAGGTTTCCATATGAAAGTTTCTTTGGTCCAACATAAATAAACATTATATTTTTGTAATAAATCAATTGCATTAGTTTGACTGATTTGTGGGCATAATCAACAAAATTTAACATAAAGCTGCAAAATATAAATTGTCACATATACTGTGGTCAATAACATTATGATACTACCATCCTGTATCTTTTTGAATTTAACTTTTATCACGTATTTCAGAAAACGTCCTCTCTCATCTCATTGACGCCTACTGAGTGGATGTGACCATTTCTAAGCCAATTGCCTTGTCCAGGGTTATGGACAAAGTCACTGATTGGCTTAAGTCCACCCACAGACTTGAGGGTGGCTCAATCCTACCAAGCTGTCAACCTAATTATGATCAGGGATGTGATTAAATGGTGCTATAGAGGAATTATCATGACAACAGCCAGAAAAATAGGGGATGGAAATAAAATAGACCATGAAATCCACAACCTCTTCCCATCCTATGTTACCAACACATTGAACATGTGGGTAAACCTAACTCTAAGAGAAAATGAGATATCCTCAGGTGTCAGAACTCAGAGGAAACTCAAGACACAGACAGAATCAGGAGCTAATAACACAGCAGTATAGATGAGCACAAGTCCCTGGCAGGAAATGAGGGACAGAAGATATGGACTTGAATGTGTGCAAGGAGGAATGCTGCAACTAAGGTCCTACATAAAGCTGGGAACCTTTAAGCCCCACCTCTGGAAAGAAGGACCAGAACAACTCCATCGATGGATCTAGAAATAGGAAATGACTACAGAATACTCTCCACCCACCTGGAAATGTGTAGAAAGAAGTCACCCCTAGTTAGCAACAATACAAACTAGAAAATTAGAGGAAGTTAAAACCTTAGGGGTCTTTTGAAGCATAAAATTCAAAACCATTTTGAGGGGAGCATTTTCACAATCTTCAGGACATAGAACCTTCCCAGGAGGAGAAAAAACTGAAGATGAGTTAACAGTCTCAGCTTAAACAATACACAAGGAAATATACCGCTGTGGGGGAATATCACCCAAGTCAGCAATCACTTAAAAATGACCGTAGTAAAAACAAGCCTGGATTTTCTAGGGTATGGAGCCCAGATATTTATGGCCAGAACTGAAGTGGGGAATACTTGGAAGCCAAACTAGGCTGGAATGAGCGAGAGTTTCTAAGCCAGACTGGCAGAGGCTCTGTCTGGGCCAGCAGGCAGTGAGAATTTCCCTCAAGCCAGCCAGATTCTTATAGCATCAGAGTTGAGGGGATATCGATTTCATAAAAACAAAGAGGGGGGAAGCTGCGTCTGAGACACCTGCGCTGAGCCAAAATAATTGAGGAATCTGAGCCTGTTCCTGTACAAGGAGATCAATCACATGGCTGAGAACAATTTGAAGAGTTGCTCAGAACTCCCTCAGAATATGACTCTCAAAGGTAAAAATAAGCATGATTTCAGAAACAAGATTGCTGAAAAATGAGAGACAAGCAATCATAGTAAATGCTTGTTAACAGTACACAAAATAAGAAATTCTGAAAGACTGAAAGTATTAGAATGGGCAAATACAGGATGCAGAAAAACTCTGCATAAAAATATTTTACATATTACAATACAGTATGCAGTTACAGTGAGGAGTATAATATCAAGAATGAACAGATAATGTTTCAGAGGCAAACAGGAGTTCTGGGAGTAAAAACTACTGTGTATATGTTAGACACGACAATATAAAAAGTAGAAAAAAATGACAGAATGCATTCTGTGGTTAAACCCACTGGAGAAGTATGCTGTTTTCAGGAGAGGAGACAGCAGCCAGGCAGCTTAGGGAATGCCTGGGGTTCTTCAGGGCTCTGTCTCCAGTAAATCACTTCGGGAAGGAGTAGAAGCACACTTTTCTTTTCCTGCTGCTTTTACTGTTCTCCAAACCAATTTTACCTTAATCTCACCCATATCTGTTTTTTAGATTTATTCTTATTGTTTTGATATGTTTTGAATTTATTTTCTAATGTTTTATTTAAAAATTATAACCTACAGTGAAATAAAGAACAAACTGACAGTAACCAGAGGGGAAGGGAAGGGGGATAGTGGCGGAAAGAAGGGGAAGGGTCATCAAGGAATGTGTATAAAGAACCCAGGCACAAAGCCAAAGGGGGGTAGGGTGGAGGGTGGGAGGTGGGGTGAATGGGGTGGGGGAACATGGAGGGGGGAAAATGGAGACAACTGTACTTGAACAATAAAAATAAAATAAAAAATATAACCTACAAAAACATGTAAGAATAAGGCAATGAAAACACATACACTTTTTATCTAGATTCAGCAATTGTTAAAATTTTTTCACACTTTATCTCTCTCTACAAATGTGTGCATATTAATACAATTATTACTGCTCAGAACCATTTGAGAGTAAATTGATGATATCATACACCATAATTTCTAAATACTTCAGTACATATATACTAGGAACAAAGACATTCTATGTATATGTGTATAAGAAGAAAGGTATCGAATTCAAGACAGTTCATATTTAAATTTTCCCAATTGCTCCAGGAACGTTCTTTATAACAATTGTTATTCCTGATCCATGTTTCAATCCAGGATTCACATTGTCTTTGTGTCTTCAATCTCCTTTAATCTGAAAGAACTACTCAGCCTTTCTCCAGCTTCATGACACTGACATTACCGAAGAATACAATTTCGTTTTTTTTTTTTAATGGATATCTTCTTCACGTGGGGTATCTGATTGTCTTCTCAGGACTGGATTTAGGTTTTGTATCTTTGCCAAAAGTATAATACAGGTGATAAGTTTTTCTCAGTTTATTACATCAGAAGGCACGTGATGTTCATTTGTCTGTCAAGATGACCCTCACTTTGACCACTTGGTTAGTGTCATTTTGCCACCATAGAGGAACCATTTTCCCTTCTGTAATTAATACGTAGTCTGTTTTTAAATAGTTTGATTCTGTTGAGCAACAAAGTGACTCATTGGTGGTAGCTTCCACTACTGATTTTAACCAATTATTGCTATGTTGCTTTGTGTCTTTTTATTTTAACTGGATCAGAATCTGTAAGGACAAGGAATCCCATGCATGGCACATTAGCCTGGAAACCTCAAGAAATCAACATAAAAGCTAGAATAGTAAGAAAGCGTGTCTTGGAATGGCTTGGGTAGTAACTTTAAACACAGGCCTTGCTGGTCCTTGAATCTGTGGACTGCAGCAGTTTATATTGTGGCTGGTGTTTGCAGGCATATGATGGGTTATAAAAAGCACTGCGAAGTTTGGAGGATTCGCCCACTTTTTGTTTGGTGTCTTTGAGCATGGAACCCTATCTGGGTTTAGTAAATAAAGGGATTCAGTTTAGGAATTAAGGTAATTGGAGCATTCAATTGAGTGAGTAATTTCTGGACTCAGGAAGAAATGGTGATTTCTTCTCAGTAGTCAGAAAAGACTGTCTTGACTATGGAGAACAAGCTTATCTCTGGAGGATTTCAAACTCCCTCAGGAGTGGGGGGGGCGGGGACACCTGCACTGAGCTAGAACCTGCTCGCCTCTAAGCATCGCTGGCGGGACGGAGCGCACAGAGCTCTACAGAGGGTACAGACCTATCTCTCCCGTCCGTTACCTTTGGAATGCTGACCACAAGGACATGAGACTGTATTTGATTCTTCCTTTTAATCCCCCCTCCCTATGTACCTTGTCTCTCAACATGTGCTAAGGGACAGGCCTTAATAGAAGTTCTGGTTCTGCCTCTAAATGTACTAGGCTGTGGAAAGGGAGTCTCAGACTGCCACAGGGAGGTAACGTTTATTCAGTGTTTTAGGATTAACAATTGCAAAAGCAGAGTCTGGGGAAACGTCCATGGGTCTCTGCTTCTCATTGGCACTCTTAGGGGCACTCCAGAAGCAGAAATGGGGGAGTGAACATGAGCTCCATAAACTGGCTGGCAAGATTGAAAACAGAACAAGTTGTCTTTACTATTATACTGTTTGTCTGTCTTCCTTCTCCAATGGATTATACAGTTATGAATTACTTATTATAATCTCTTTCTGCTCTCCCAGAGTTACTGAGGGTGGATATCACAGTGAAAATAGTCCAAAGATGAATTCTAGAAAAATCATCACAGGAAGTCCTATTCTGTCTAGTCTGCGCACACACACCAAGGAAGCTGGGGACGGTGAAAATGACATCACCTTCTTAAGGAGAGCAGAGGTCAGCAAGCAGTGACTGTTCTGTGGGGTAGCGTGCACCTTGCTCCTGAAGTTTGCAGATGTCTGCAGAAAACAAGGACTGGCATCATGTTTCCTAGGATGACTGAGGAGCACAAGGACATGGTGACCTGTACAAGGGCCACAGCAAAACGGAAGGCCCTTAAGGCAGGAGAATGGAGTGCCCCTTTGCATCCTAAGTCCCTGCAGGACAATGGCTCCAGCCTCTGTCCACAGGTCCCTGTTTGGGGATACAGAGGACAGGAGAAATTACCACTCTGCAAGTTTCCCAGAAATTTTTAGAGCGTGGGGGAAAGGCCCATGGAACAGGGAAACATTTACGGGATGCCTTCATCTGCTGACCTCTAACTGCATCTTTCAAGAGGATCAATCACTCGTGACAAGAAACCTTTGAGGGACTGGACCCTTACCACCTCTACGTATAGAATCCACAGACTGAGCTCGAGGAGCAGGCCTTCATTCAGTAAACAAAGTATTCACCGAGTACCCACTACTTGCCAAGAACTGTTATTGGCAAAGGGACAGAACAGTAAGCCATACAGATACAGGGTCTCCAGCCCATTCATTGAGAGAGGTAATAGACAAATGTACAAGTAATGCATAAAATAAAACAAAAACATAAAAAAAAGATTAATTAAAAAAAGAAAAGAAATCAGCAAATTTACTTGAATAGGCATTATATAAAACACTGGTCACTTCCAGATGGTACCTCCCTCACAAGAGGCAGGCGAAAGGCAAAGAGGATGAGAAAGTGGTACTCCAAAACAAAAGTTCCGTGGTTCCACATAGCCTGGAATGAAGGGGGACAGAATAGTGTATAGGTATGGGATAGAAGGGGGCAGATGTTGAACCAAAATAAGACCAAGATACTTATAACAAGATTTTTTAAAAAATCATTGGATTATAATTTTATTTCCTAATTATATTTCAGTAAAGCTGGGGGAAGAGTCATTGGATTGAACTGATCTGAAACAATTGTGAAGTTTAAGCAGCCTCGTTACCCACTAGGGTAACATCTTGGCAATGCGAAGATGGTAGTGATTATGGAAAACATGCAGAACCAATTTATGTTTTTAGACTGATGAACTGAGACTGCTTGATCAGACCTGCTTCCTCAAGGGCCCATCAAGTGTATGCGGCAGTGTTTGAAGCATCCCTCACATGGTCAAACCTTATGCTAGGTGTGGTTTGGGAATTCTTGTTCTACTGTAATAAGCATTTATTATGCTGTTTAGATTTTCTTGGTATAGGGCTGGTGCTTCGATAATTTCATATCTCTGATTAACTTGTTAGACTTATTTAAGAGCTGGGGATTTGATTAATTCACTCTAGAGGTGCTGAACAAGTTACCTGTTTTGGTGAAATGCTCTTGGCTGTAGCCATGTAAAGAACTCCAGTTCTACCCAGATATTCAAAGTGAAATCAGGCTGGCTGAGACTGAGCAGAATAAGCAATGAGGAAATAAAGAAAGAACATTTTTTTTTTTTTTTAGTTTTTTGCATTGTACACATAGACCAAGGAAGGATATTTAATTTTTGGCTTTTTTTTTTTTTTTTTGAGGAATTGGTTACTAGAAGGGTACTCATATTCACATTTGAGAGAATTTTAATATTGCTGGCCCTACACTATTAGGGGTTATTTATGTAGTTATTTGGGCTCATTACATAACTTCTAATGAACTGTAATGAAGAATGTGGCTGGACATCAGTTGTAACAAGAGAGAGATCAAGGGTTTCTGGCCTCCTAGTACAGAGTGGCTTTGTGGATACTTTAATGTACGTCCTGGTCTGATTAATTTTTAGAGCAAAATTAATACTGTATCTTTCAGGTCTTAGGGTGGTCAGTAGAAGAGCAGCCTTTGGAACTGGAAGAAGGGCCATGGGGAAGAAAGAAAGCAGTACTATTCGACAACTGTAGGAGGTTGATAACAACCTCTTGCCTAGGGGTCCTAAAGACCCCTATTGCCAAGGGCCATAAAGAGTGGCCTGGAATGCCTAAGCATATTAGATTACAGAGCAAACATTAGTTGGATTCTTTGTATATTATAGATATTAACCTTTTATCTAATAATTGCTTTGCAAATATTTTCTCCCATTTTATAGGTTGAATTTTTTTGGATGGCTTATTTTGCTGTGCAAAAGTTTTTACTTTGATGTAGATGCACTTGTTGATTTTTGCTTTTGTTCCTTGGGCTTTGGGCATTATATTTAAAAAATCATTGCCAAGACCAATGTCAAGGAAATTCTTTTTTATGTTTTTCTTTTAAGAATTTTATGGTGTAATATCTTGTGTTCAAGTCTTTTTTTCTTGTTTGTTTAAATATTGTATTTATTTTTAGACAGAGGAGACAGGAGGGAGAAAGACAGGGAGAAAAACATCAGTGTGTGGTTGCCTCTCACACGCGCCCTACTGGGGACCTGGCCTGCAACCCAGGCATGTGCCCTGACTAGGAATCAAACTGGTGACCCTTTGGTTTGCAGGTCGGCACACAACCCACTGAGCCACACCAGCCAGGGCTTGTGTTCAAGTCTTTAAAGCATTAGAGTTAATTTTTGTAAATGTGTGAAATAGAATTCAATTTTATTTTTCTGCATGTGGCTATCTGGTGTTCCCAGCACCATTTGTTGAAGACAATATCATCTTCCCATTGAGTGTTCTTGGTTCCCTTGTTAAATATTAGTTGACCATAAGTGTGGGGAGTTATTCCTGGGCTCTCTATTCTGGTCCATTGGTCTATGTGCTTATTTTTGTTCAATACCATACTGTTTTAATTACTATAGCTTTGCAGTATAGTTTGAGATCAGGAAGTGTGATGCCTCTGACTTTATTCTTTTCTCTCATGATTGTTTTGCCTATTGTGGGCCTTTTGTGGTGTTATATGTATTTTAGGATTTTTTTCCATTTCTATGAAAAATACCATTGGAATTTTGATAGAGATTCAACTGAATTTATAAATGGCTTTGGTAGTATGGACATTTTGACACTATTGATTCTTCCAACTTGTAAGTATAGGATATCTTTCCATTTATTTGTGACTTTAATTTCTTCCACCTAGTTTTTTGTGTAAAGATTTTTCACTTGCTCGGTTAAATGTATTCCAAGGTACTTTATTGTTTTTGATGCTACATGTGATAGTTTTCTTTATTTCTTTCTTGATGTTTTATTATTAGTGTATAGAAATACAACTGATTTCTGTATGTTGAATTTTTATTCTGCAACTCTTTTAAATTGATTTATTATTTTAAACATTTTTTTTCAAAATTTCTGTCTTTTAGCTCACTTATTCTGCCTTTCATTCTCTCTACTTGACTACAGATGCTCTTTACTGAATATTTAATTTCACTCAATGAGTTCTCCAGCTCCAGAATTTCTGTTTGGTTCCTTACTTATGCTTTCTATCTCTTTGGAAAATGTCTCATTTTGACACTGTATATTTTTACAATTTTGTTGAATTGTCTTTCTGAGTTTTCTTGCAGCTTATCTAGTTTCATCATGCAGAAGATAACATATAGCATTAACTGCTTATATTAGAAAAGAGAAAAAACCTTAACTGAATAATTTCACCTCTGCCTTAAAAAACTTGGGAATGCTGGATGGTATTCAGCTGAGGAAAATGAGGAGGAGCCTCTGCTGATTTCTGAAGCTTCCTCCTATGCAGCCTTCCCTTTCTGGCACCCTGCCCTGCAGACTCTAGCCCTTTTGGCTTTCCAAACTTTCGTATCTGTCTGTTCTACTCAAGGAGACCACTAAGCTCTACCTGTGTTATCCTTTTCCTGTACACTGGCGTGGAAACTCTTGCTGGGGCAATTGTAAGGATCACCTTGTTTGTTTCCCCTCTCTTAGAGATTACTGCACTGCTAATGTCCCATGTATATAAACTACTTTTTATTATATTTTACCTGTTTTTTAAAAGGAGTTTTATGTTGGAGGGTAAATATGGTCCTGGTCTCTCCATCTTTGCTAAAATGAAAATCTCATTAATTTTTTTAATAAAGAAAAGGTTCTTCAAATTCGATAAGTTAACAATTATTTTAAAATTCTGATTCCTATAGAAATCCATTTAATATGACTGTATAGAAAAATTTGCATTTTTATGCTCTGTCCTGAATATTCTGCTGTAGGTCATCAAAAGATTAAAATTTAAAAACCACCTGGGTAAGGAATTTGAAAAGAAGTTGGACAGAAATGTCATAATCTTCTTGTGGAAACTTATATATAAGTAATGAGGAGCCATTTTAGACTTGCATAGTATCCCAGAGAAATTTTATAAGGCTATTCTGTTAATTTTCCAAATTAAGGCCAATATGAACCCAAATGTACAACACCCTTAACTATGGATGGGAAGAAACCCATAAAGAAATGAAAGTGCAGATGACACTAGTCATTTAAATGAAGAACTTTGCTGATGACATTTTTTTTTTTGTTACATGTGTTACCCAGCTGAGGTAGGATGCCATTGTTCTGGGGTTTCATTTTTTAAAAAAATGCCAGGACAATACAGGTGACTGTAACTAAACTCTTCTTTCGATGGACTTTTAAGTGTTTAATTGTATTCGTCTATTACCAGTGCTTATAAGAAGGAAAGAAATGAAAACTTTCTTTCTGATGAAGACATCAAAGACAATGTATTTTTAGTGTTAATTAACAACCAATTAAAAGAATTATTAATGTAAGCCAAAGGGTGATAAAGTAATTAAAGTACACAGATCCTACCTTGCTTCAGAGCTCACACCACTGAACGGGAGATTCACTCCAAGTAAACACACAGCAACGCAGGGACATGAAGAAACGCTCACAGAGGTTCCGATACCATCAAAGAAAACGTCTCTGGATGGCTTAACATTTTCCTTTTCTCTGTCAGTGCATTTGTTTCACAATAACTTTTAAAAGAGTGGGCAGATTCTGACAAAACTTGAAACATTTCAAAATTTACCCATATTCTTAAGTTTACTTTCTGGTTCATTCTGCCACCTCTCAAAATAAATGAGAAACAGAAGTGATTTCTCATTTATTTAGTTTTTCAAATGGAGAAGGCCATCACCCGTTTATAAGAGATTTCAGGACGGTTCTGTAGTTACGCAGCAGCCAGAGAGACACGGACACTGTGAGATGTCCAGTCTGTAATTTGTGGCGCCCGGAGTCTTTCAAACAGCCCTGCAGTTGTCTTCCGCCAAAAGAGGAAATGCGGCCTCTCGTCCAGCTTATCAAGTTCTATCTACTGCTAATCAGTGTGTTAGCCCCTTGCCAACTTTAAACGTCCCAGAGTTATCCAATTTTGTGAGTGAATCTATGACTTATTCTGCTTTCTTGATTTAAAATTCCAAATAATATAATTTGCCAAATGCTGTCATTTATAGTTTTAAAGATATTTTTATTAAGTTTCATGTAAGGGTAGAGTGACTAGATTATAAAAAAGGATATCATAAAAAAATAAGCTCATTCCACAAATCTTACCTATTTGCCATAGATAAATATCATTAGTGATGACCATCAGAAAACAATTTATTATTTCTCAGAAGGCTTCTGTGGTCAGATTAACCTTGACATCATAGAAGTGCAAAATTCAAAAGAACCTCAGAGAAGTTTCTGCGAAATCACACATCTGATCTTTGGATTCCTTGTACTACATCCGTGACAAACCCAACTTGGATTTGAAGTTCTTCTGTGGCTTTTAAGTCCCTGCTTTTGAAGCCATCTATCCTACCTTTAGATAGTTTTGAACCAGCATTGATTCCAGACCAATTTCTCTGTAGCTTTCATACATTGATTTCACTTCTCCACTGGGATCACAAAGAACTAGGCTCATGTCTTCTCCACATGAAAGTCCTCCTTGTATTTTTAGAAAGTTGTAGTTCCCCCAAGAATTATCCTTGCAAGAGAAAACATTTCCAGCCCTTTCAACTGTTCCCACTTAGCCTGGTTTTTCCATCCTGGCTGCCCTCTTTAGGAGCTGAAATCTTTTGAAAAGAGAAGCTTTTATTACCTAAGACTCACAGATAATGGTCAAACATCTGTTGAGTGAGTAAATGAATAAATGAAACCTATTGCCACAGAAAGCTGACATATAAATTAAGGCAAATAACTTGGTCTCTATATTGAATCTTACTGCTAATTTTAGAAAAAGCAATTACTGTCTTTCAATTGCTTTTACTTGATGTCTGGGCAGATATGGGGAAAGTATGGGCAAATATTCATTTTATTTAACATATGTGTTATAAGGTTATAATTTCTAAATGCCCTCCAAATTCAAAACTGGCTTTTTTTGACTTAACACCTATTGGGATATTCACAAGCCAAAAAACTGATGGATACTTTCAAAACGAATAAAAGTTTGTAGCCACATTTGAAACTTAATCCCTCTTCCAAAGTTAAGTATACAAATAAGGCCTTTTACTTTGGCATTAATGTGCTCCTCCAACAAACAAGTAGTGCTTTGTAATTCAAGAATTGTTAGATACTTTCCATTTCAAATTACTTCCACACTGCTGTCTGAATACAAAGGAAGGGAAATAGCTACTTCCTTAGAGAAGTGCTGTTCAATAGAGCGTTTTGTGATGACAGAAATATTTGACACCTGCCCATCTAAGGTGGTAGCTGCATGCCGCACGCAGTTATTCAGCACTTGAAGTGTAGTTATTGCAACAGAGCAATGCAATTGTTTATTTTATTTAACTTTAATTAAGTTTAGATAGCCACAAGTGGTTAGCGTCTACCAAATTACCTAGAGCAGTTCTTATCAATGAGTCCTCAGATGTCCTTGCCTCTTAGGTACTGTTTCAACATTTATCAACTGTGCTGTGATTTTTCCCTCCCTAGTTAAATGCGTTTTCCCCAAGCTGTTGTCATTGTGCAAATGAACATTTTTGTTCCAATGTAGGTATTACAAACCATGGTATCTAAATAATTTTTTTAAACTAATGTTTTTTTGCTTATTTCCCATGCATTTAATTTTCCTATTGTGTTTTGTAATGTTTCTTTCAATACTTATTCAGTGTCTGAGAGTCTGCATATGACTGTGAGTTAATAATTACTAAAGTGGGTATTTTTAAGGGGTGGAGGATTAGAAAAGGAAGAGAAGGAATTACTTATTTTTCAACGTTAAAAGGTCACGTAAGTAATAAAGGTTGTCTTGAATTTTAAAACTACTGTCTTAACAACAACCAATTGGGAGAGCTCAGATATCAAGTCCTGGGATATAAGCAATATTTGCCATTGATTAAAGGTCAGATTATACTGCTTTATAAATAAGCAGTTAGCATGTAACATGCTGAACAAAAAGGAGGAATGGGAATTTGTTAGCTGTTTTTTGAGTGACCCAGACAATTCCAAAGACTTCCTCAGAGAGTTTATATTACAATTATTTTTAAAACCCCAGGAAACAGCCTTGGAGATGTTGCCAAGAGCGGGTCCACTGGCAGTTCTGGGCATTTGCAAAGGCTCGTTGCTCTTCCTGGTGGAATTGTTCCTTTGGTTTCTGGATGGGCAGCTCACTTGAGAGAGCAGCACGCAACAATCAGAGACAGAGTGTTAAGGCCGAGAGCTAACGTTCAGTTGCTTAAAGACTTCGTTGTCACAGCACCACTTCCCATGCCTAACTCTGCATCTTTGTGCACAATGATATTTCGTCTTATTGTTCAAAGTCAACTTCAAATATTACCAACTATATCAAGTCTTCTCTAATCAAGAGAATGAAAGCTAGGTCTTTCTTTTCAGTTCTATAGTACTTTAGTTATGCTATTCATGACCCTCCCCACCAACAGTCTTTACCCACCAGGCATCTTCTCTAGTAGTTTGGTATATGGGGGCAGGGCTCACGTTAGCCCTTGTTAATGATGTGACGCCACCCCCAGGTTTGAAATAATCCTGATAAACCACCAACTACACATAACAAATCCCCCCAAAACTTAGCAGTTTAAAACAATGACTTTGTTGTGCTCATGATTTGTGGGTTAAGAATGGGGACAGGGTTCATATGCATAGCTCTCACTTAGGGTCCCTCCTGCAGATACAATCAGATGCTGGTTGGAGCTCCTATCATTTGACAGCTCAACTGGGTCTGATGTCTAGGTTGGCTCAGGACACCAACATGTAGCCTCTCTAGTGTAGCAATTGATGTAAGTCATCAGTTTTCTTATGTGAAAGCTTAGGGCTCCAAGTGCAAGGTTCAAGCAAAGTGGAAGCTGCATTGCCTGGTCTGACCTGGCCCTAAAAGTTCACTGTGTCACTTCTGATATACTCTATTCTTAACAGTGGTCAGAAGCCCACCCAGATTCAAAGAGGTATGAATTAGACTTTACCTTTTAGGAAAATACAACCTGCCACATATAAAAAAACATGTTAAGATGCACTTTGAACCCCAAAGAATTATGATCATATTTATTCATATTTTACCTTCTCTTTTATTGTACAGCCTTCTGAACTTGACCTATTCATTTCTATGTCAGGCTTTATACTTATCCATTGAGTTATACTCAGGGTCTGTACCCTCAAATGCTAATATGGAAGGGTTAGGCAATAATCCTAGGAATTTCTTTAAGTTTGTCTGTTTTACTACTCTATTCTTCTTTGTTTCCTCTGATCTTTCAGTACTCTTGCCTGTTTTGTTAACCTTTCATCAAGATGGCTCCGTATGCTTTCTGTATTTTTCCTCTTTGGTACTCTCAGAGTATCCTCATCTTCTCTTCTCACCACCCCTGACAGAAAAGACTTTGGAACCTGCAATATGGAAAGGAGAATTTCGAGTTTCAGAAACTCCTGACAGTTACTGATAACATCTAGGGATAAAGAAGCAAGGGATTTCGATGGCCTGAAGCATTTAGCCTCTATTGTAGAAGGTTAATTTTAACTCTTCTGTGTCCACACAGGTCCTTATAAAGGGTGTGGAATCATTATATTAGCTTAAACCTCCCTAGGTCAGATTTTGTTTTTGTGTTTAATTAAAGGAATGAGAATGTGAGAGAGCACAAGAGCAAGAGAGCAAGAAGGTGCCTCTTTTTACGGGGTGGAAGTGAATCCTAGTCAGAGGATTCACTAGGAGAGTGCCTGATACAGTAGACTCTGAGAAATATTTATTATATAGGTGGTTAAATATAAGCAGCACTGACCTGGTGCTGACTGTGTACCAGCTAGACACTCGGTGGTGGCTGCAAAGAAGCCTGAAGAGCTAGTCATCAGGCTGGGAAGACAACACTCAATCACAGAAGTAGACAAGAACCAAACAATTCTGTTTTGCTGCGGGGTGTGTGTGTGTGTGTGTGTGTGTGTGTGTGTGTGTGTGTGTTTGTACAGTCCAAAGTTAGGGGTATAACCGTAGATTATGGTCTTCAGAAAAGCAGGCAGAACTGTCATTCTAAGGGCATCTTTTGTGGGCTAGTTGGTCACTCCCCTATGCTACCGAATCCTCATAACAGCGCTGCAGTGAAGAAGCAGACGGAGGAACTGAGGGAGCAGGGAGGGGCATGAGGCCCCCTGCATCAGGCACTTTGGGAAGGGAACCAGAACAGACTCAGGTGGCCAACATCAATGCCAGCTTACTTTCCCTGGCTGTGTGTGACCTGTATCCTCCAGGAGAGCCAGATTCCTTTACCTCTTCCTGGATATCCTTTTCATTTTACTCTTAGATGTTATAACATGATTGAGGGTAATTAATGTGTAATTCTGTGATGCCAATTGTGCCATTTCTAAGAGAGGTAACAATCTAAACAGGGTTCAATTTTTCCCACAGCCACTGGAGGGCTCCCCACTGTAAGCTTTGTAGACAGTCAGGAGGCAGTAGTGCTTCTTTTTGGTTCTCTCTTAAATTTGATTAATTCCAGGACTTTGGGAATTGGTGAGTGACTATGTCACTCTTAAAAGTGAGGGATGAATAATATTTGGCCTGAACCAGATTGAGTCAGCTTTGGACAGAGGCTAGACAAGGATCTTGCCACATAGCTCTTCATGTACCCCTGAGGCCAGGCTACCCACACTTTGCTCCTCAAGTCCCCAGCCCACACATAATTCAATCGCTACACCTACACATCTGGCCTACAGCGCTGCGCCTACATTGTGCCTCCTTCATTGACCACCAGTCTCTCACTGTGCTCTACCTTGGACTCTGCCCTAGGGGCTGAGGCCTCAGCCAGGGCAAGGAATTAATTTGTTCGCTGCCAGAGCCTTGGAACATTTTTCAAAGTGGCCCTCGAGGCTCTGCCCTTGTGCTGCCTCAAAGCAAGAGAAGGCCCCTAGGAAGGTTCAAGGAGGTTCCAGTTTAATGCATTCTACTCTCTACAACTTTTCCCTGCTGATCAATGTCACCCGGCTTGGTGCATTTACAATTTAAAATAGAGCAAAGGAAATGTTGAACACAGTGTAGTATATTGTGATGGCAGAATTTATATTGCAGCAAGTGAGATTTTGGGGCAAAGACTCAGAGCTCGCCAAAGTGTACCAAAAAGAATAGCAAACTGTGGTGTTCAGCTGCTCAAGGAGAGTTGAATGTTTCAAAATGATTTCAGAAGATTCATCGTGCTAGCAAGTTGTTTGGAAACTAAAGTGGAACTTTAAATAGGGTCTTCTCAATGAAAGACTCTGCCAAAGTGTAAACAAGAATTATTTCATGGGAAAGTAAATTGCTCCACCTCTGGAATGATTTTCAATAGAGTGCTTTCCCCCATCAGAGGACATCAGAGGAGGGTCATGTCCTTCGTGACAAAATCAGGTAGACACAAGTACTAGTTATGTGCTTCCCTATTGGGTCAAATCATCAACAGCAGACAAAACTGGAGAACAATGGGATGCTGAATATCAGGTTCACTACTGAGTTTTCAAGACCAGAGCTCCAGTGCAAAGCCTATTCCAAGGTGACCGACCAAATGCAAACCATCTATTAGTTTAGAAGTAATTGATCTACTTTACCATTTGGTACCTTTATGAGTTAAAATAATTGTTTTGATTTTGGAGATGGAAGGGCAGAGGCAGAGGTCAGGCAAGCAATTGACTCAGGTCTGCCAGGTTGCGGGATATGGTGATGAAGGCAGCTTACGTCCTGATTTTTGCGCAGGTGTACGTATGTGAAGTAACTAGGTCCCAGCACTATTGTACTTTTTATCTTCGCCCCCTCCAGCTAAGACTCGAGGCCTTTTGGCAAGAGACCTATACGAACACAATCACACAGACTTTTTACGGAGCCCCTCCCCCACGAGGTTTAATGTTCTAAATCACAGAAGTCAGAAACAAGACCACGAATCAAAACCTGAGAGTAGGGCAGACACTTTTACTGGCTCAGGTTTGACTCGTCCAGTCAGAAGTCAAGCAAATCCCCACCATCCTGTCTGCCTGACAGCGATTTTCCACCCCAGTGGGGGAGAAGTCAGTAGCAGTGTCTGTCTGTGGGGTTTGGTTCTAATGACATCAAATTGCCAACACCAATCTCTGCCACTTTTATCTCAGAAAATTCCACCCTCAGAAGTCCCTGGTCTGTGCGTAGTTCCACCCATGGCCTGGATTCTGGGCTGCTGCTTGGGTGGTATGCGGAGTAAGTTCTCCCCTGGCTAGATCCCATCCGCTGCCTGGGCCACCACAGTCATGGCTCGGTACCTGTAGGTGGAAAGGCCTTGGAGACATGGACTGCTAAGTCCCGAGGCAACCACCTCCACACCTCTCAGTATCAATGACTTAATTGACTAACAGAGGAAATAGACACGTAATGCCCAAAGAGCTTTAGCGTTATCCTAGGTTCAATTTAAGCTAATCATCAGCCTTTCTGGAAAATGCCTGTGTGGGTTTTTCTCATTAAGGGCAGCCAGCAAGTCTGAACCAAACCTTCCTGTGCTGTCTGACACAACCACGGTTGGACTCACCCTGCAGTATTGCGTGACCAGGAGGGCTCTGGTGGCGCTCTGGGCCAAGTGAGATTGCCTCAACGGCGGACACAAGCCTTTATGAGAGAAAATTGAAGTTTCTTGGGTGGAAATGAATGTGAGGGGATTGAGTACTCCATCTTGAACTTGAAAGAATTTGAGCACGGAAAACTTATGCTTCTCAACCCACAGGGGCACAGAGTAGGGGAAACACTTTTAAACAGAAATATAAGGGAAAGTAATAAGAGCAACTATTGCCATACAAAGACTAGACACATTTAGACAAGTCAGAGAATAATTTTCGTTGGTTCTCAGCACTGCTCTATCACAGCATGGCTGGATCGTTTGCTTGCATACAGAGGCTGGAATGACGTAGAAGGCTGGAGTCACCCCAAAGAGCCTCTCAGAACACAGTTTACAAGGGGCTTAGTTGTAGAGGCCATGATCATTTGAAGCAGTCATTCTTTTGGAATTATATGCAAAATAAATGTTACATATGAGCCCAAGATCTCAAATGTAGAGCAGTTCCATTGCCGGTTAGATTAAAATAAAGAACCAGGTAGGATGAGTAAGTTTGTGAATTACATGTGTCCTTTGCATTTCCATTAGAGGGCATTCTTGCTTCATGAATTCTTGGATTTTCTTGTCATCAGAGAGCCTTTTCTTCCAAGGCAAGTCTGCATGATAGGTGGTCCAAACTGGCAAAAGGTATGCCAAGCAAGGTAAGAGAAGCTGAGAGGAAACAACATGGCATTTCTTTTTTCCTGCTTTCAAATCAGCAGTGCATACCCAAGGTTAACAGAAAAGAGGCTTGGGCCCAAACTGTTTTCCTGGGAATTTTTTCATTTCACAGACCTTGTACACAGTACATCCATGGACTGCCAGACCCTTCCCTGGGGGAGGCTGAAAGGGGAGGCAGTTGATTTTTCAGAGAGATTGTGCAAATGCAGCCAAGCAAACAGGAAGGTGCCTTGAGTCCTAGACGGGGGCCTTTCCTCTCCATGTGCAGTCGCTGGGGCCCTGTGTGTGGGGAATGAGGTCGAGCCTAAGCAAACTGAGCACCTCCTTTAGCGTGCCGCATCACCCGTGCTGCCTCCCTGGCCAGCTGCTTCCCGCGTCCTGATCTGGTCAGGGCATGTGCGTCATTTGCGTGCATGTATGCGTGGCGAGTGTGTGTATGTGTGTGTAACACACGCACACATCCCTGAATGAGTTCTCAGAGCATGCGCGTGGTGAGACCGGAGTAGTTCTACGGGTGTTCGAGTTTTGGGGTACGAGACACAGGGAACGGCGCTGATGAAGAGATTGATACTTGCCCTAACCATGCTCTGAATGGTGGAGCCATACGGGAAGTTCTGGTTTCTGGATGACAAAGCACCCTGTGAACATACATTCCTGAGTGTGCATATGGGGTGGGGATGAGACAAAAAAACGATGTTGCTCCCTGTCCTACAAGAGACCGGCAGGTCTTTATCCTAAAGTTAAGGCTATTACTTCGCTGCCCGGGGAATATCCGCCTCAAAAGCTGTGTGTTAGATCAGGCTGCTGTAACAAAGTCCTGGGTGGCTTCTGAACAGCAAGGGTTTCTTTCTTACAGTTCTGAAGCCTCGAAGTCCAAGATCAGCGTGCCATTGCTGTCAGGTGTGAGTAAGAGCCTTCTTCCTGGTGGCAGACTGATGACTTTTCCATGTCCTCACATGGCAGGAAGAGGGCAAGGCAGCTCACTGGGATCCCTTTTATAAGGGCACGAATTCCATTCCTGGAGGCTTCACCTTCATAACCTAGTTATCTCTTAAAGACTCCACCTCCTCTCATCACGTTGGGATTAGGATTTCTACATTTGGACTTTAGGGGGACACATTCTTTCCATTCTTTGCACGGTGGGAGTGCTCAGTAGTGTGAATGCACGGGAACTCTGGAGCCCTCCCTGGTGGCACCCAGTGGCTCACCTGAGGTCTCTGCGCACTTCCCATAGGCTCTGCACACACAGGAGGGTGAAGCTGGCCAGCGGTGTGGCATGGGTTTGGGGAGCCAGTCTGTGAGAAGAGGGGTGCCAACATGAGCTGTAACGCTCTTCCCTCACTTTGGGTCTAAGAGGAGAGTAGCTTAGGATCACCCCAGACTTGAACAGGAAAACATAGTTGTGTTTTACCACGATGAAAAATGTTTAATTTGGAGTGGTTAGAAAATCATGTCAAGGCAGTAATAGTAAGGTAGCTTTTATGAGAATCTTAAAGTACAATGCTGGCAGAGAACTAATGAATCTTGGGATAACTCAGATGACTAAAACTGTCTCTAAAGTGCTTAAGTTAGAGACCCTGAGCAAGAAAATAAAACCTCCAGTGGGAGGGCGAGAGAGCAGGCCCTGAGAGCAGTGCCCTTGGCAAGACCAATGCCAAGTAATAGTAATTATGGTGCTGGGAAGGGAAAGACTTGTTCTCCCCTGCAGCCCTAAACCTCTGGTTTTACAACTGAAGCTCCTGGCCCTGGTTTGCATTTTGGGCTCTGCAGCAACACAGCACCTTTGGCCCAAATCTCTCACTTTCTATTTTTAAAAAGCAAGGATTTAAAAGTAAAGGGGAGCCTATAATTTACCCAGCACTTGAAACAATGAAATCCACCCCGAGGCACGGATGGAGCTCAGATCCTCCTGTACAGGTTTTGATGGTCCTACCAGCGCACTTAAGGTTTCCTTTTATGTGCAGTGGTAATCGCCTTAGCTCCCTTGCTGAGTGCATTTGATGTCTCACAAAATGTAGCCTAGAAGTGGGCGTGCTCACGGATAGAATGTGGAACCTAGTGCTGGGTTCTGTTTATAGGCCTTCGGCTTGCAAAACATGGGATGCTTTGCCAACTTTAGAACCCCCTGGAAACCTGTGGATTTGGAACTCCAAATAGAATTCCATTTTTTTCCTGAGGTTCGAGTTCTTTTAACTTTTGGCACAGATGTGACTTCCTGTTTCTAAGAAAAAAAAAAAAAAAGCTTTAAAAAGTTCCACTAAAAGAACTCCTAAAGAGCCCTGGACATTCAGTGGTTTTTCACAAAACAATATTTTGATGAGTTAAGTGTAAATGTATCAGAAACATATGGATTAAATTTCCCTTGAAACACGCAGGGGTTTGAAAAAGGAGGGAAAAAGCAGGCCAAATAAACTTTAGGGTTTTGCTGAACCCAAAACATTTGAAAAGTACTTTGAGGTGTTCGAGTAAGCCCAACCCTACAGGGCTGGCCCACCCGGGATGGCAACGGCAACGGCAAACTCGCAGCCAGGCAGACACCCGTTTCCCAAACTGCGGTGGTGTTTGTATAGGCAAAGAGACACGACGTTCATGGTGCATTGCAACTTGGAACCAAAGCAGGGCTTGTCCAAACCCCAAACAGGGCACATGCCTCACCTCCTTGCCCAAGTATTTCATCTCTGAGTAATGCATAAGAAAAGCAGTTGACTGTGCTTTTGGGGGGCCCAATAACACAAATTTCTTATATATGATATTGCAATAAAATGGATTCAACTGAATCCGTAAATGCGAACCAACTTAAGCCTCTACACTACACTTTAACTGGACCAATTACTTAGCATGGAGATGTTGCCCCAACCATATGTTCCTCTCTCTCCCCCTTCAATCCAGCATCTGCTTTTGTCTCTTCCTATCTCAGCTGAGACCAGAAGCAAGAAGTTCCCAAATTACCCTCCAGGAAACACTGTCACAATATTTCCAGCTGTATTCATTGAAGGCAAAAATTTGAGTACGGTTCACAGGAGCACTAGCACCATGATTTGGAGGGGTTAGGGGCCGAAAGCCTTTCTTGGGAATCCCCCACTTGCTGAGGTTGACTCAGGGGCATGTGGATCATGCTGCATAGAGCAATTGCCTTGGAAAGGGAACAAGGGACCCGAAGCAGCCTGGCCGCCGAGCAATTCAGTTTTTCCAGTAAACTAAGAATCCCCAAAGAGAGTAAAGACATTTCCCCTCTTTTCCCATCCTGTTTGCTTTTTAAAAAGATGATGTAGGTCTTTTTCCCTTTGCTTCTCAAAGATTCCTGTTTTCAGCTGTATACTATACTCCCAGTTATCTAAGACCTGGCCATTTTTTGTGGATAAGTAGGGATATAAAAGTATGAGAACGTTTTCCATTTCTGTAGTGCAAATCACCCTAGTTCAGGCCCCTTTACTTCTTTTTAAGCCTTTTAGGGGATTTCCAGCAACGGGACTATTTATCGGTTGGTAAGCTCCAATGTTAGAAAAGTTGGAAACCAGAGGTTCTCAGCCCTGACAAGGTCAAAACAGATTAGAACTAGATTTAAAGAAACACATTTTAGTTGAAAGAGCATTTAACTAGGCATCAAAAGAAATGGGCGGAGGTTGGCCTTTTTTCCCCCATAATTAAGTTAGTTGGACTATTCCTTCCTCAGTTTTCCCATATTCCAAAAAGAATGTGTGTACGTGTATCTGAATCTGAATAATTGCTGGGAGTATAATGTGAAATGCTTCAAACTTCTTGAGGGCAAAGCTGTTGGATTAAAGAAATAATAATAGCTGCATTATACAAAGTCTAGAATTATAGTGAAATCAAGTGCAGCACTGAATGTATTAGGAAAATTGCTTCATCTGTACTTCCTGCCATTAATAATAGTAGTTATTACTATATGCCAGGTATTTTAGGTGTTTCGTGCGTATCAACTCATTCAATCTTCACAGCAACATTAATAAGTAGGTACTTTTATCATTGTTATGGGGAAACCAAGGCACAGATAAGCAATTCGCCACCGCAGTGTAGGCAGAGCCAAACTTTGAACCACAGCAGTCAGCAACTTCAGAGTCCCTATTTGTAACGTCCACAGGGTTAAGCCCTTTCATCTTCAGGCCAGATGATCCCAATCCTCCTTCTGAGTTCTCTGATCTCCAAATATCCTCATGAATTTTTCCCCCAGTCCTGTACTTCACAAGCAAATAATTATGTTAAAATAAAGCAACACACACACACACACACACACACACACACACACACACACACACACACCATTTCCCTGTAATTTGCCATCTCCATACTCACTGCCAATGGAGCCGTCTTTAGGCAAACATGCTTTGTCTTCATGGGGCAAAACTACTCTGTAGGCTGATACAAAAAACTATTTTAAAAATGTTCATAAGGGGAACACGGTCTGTTTCTTTTAATGAAATCTCTAAAGTCTCTGGAAAAGCAAGGAAAGTATATAGACACTTGATGAAGTTGGTGTAGAAATCAGTCCTGAGGACAATTGCAATGTGAGCTCCAACTCTCGGAGGAAAAAGGAAGGAGGTGGAATGTCTGGATTCCTCAGGAGGAACGTGTGGTCTGCTGCATAGGTGAATGCGGAGAGGGGGCTTTCTTCTTTCTTTCATGATGGGGGCTGGGATCCAGAAGCTTCTTCTCCCATTAGCATAGCCCTCTTCCCCCCACTGAGAGCGGCAGGGAGCACTTCCGATAGTTTGAGCACAGAGAGGGCACACTGAAGGGTTTCTGTGTAGGTACTGCTTGCAAGGAGAAGACAGCGGTTTGCCAAACAGCACTTAAGCTTCAAAGTGCCCTGCAGCCCTGAAAGGCTATTTTGACTTTAAGGAAAGGCTTGCTGGGAGTTTTGTTTCTATGGAAATAAAGCAATTGGGTTAAACAGCAATTGAAAACTATTTAGTGAAAAGGATACCCAATGGTATTTTTTTTCCTTTTACACTAAATTGTGTAGTATTGTTTCAGTTAGTGACTTAAGTGCCATGCGTATTTATGCTTATTTTTAATTAAAGTTTTATTATTTATTTATTTATTTATTTATTTTTAGAAAAGCAGCATTGATTGGACTGGATATCATAATGGGTACCCAGCTATATTCCCTGAGGAAAGCCTGTAATTGTGTGTGAAACACTCTGGTTCTGCTGGAGGCACCATTTGAATTTCAGATCGCTCACTGGGATGACAATAACACATTCAGACTTGCCTTTAAAACAACAAAGTGTTAATTATTGTCCTACATTAGAGTTCTTTAAAGGATGAGTGGCCTGCTTGCCTAGGCTGAAAACAATGTTAGGAAAATGTTGCCTAGCATTTACCACTCTCCACTTCTTGCTCCTTCTTTCTTCTTTATAGGACAGCATCTTTTTCTTGGGTTGCTTCTCAAACAGCTCACCTGGACTTTCCGTGAACACGCAAATTCTGAGCCCATAGATCTAGTGTGGAGCCCAGGATTCTGTGTTTCTAACAAGTTGCCAGGTGACATCCATGCTTCTGGTTCAGGAATCACCCTTTGAACAGCAAGTAGACGGTGACCAACCTCTGTGTGTGTGTATTAATGGTTAGTGACTGTAATACTTGCCCGAGTTTTCCCCCTCTTTGCAAATATTCAAATCTAAAAGCTGAAATTAAGCCCTGGCTGGTGTGGCTCAGTGGATTGAGTGCTGGCCTTCGAACCAAAGAGTTGCCAGTTCAATTCCCAGTCAGGGCACATGCCTGAGTTTTGGGCCAGGTCCCCCATAGGGGGCCCTCAAGAGGCAACCACACATTGATGTTTCTCTCCTTCTTTTTCTCCCTCCTTTCTCCTCTCTAAAAATGAATAAAAAAATAAATAATCTTAAAAAATAAAAATAAAATTTGAAATGAAATGGAATCTGATTTTCTCAGTTCTAATTCATACTTGCTTAACAAATGGGGCTGACAGGGTAACAGAGTCATCAAAGTTCCTGAGGGTATTTGCAGCACAGAACCATTCCTGATATTTCTCCTCCTACCCCATCACCATGGTGTTAGCCCCTACCTCCTCACTCCTACCCCATCACCATGGTGTTAGCCCCTACCTCCTCACTCCTACCCCATCACCATGGTGTTAGCTCCTACCTCCTCACTCCTACCCCATCACCATGGTGTTAGCTCCTACCTCCTCACTCCTACCCCATCACCATGGTGTTAGCCCCTACCTCCTCACTCCTACCCCATCACCATGGTGTTAGCTCCTACCTCCTCACTCCTACCCCATCACCATGGTATTAGCTCCTGCCTCCTCACGTCTCCAAACACATCTCTCAGTAAGTTAGGTGCTTGGGATAAGTGACCCTGTTTGTACCCAAAGTTATCATGCCCCAGCTGTGTCCTCACATACAGACTTAGTTTGCCTTCCTTCTGCCTGATGAACATTTAGCAGTTCACTCTGATACAATTATGTCAGTTCTTTGCATCCCTGGGAAAATCCAGGAGTTCACTTAAAGAGAAACTTATATTTTGATTCAGCTTCTCCTAATTGGTTCAAAGATGACCTGGGAAAATTTACTCAATTTTTCCATTCTCCTCTTTTTTTATTCTCAATATGCTATCCTATTTTTTCTATTAATAAAATATTTGCAATCATAAATGGTGATGTGTGCAAGTGAACATATTATTTTATCTACTGTTGACCAGCGAAGACACAGGCAGACTGTATTCTGTAGGTGTTGACTGGGGGCTGCAGGGGGCAGAGCTGAGTCTTCCCTGGAATTCTTAAGACCTGCGTTATTAAGACTGAGTGTTAATTTAACATCTTGCCTGTTGACAAATGGTCAAGGGACAACGAGGCCATAGGAGTAGGGCAGAAGGAGAGGGAACAGGGAGAGATAAGTGGGGTGGACGCTGGTCCTGGGAGGGGTAGGCAATTCATGGAGAGGGAAACAAAAATGGTTCCTACGACACAAACGGTAACCTGGAAACTGACTAAGGAAGGGAAGAGGGACAAAGAGTAAGAAGAAGAAAGTTTTACAACTTGGCCCTCAAATGAAGCTGAGTTTAAACATCAGTTTTGGCCAAAGATCAATTATTTGAAGGGTTAAACCTTAATGCCTCTGAGGCCACAACTAAGCAATGAATTTTCTAATGCGCAGGGGCTCAGACTAGCAGTTCTTTAAGAATATCAATGCACTCGTGGCATAAAAGTGTTTCTCAAATGTGGTCCAAATGGACTTGCTGCGGCTCGGGAGGTAGGGAGACCGAGGAAGGTGCAGGGAAGGTGTTGCCTTTGGAGCTGTTCCTGCTCAAAGGTTCTGGAGGAATTGAAACTCATACACGGCATCGTGTTTTCTGAACTTATTGTTTCTTTTCTGAAATCTCACTCCATAGAAGGCACACATGTAACTAAACCCTGAAACCAAAGCATAAAGAGGGGAGCTTCTTCTCTGAACCTTTCAGGTTCTCCTAGGTCAGGTGGAGAACATCTTGGCAAACCAGGAAAAAAAAAGGCGGGGGGGGGGGGAGTCATTTTTCCACAGCCTTTGCTTAAAATAAACAGTTATTTTGGGCTCCTTTGTAAGTTTTAGAAATAGAAAACATCTTAGAGGCAGTATGACTTTATGCTTTTATTTTTATAGGAGAGGAAAGGGAAGCAGCTTGCCTCTGGTCACATAGCTGGTGAGTGATTAGATTAGAACTTGATTATTATTTCACTTTTGAAAACTCTCAGCGCAGTACTTTTCCTTACACTCTAAAACGGGGTATCTGCTTTCTCTCAGTAATGCTTTGCCCAAGTATGGGATGAAGTCTTTTCTCAAATAAGGGCAGAGTTAAAGAAAGAAGGACTATGTAAAGGATGTTCCTCTAGGCTAATGCTGTTCTTCAAATAGCATTGTTTTTTTTTTTTTCCAGGGGGCGCTTTGAGACCTCTAGCAATTTTCTGCACTCCAGCTGCTGATTTGCCTCTGAGACTAATTAGGAAACAATAGAGAAAGAAGCAGGGCATTGGTTTGGGCATGTTTCCTAGTCTCTCAGCCTCTGTGTGTGGGATGACATTTCCATCGGTCACTTCTGACTTCAGAAAGGATTTGAGTGTGTGTGCTTTTTATTAATTTGGACTTTTCATTCTCAGCTAGTTACCTGTGAATGCTTCTGCGGGAATTCCTCCTGATCAGGATCACGTCCATCAGGGGAGAACTGGTCAACACTGACACACTGTCCTTTGCACGGAGCAAAAATGCCCTTGGGATGCCAGCTATTGCTCCAACTTTGAGATCACATTGCTGTTTTCCCTCCAGCCCATTTCAATGGCAGATACAATCTAGAACCTCAAGAGGCTCGGCTGGAAACTAAACAACAACTTGGCTGTCAGCATTCTGGGCTTCAACCTGCTTGGGCCTGGGGGTGGATAGATAGATGACCTCATAGGTCCTTTCCATCTCCAGTTTCTATGAAGCATTGTTCTTGGGAATAGATGATTCAATAGGCTAATACATATTTGTATTTGCCCACTCTGCTGTTCCTTGTATTTGTTATATTTCACTTGGTTACTCTGGGAAGAACAAATACATTATGTAAGTCCAGAGATACTCAGAGGTCAAAATCTGAAAAGGGCAGAGTTTGAAGGGATGTGGTCAAGAAAGACAGAAATGGTGGAGAACAGGAAACCTGAGCTCACATCTAGAAAGTACTTTCTAGATGTTCCCTGAATAAAATCTGAGGAAAGTACCAAGAGGTGATATCTTTGGTGCAATGGAAAAAATATAAATATGGGATGGAAGACCTAGTCTGAATTCTTACTTACTGGCTTCTAATGATTTCAGTTTCCATACAGATTATGGATTCAGTAATAGTTACCCTGATTATTTCAAGAGAGGTGGTTTGAACATCATATGAGAGAACATGTGTCTGTGTATTTAAGTATAAAGTGGTATATAAATTAGGGATATTATTATTATTTAATGAAGTGATTCTTGTGCTCAGAGCTAAATAGAAAAGTTCTGTGTAGAAAGAGCTATGCCAAAAACAGCTATGTTTTCTGAAAGTAATTTTGGGAGGAAGGACAAAAACTGACAATAGGAAATTAAGTTTCATCAGTGCACAGGAAGAAAGAAAAATAAAACCTCAAATGTTCTCATTTTCTGGTATGTTCAGCCTGTAAGCCAAGGCACATCTCAGTTGGAGAAATACTAAAAATCATCAAATCATCATTGATTTTTTTTATGATGAATGACTCCTCAAAATTTTTAAAGTAATATGCTAAATGTCGTAATATTCAAAGAATCAGATGGAAATAATGTAATTTCACATAAATTTGTCTGTGTAGCTTCTATGTGCAAGACCATGACCCAGACTTAGAGGGGGTAAAAAAAATCCTTGCCTTCAAGAGCTGCAATTTAAAGGGGAAAAGATGGGTTCATAAATACAACCAGTGTTTTGTAGGGGTTAAAATAAGATCAAAATGATTCTCACACAAAAAAGTTTTTCTTTGTCTCTATTACTGCTCAAGTTCTTGACAGGTATCCAAGAGCTGTTTTTGAGTGACCCACTCACTAAGCCATTGGCCACCATGTTGCAAACACCATTTTTGTTCTCTCCGGTTCCAGTTCATTTTGTAATGCCTCTTGACTTGATTGAAATCCATGGAAGCCCCTACCACTGCTGGCCCCCAGAGGTGCCTCCCCTGCTGGTTCCTATTTGAGGTGCCACTGCTGGTCACGAGGGCCTCTACTAGTATAGCACAAGTGGCATTAAATAAGTCAGACAGGTGTTTAAACAAGGTGTAGTAGGAATGTCTAGCAGGAAGCTATTGATTCTGCTCAGAGATGGGTCATAGAATACTCTCTCTGAACAAACACATTTATTCTTTAATATGAAGCATAAATAGATGTCAACAGACAGAGAGGGAAGTGCATTCCAGGATGATGGAAGTGTGTGGACAAACCCACAGAAATGCCAAAGTTCATGATAACATCTAGTCTTAAAAAATAAAGTAGGACCTTCTCTCAAAAGCAGCATAATAGAGTATTAAGAGCAAAAGGAAGTTAAAACAAGGGCCAATAGTCTACAAATGAGGGGATGTGTATCTCTGCTTTTCCACCATTTTACTTTCCTACAGTAGAATAAGAGGTAGAGTTAATAGTATTACCCTTCTCATTAAGCAATAAAACAGGATTTGAATTAACCCCCCCTCAGTAAAGTTCTGAGGTAGAGAAGAGGTGTGGTGAGTTCAGGGGGGCAATGGAGCACATCATCAAAGTCCCTGGACATCTATTCAGTAAGGGCTCAGAATAAGTATAATCAGCAAGTCACCCAGTAAAATCGAACATAATCAAAGCTCAGGGTCTGAGACTTTACACTGAAGTCTCTTTATGATGGCATATGAATGTCTAACAGGAATTAGTACATTTGTTAATCTTCTAGCAGTTCTGGAGGTAGTCAGACTTCTCTGCTCATGGGATCCTAGAGAATCTCTAATTGTCCTCTCTACCAGACTTACACATTCTTGCAACTCTTCCCACACAAGGCAAAAGGAAAATGACTACACAAATAAAAATACTGTTCAGGACATGCTGTGTCTGCACTAAACAGTTTCCATAGATAGGACATCTGTTCGTTCTGCTAACTCGATGATCCTGCTGTTTAAAACACAGGAACTGAAGCTTTGGACAGGTTAAGTAAATGTCCCAGGGTGACGTGGTGAGAAGGTAGCAGGGCTGAAACTCAAATCCAGGTCTGCTGTCTCCAAAATTCATACTCTCCAGCAGGACATTCTCAGTCTCCTCTGTTCAAACAAGAGCAAGGTTGATCTGTGACTCGGGAGGACCAGACTAGGGGGTTATCTACTGTAGATCTTGGGGTTGCTGTTATTACATCTGCTTTCCGGTGACATGAATGATAAACGTACAAATTAGTTCAAAGAATTCTGGGTAATGTTATGTTAAGACATTGATCATACCCTGGCCTATTGTTTTTTAAAAAGTGAAAAACATGACATTAATAATGGAATGATGGTTAATAGAAAAATGCAAAGATTTAATACAAGCAGTAGAATACAAAATATGGAATAACTGACACAAATTCATCTGAAAATGATCTGGGAAACAAAACATATATTGTATTACCTTTTTAAAAAAGAGAGGGAAATGAAAAAATTAAGACAGTTTATGGCATAGGATTGAATAGAAAGAGACAAGGAAAATGAGCTTTTATCATATAGTGAGATGTGGTAAAGCCTTTTCTTGTTAACATATTATAGGCAAACTTCATTTATACTTAAAGATAGAAAAGTTAAAGATGTTTCAGTAAAAAAACTACTAATACATGAGAGAAATCAAAGATAGGAATTATGGGCAAATGTTAATGGCATTTGAGTTGTTCAGTTTAAAGAAAAGAGCAATAATAGTAGCAGTTACCATATACCTAATTATAAAAACTGCATTTTTGTTTCCTTTTACTTTTAAAGAGAGTAGAAGGATCAGAGTTTGTTTCAGATTTGCCTCATGTTAGGCAAAGAAGTTTTCGTTTCGGAAAAAAAAGTACATAAATCAAGAGGTTTTTACCAAAATCAAACTATGAGCTAAAAAGCAGGAGGAACTCCATTAATAGATTCTAATTCGAAAGAAATTAAAACCCTGAATTATTCTTTTCTATGGCACTGTGAACAAACCACAGGTTCCCTCCACTCTCAACCCCCTCCCTCCGAAAAGCCTCAGTGAGTCAGTTCAAGTGATGAGTACTATAAATTTTTCTAAAGCAATTAAAAGGGAAAAAAAATCAGAATATCAAAATATTCTCCAACCCAACCTGACCTGACATGATATTTCACTTGGTTGGAGTCCCTGATGTGAAAAAAAATTTTTTTGAGTCATACTTTGAATGCACCAGGGAGCTCTTATATTTCAAAAAGAAATCCTATGGTGGATGCTTTAGAAAAACAAAGACTTTTGTGAAATGAATAAGCACGCACTAATCTGTTTGTTTTGAAACCGTTGGTTTTGAGAGTCTGGTTTGCTTAAGCTACCTGCTTATGGATGATGGGTCTTGATGCGGCCAAACCAGGTATAGATAGAACTGGCTCAGTTCTCGTGCCTACGACTGCATTGAGACAACGCTGATGGTCATTTTACAGGAAAACTTACGCAATTTGAGTGATATGTGGCATGATTTAATTCGGAAAGAGGAGTTTAGAAAATTGGCATCTTGCTTAGCCTCCTTAGGAGCTTCAAGAAGTCCGAGTTGGCGAATGCCTCTTTGCAGCTCTGTCAGCGTCCACTGTGCTTGGGCTCCGAAGACGCCCGCTGCTTCCCCTCAGACCACAGGGAAGCCCGGGCAGCCCTTCTGGGGAGCAGCCTCGGCCAAGGAGTGATGTCCTGGTCGTTTTCCCTTTACTTCGCCACTGGGGTGGTTTTGAACACCTTAAGGAATGTGTTTCTTCAAGCTTGTGTCCCTTACTTCTCAGGGAAGCAAAATAGTGCATTTATTTTTCCTAATAAAAATGAAGGGCCCTACCCTCCATTACGCAGTGTCTTGTTCTTGGTTTCCTTTTCCTTGAATTCGACTCCTTGACGGGGTCCTGAGGATATTAGAACTTCCTTATTCCAAGTTTTATACCTACAGGCTAATTTAATCAACCCCCAAACAACTGCAAAGGGGTGTGTAGTTAGAAGGGTGTGGCAGTGAATCCGGGATGGAGAAGTGTCCTGCTCCTCCTAAGGTGTGAAGCCAATGACCCTCATCCCCTAGAGGGGGATATGTAACAAGCAAGTAATAGGTTATCCCCTTTTATCCGTTTCACCCTTTCTACCTATTAGCGTAAACATAGGTCTGGATCCACAAGAAATTGGTTGGGGGTTTGGAGGGGACTGGCTACTCAGATACAGATTAGGCAGGAAACGTAAGACCAGGTGAAGAAGTGGAGTCTGAGAATATTTCTGATCCTGAAAAATGGGGAACTTTTCTATTAAAGAGCAGGCAGATACACATGGAAAAGACATCAAATTTTACTGCCTGATAAATTATATTAAAGTTATTTATGACAAAGAGACTTACTCTAAAACAAGCTGTCTGATCTTAGGCAAGTTATTTAACTTCTTCCATGATATATTCCCTTCATACAATCAGGAATTTTCTTTACAGAATAGTATTATTTGGGGGATTAAGTTAAAGTATAGAAATTGGCTAATGTAATACTTAATGCATAAGAAACTAAGAGAATATTAGTTCTCTTCCTTTCTTTGAACCTAACTTTTAAAACACACAAGTGTAGAAGAATGACTATCAACCACTTACTGAGGTCACTGAATGACTATTAAATTCTAGGTGCTTTATATATTTTGCCTGCATTGCATAATTTAACTCTTCCAACAATCCTGTCGGGTAAATGTTATCACCCCCTTTTTATAGATAAATTAATTGAGACACAGAAAATTTAAGTAACTTACCTAAAATCTAACAATGGGTAAATGGTAGAATCAAGATTTGAATCCACACACTATGACTCTAAAATATTGTACTCTATTTTTCCCCTCTGAGCCTGCTAACCAAGTGTGCACAATTATGTTTAGGGAAAAGATTCATGGCTCTAATTCAGATTTTATCAAGAAGAAAGAGTATTTTTTACTCAATGATCGAGAAGATTAATTTCATTTTCTGAGTTACCTTAAGAAACCTTGAGATTTCTGGGTAATCTAAAACACATCTGGTCATTTCCTCTGTGACTGTCCTGACACTTAACAGTAATATTCTCTTGTATCTGATGTCTTTCATTCAACAGTATGTTTATGAAGTTCATTTAAGCTGTGTGTGCAACTGTAGTTCATTTGTTTCAATGATGAATAGACTCCCGGGGAGGAACATACCATAGCCGAACATTTGGACAGTCTTCAGTTTGGAGCTATGGTGACTAATGCTGCTATGGATATTCTTGTGCCTTTCTTTGGGTGCGCATGTGCTTGCATTTCTGTTGGGGTAGAATTATTGCCATATAGGATGTGTATGTTTAGCTGTAGAAGATACTGCCAGTTTTGCAAAGTGGTATATGCTTTATAGTTCCACCAGCAAAGACCTCCAGTTGTTCCACATCCTCATCAACCATTGTTATTGTTACATCTTTTTCATTTCGGCCTTCCTGGCAACTGTGTAGTGCTATTGCATTGTGAATTTTAACTTGCATTTCCCTAATGACAATGCAGGTGAGCATATTTGAACATGCTTATTGGCCATGTATATATCCTCTTTTGTGAAATATTATTTTGCTCATTTTTCTATCATGGACCATCTTATTGATTTGTAGGACTTCTCTATGTATTCTGGGTATAAGCCCTTTGTTAGTTTTAAGGATTATAAATATCTTCCTTTCTGTGGCTTGCATTTCTCACTCTTAATGATGTCTTTTGAGGAATATAAGTTTTTAAAGTCAATATAGCCCAATGTATTAATTTTTTCCCTGTAATAATAACGCTCTTTCTGTTTGGGTTAAGAAATCTTTTCCTTCCTTGGATAATGCATATACTCTTCTATATTATATTTTAGGACTTTATTATTTTTTGCCTTTCACATTTAGATCTACAATTTATCTGAAATAGGTATTTGTAATTTGAAGTAGAAGTGGTTCATTCTGTCCATATGTATACCCAGTTGTCCCAATACTACTTACTTTTTTATTCTTTTTCAAGTACAGTTTTCTGCCTCCCCCCTACCACCCACCCCCACCACTATCCCAATACTACTTATTAAAAATTGTTGCTTTTTCCATAGTTGTATAGTGCTACCTTTGTCTTCGATCTAGAGTCACCATAAGGGTAGGCTGATATACACTCTATGCTATTTCCATAGATCTGTCAGTCCTTGAGCCAATATCACACTGTCTTAATTACTGCCATTTTATACTGTCTTTGGACAAATTTAATCTTTATTGTATTTTTTCCATTACCATTTAGTCCCCTTATACCACCATCCCCCAGCAATCATCAACTGCTGTCCATGTCCATGAGTCCTTTTTCCCTTTTGCTCGATCCCTCTACACCCTAGCCCACTCTCCACTAGCTGTCATTCTGCTCTTTATCTATAGTTTATCCCCATTTTCCTTGTTAGTTCAGCTTGTTCATGAGATTCCACATATGAGTGAAATCATATGCTATTTGTCTCTCTCTGACTGGCTTATTTCACTTAGTGTAATGTTCTCTAGGTTCGTCCATGCTGTTGCAAAACGTAAAACTTTCCACTTTTTTACAGCCAAGTAGTATTCCATTGTGTGAATGTCCCATAGTTATTTTATTCACTCATCTACTGATGGACACTTGGGCTGCTTCCATATCTTGACAATTGTAAATAACATTACAATTGTCAAGATACGGACAATTGTAATGAACATAGGGATGCTTATGTTCTTTCAAATTAGCGTTTTGGATTCCTTCAGATGTGTTCCCAGAAGTGTGATCATTGCGTAAAAAGCAGATCCATTTTTAATTTTTTGAGGTGTCTCCATACTCCTTTCCACAGTGGCTGCACCAGTCTGCATTCCCACCAACAGTGCAAAAGGGATCCCCTTTCTCCACATCCTCTCCAGCACTTGCTGTTTGTTGATTTATTGATGATAGCCATTCTGGTAAGTATAAGATGATATCTCATTGTGGGTTAATTTGTATTTCTCTGATGATCAGTGACATTGAGCATCTCTATTTTTTATTTTAATTTTTATTTTTTTACATTGAGCATCTTTTCATATGTCTGTTGGCCATCTGTGTATCCTCCATGGAGAAGTGTCTATTCAGGTCCTTTGCCCATTTTTCAACTGAGTTGTTTTTTTTTTTTTTGGTGTTGCATTTTGTAAGTTCATAAATTTTGGATATTAACCCCTTATCGGATGTATAGGTGAATATGTTCTCTCATTCTGTGGGTTGTCTTTTTTATTTTGTTGATGATTTCCTTTGCTGTGCAAAACTTTTTTAGTTTGATGTAGTCTCATTTGTTTATTTTTCCTTTTGTTTTTCTTGCCTGGGAGGATATAACTGATAAAATAGTGCTATGAACATGTCCAAGACTTTGCTGCCTATGCTTTCTTCTAAGATTTTTTATAGTTTCAGGTCTAACATTTAAGTCTTTGATCCATTTTGAATTTAATCTTGTATGTGGTATAAGAAGGTGGTCTAGTTTCATTTTTCTGCAACTATCTGTCCAATTTTCCCAGCACCTTTATTGAATTGATTATCTTTAGCCCATTGTATGTGCTTGTGTCCTGTCAAATATTAATTGACTATAAAGGTGTGGGTTTATTTCTGGGCTTTTTATTCTGTTACATTGATGAATGTGTCTGATTTTATGATAGTAGTATACTGTTTTGATTACAATGGCTTTACAGTATAGTTTGATATTAGGTAGCATGATTCCTCCAACTGTGTTCTTCTTTCTCAGGATTGCTGTTTCTATGCAGGGCCTTTTGTGGTTCCATACAAATTTTTGAAATATTTGTTGTAGTTCTGTGAAATACATCACTGGAATCTTGATAGGAATTGCATTCAATCTATAGATTGCTTTGGGTAATTTGGGACATTTTAACGATATTAATTCTTTCTATCCATAAACATGGTATATGCTTCCACCTATTTGTATCTTCTATTTCTTCAGTGTCTTATAATTTTCAAGTACAAGTCTTTCATATCCTTGGTTAGGTTTATTCCTAGGTATTTATTCTTTTTATAGCAATTGTGAATGGGATTGTTTTCCTAATTTCCCTCTCTGTTAGTTCATTATTGGCATGTAAAAATACAACTGATTTCTGGCTATTAATTTTGTATCCTGTTACTTTGCTGAATTCATTTATCAGTACTACTGGTTTTTTGGTGGAATCTTTGGGGTTCTCTATGTACACTATCATGTCATCTGCAAAACAACACTTTTATTTCTTCCTTCCCAATTTGGATGTTTTTTTGTTTCTTCATTTTGTCTGGTTGCTGTGGCTAGGATTTCCAGCACTATATTGAATAACAGAGGTAAGAGTGGACATCCCTGTGTTTTTCCTATCTTAATGGGAATGCTTGTAGTTTTTGCTCATTGAGTATGATGCCGGTAGTGTGTTTGTTATACATGGCCTTTATTGTATTTAGATATGTTTCCTCTATTTCCACTTTGCTGAGAGTTTTTATCATAAATGGGTGCTGGATTTTATCAAATGCTTTTTGGCATCTACTGATATGGTCATGTGGTTTTTATCCTTCATTTTGTTTATGTGGTGAATCACATTTATTGATTTGCAAATGTTGTACCAACCTTGCATTCCCAGAATAAATCCCACTTTATCATGGTGCATGATCTTTTTGATGCATTACTGTATTCAATTTGCTAATATTTTGTTGAGGATTTATACTGTCTTGACATCTGATATCTGGGAGAGCAAATCCTCTCACTTCGTTTTCCTTCAAATAGCCCTCAGGAAGCCTTAGCCTTCTTAATCTTTTGATATAAATTTTAGAATTAGTTTTACAAGGTCCACCAAAGTTATCCAGACTCCCCTCCCAAACTTTAGGGTTTGAGAGGGGAAGCTGCATTAAATTTTAAAGATCTTATTGGGGAGAATCGACATCTTAACAATATTAATTCTTCCATTCCATAAGCATGATATATCCAGCTATTTATTTACTTAGGTTTTCTTTTTTTCTTATGCAATATATTTAATAAATTTCTGAGCAGCAATTGTAAAAGGTTTTCTTTATACTTATTCCTAGAAATTGTAAAATTTGATACTACTAAAAATGACATCTTTAAAAATGCAACTTTCCTTTGTGTTACTTGCAATTAAACACAATGCAATTGATATTTTGCATATTGATTTTTATCTAGTAATTTTTAAAAAGTTACTGGCTATTTTGATTTTTCTATACAATCACATCATCTGTAAATGTTAAGAATTTGGTTTCCTCCTTTTCAATATCTCTTATTTTTCCTACAGAACTTACATTTCTAGCGCTTGCATTATGATTTTGAGTAGAAGTGACATTAGTGGGCATCTTATTCTTGTTTCTGACCTCAAAGGGAAAGCTTTCAAAATTTATTACCATAAAGTCAGACATCTGAAGTTTATTTTTGTAGATACAGGTTCTTCATTATATTAAGAAAGCTTCTTTATATTCACAGTTCACTAGGCTTTTTATAATTATAGATATAAATGAAATAATTTCAAATGTTTTTTTTTCTGCAAATACTGAGGTAACCATATCATTTTTCTCCATGATTTTCTTAATGTGGTGAAGTACACTAATTGACTTTCTGTGTTACACCAACTTTGCTTTCCTGGTCTAAACCCAAATTGGGCATGTGATGTATTGAATACTAACTTTGGCATACCTTGCTACGACAGTGTTTAAGAGTGTTGCTTCTATGTTCATGAGTTAGATGCATCTGTAATTCCCCCCATAATTTCTTTCAATTTTTATTATCAAAGTTATACTGGCCTTATAAAATAAGAATGGGAAGCTATCCCACTATATTTTTTTAAGTATTTGTGTAAGTAGGGCATTATTCCTTTCTGACCGTTTGCTAAAATTCACTGCTAACTTCTCTCTACCTGGAGTTTTCTTTGGGTGAAGATATTTCTTTACAGAGTTTTTGTTGTTGTTGTTGTTGTTTAATAATTATAGTATTGTTTACATTTTAATTCCTTCTATCATCTTTGGTAGTTATATATTTTTAAGTAAGTATTTCTTAAAATTTATTCATGTTAATTGTAAGCTTATTTCCTTTACTTTGTTCATGATTATAATGACCATACAATTTATAATCCTACTGCAACACTCTTGAAAGTGAGAGGGGTACTACAAATAACTGAAGTTGTGTAATTTTAGAAGTGTTTATTTATGGACCTAAGATTAATTTTGTTATTTCAATACACTTATAAAATAGTTTCATTGAAAGTCTATTTTCAAGAGAGAAAAGCTTTTCTATAAGCTATAATAGCATATTGACTTTTATTAACATAAAAAACTTTTTATATAGAATAACCATACTTGTAAAATGACCTAAAATACTTATCATTAGTCAATCCTCATGTTACTCAATAAGTTTTTTGGCCGTATTTGTCACTAATCTTACTGGATCACTGATATTACCTGAAGAATGAATATATTTTCTAATATTATCATATTTTTAATTTTTCATATACAGTAATACTTTGCCTAATGATAGGGATATGTTCTGAGAAATGCATATTTAGGTGATTTTGTTGTGCAAACCTCATAGAGTGCACTCACACACAGCTAGATGGTCCAGCCCACTACACTCCTGGGCTGTGTGGTATAGGCCAGTGCTCCCAGGCTACAAGTCTGCAGCATGTGACAATATTGAATATTGTAGGAAATTTTAACATAATGATAAATGTTTGTGTATCTCAACATAGAAAATTTATAGTAAAATTACAATATAAGAGATACAAAATGATACTCCTGTACAGGGCACTTACCACCAATGGAGCTTGCAGAACTCTGTCTGGGTGCATTAGTGGGTGAGGGGTGACTAAGTGTGAAGGCCAAGGACATTGCTGTGCCCTACTTATAGTATATAAACACAGTCCCACATGCCATCCCCCTGCTTCCTTCCGACAGGGCCAGAAATAGAACATAGTAGTTGTCAATGTTACTCCATAAACAGGAATGTGGGTTGGATTGACTGGAAATATTGAGGAGAAACCAGCCAGGCAAGGTGTAGATTGCCGTAATAGTGACTGTCGTCACGGAATGAAAAAGTGGCCTGAGGATCAGTAGAATAAGAAATCAAAGTGGAGAGATAAAGGAACATAGGGGATTGTCATGATGATGAGGTTTTGACTGTTGCATGTTGTAGCACTAGGAACTCTGTTTACTCATTTTTTTTTTTTTTAAAGAAGGTGTTTTACCTGGAGGATTCAATATTTTGACTTTGGAATTTTTTTTTCATTGACCCTGTCTGGCACAAAGGGCTCTCTATGTCACTGAGCTGATGAAATAAATAAAATGCATGTATGCTTTACATCATTAGAACCTGAAAATATTCCCAAAGGACAGGGACAGGCTGGCTTCACTCTACCACAAAGAGCTTTTACTAAAGTGACAGTGACAAAATGCTTGTTAAGGAATCTCTGGGGGACTTTTGCTGTATAAGGATCATGCGTCCTCAATAAAACATGTACAATGATGTCCTCTGAAGACTGCCCAGCTAGATCTGGGAGGGCTGTAGAACCTTCTGAATATATAGCACTGGAGAGACAGGCTCCTCTGTGTTGAAATAAATCCATGGCTGACGTACTGGGATGTAATCTGTGCACTCAAAATTGAGGTGCTGTGACTGAGAGGGAATCTATTCCTGAGCCCCATAGATATCACTCCCATTGGAATCATAAAATTCCTCTTGAACCACATATTGTTGCATTTCTTACGGGAAATTCAGCTCCATTATAATCTTAAGGGACCATGATTGTACATGGTGGTTCATCATTGAACAAAACTTTGTTATGTGGGGCATGATTATAATTGCCTGAAGTGTTTTCAAAATTGAGCTTTATCTTCCTAAATTTGAAGTAGTTGACAATTTCAATTGACTTTTCTCTATAGATCAAAATATTTTTAATTGAGAGCATGCTACAGGTGTTGAGGTACCTCAAAGCTCATAGTAGTTTCCTGGAATAAATTTTATTATTTATTTCATAATGAAATTTATAAATATTTTAGTCCAAATATTTTCACAGGTTCTGTCTTTTTGCTTCAATTCAGAGTCATTTCTTTGAAAAATATTTTTGCAAGGCAAAATTCATCAAACAAGTTGTCTATGCTTATGATTCTTTTGAGAATTCACTAAATTTATATGCTGTAAGATTGTGGGGCTTTTCAATTTCATTGCACTCCAGGTCAGAATATAACTTTATCCAATTAGAAAGGGGAGCTCCATCAAAAGATTTTTATGACAAGCTCAAATATCACAAATCTCAATTATAGTGTTTTAGTGTTAAATCTTGGACACCATTTGAATTTTCATAGCTTATTTCTCTAGTTCTTCATTATTTTTAAAGTGATATATTTATATTTCTGAGGGCTTTGTTACTTAATTGCAATTGGTAACTACAAGAGTTGAAGTTTTATGTTCTATTTGTTGAATATTTTCATTAAAGATTTCCATCTGATTTTGGGAAAATGAAACTGAATCTTAGTTGGTCTTGTTTATAAAGAACTTTAAAAGTATTGTAGGACATTGAGGTTGCATTATTAAGGAGTTTTTGAAAGCCTTGAATATGTCTAAAAGCTGATGGTGCATGACAAAAACAGAACATGCTTTCTGCTACATTATTTTAATAACAAGTTTGTCACAAATTTTTTGTAGTTCATTCTCAAAATTTAAATATATCTGTAAGTACTGAAAACAAGCTCTTTTACTTAGAATAGAGTAGCTTATTTGGATATAATTATGAATTATGTGTGTACCACAGCCAATGAGTAAGTAAGACTCAAGTTTGAAGTTTAATAAGATAAGTGCCTTATATTGGTATCATGCTTTACCAAAACTTGTATTTTTTATCAAAAACCCAAATAATTTTGTCTTCCTTGTTGAATTTCTGAACACAATTTACAATAGTATTCACAAAAATGGGCTATTTTGACTTTCAACAGAATAAACTCCTACATATTTGACCTTGTGTAAGCAACAAAGCACTACTGGATTAACTGGATTAACTAACTAATTTTCTGTTTGTAGCATCTGATGACACTGGTATGAAACCAGTGTTCACACATGTAGGGAGTTAGTGAACTAATAGAACCAATACATTTGTGTCTGTCACTTCACTTTTCAGATGTGCACAAGAAGCCTTATATTAATAAATGAGTGAAGTTAATTTAGAGCAGTCATTTGACCCAGATAAAAAGCCATCTTCACAGAATGATAGATAAATACATCTTCTGCAGCTGCTTTTGTTAGTTGTCGGCTTCAAGAGTAGTCATCTCAAAATGACTATTAATTTTGAAATAGAATGTAATATGTTAGCTAGCAGACTTGTATCTTCTGTCTTTTTTGTGTGTGCAGCCAGAAATGGTGCTGTATCTCCCATGATGACTGGGAAACGTAAGCTCTACGTACATTTTGTGTAAGTAATGTTTATGAGAAACGTGCTTGAGAAACTAAAATTCAGTACACTTTTTTTACCAAATATATATTTTAAACATAAAAGCATATAACAGAAAATAAAAAAAAAGCATTACCTAAGAGTAAAAAAGAAATATTTAATTTTAGATTTTATTCCACTTAATAAATGACAAGAGCACTTTAGCAAGAGAGTTAAGAATTCTCAAGTCTATACACTTTATACCTGGACCACACAGCTGTTTTCCCACATAAATTTCTCATTTGAACTGTAATTTTTCACTTTTCATGCAGACTTGGCTGCTGGCAGCCTGGATGGTTCATGCATCTCATAGGTTGCAGCATGAGTCATGGCTGAACTTACCAGAACACTGAGTAGCTGATGAGCAGTAGTATTGGAGAGTCATCCACCGTAACCCAGAGTCCAGCTGGTGCTGCCCCTCCTGCAACGTGCACCTCATTTGATCAGTCAGGGACTTGCTGGTTGCCTGTGAAGGGAGGTGTTATGCTCTATCTGGTTAGGGTTAGCCAGAGCGGGAGGGCATTCTCTGCTGTCTTCAGTTCAATAGTGAGAACTTTGCTTGCTGAACATACATCTCAAATACCACTAGATAAAGCCATGGCAGAAGGTGAAAGTACAAAGAGGGCACCTACCCAACCCGCCCTGGGTGGTTTTACTGCAATTGTAAAAGCACTACTGCGTTACAAAAGGAAAACTCAGGTGAAATGGGAAGAAGCAGTTGGGATTGCAGGGCAAAAGGTGTAAACTGGGAAATACAATAATACTCTTTGATAAATTCTCTCTCCCATTGTTTCTTCCTTCATTCTGTTCTTCTCCTGCTTTTCCTCCTCCTTCTGTTGCTGAAAAAATCCAAGCATTTACCAAGTTAGAGAGACTGGTATGATGAACTCTAATGTATTTATCTCACAGCTTCAAAACCTCTGAACACCTGGCCAATTCATTTAATCTACAGTCTCCCCACTACCCCATTCCCTCAGATTATTTTAAAGTAAATCTCAGACACTATTTCATTTCATTTCATCTGATGGCTCTTTCAAATGTTCAGAATCTTCAGTAGTGCTGCCTCCTTTCCATTTTTGATATTGGTTATACTGGTTATTTGTGCTTACACTCTTCTTCTCTTGATAGTGCTGTCCAACATTTATTTATTTTATTAGACTTTTCAAATGAACTAACTTGCTTCTTTATTAATCTTCTTTACTATATGTTTGTTATTTCACCACATTCTCTTATTTTTGTTTTCTTCCACTTTTTTTTGTTCAACTGGATGTTCTTTTTCTGACTTCTGAAGGTAAATGTTAGCTCATTGATTCTCAAGCTTTCTTTCTCTTTAAAAAAAAAAAACAAATATCAACATTATACATGTCTAAGTATGGCTTTAGTGGCATTTCACAAATTTTGATGTACAGTTTATTTTAAGTCACATCAAAATATTTCCAAATTTTTAGTCAAGTTCTGAAATGCTTTATTTTTACATTCAATTAGATTAAAATATTTTCTAATATTTACTGGGATGGATTATTTAGAACTAAATCTCTTAATTTTCAGTAACAGGAGGATTTTCCAGTCATCTTCTTTCCTATTGGTTCCTCCCTTAATTGCAATGTAGTGAGGAATTATATCCTGTATACTTTCAATTTTTGAAATCGGTTGTTATTTGTTTTATGTCTCCCCTCATTTCTAACAAGTAATTTTTTATAATATCCCATGCATGAACCAAGTTTTTTATCATAAAGAAATATCCTTATCTTTTATAATAGTCTTTTTCTTAAAGTGTCCTTTGTCAGATATTAAATAAATGTGTCTGATATACCATCTTTCTTTTGCATGTCATCCTTGCTCATCCTTGCCCCTAGCATGGGGCCATGCTAATCTTCTCTGTATCATTCCAATTTTAGTATATGTGCCGCTGAAGTGAGCACCCATCTTTCTTTTGGTTAGGAGCTAGTAAGAAGCAGTTATATTCCACACCTGTGATTTTGTGGGCTGTGAAGGCTTAAAAATTACAAACCCATGAAGAATCTGGATCTGATAAGAAAAGTCATAGATGTCACATTATAGCTTTTGTCACAATTCTTAAGTGCACCTACAACACCTAGAAAACAGGGGAAACATGGGTTTCTTGGCTTCATTTATGACATTCTGATTTGCTAGACTAGGCTCATAAGTGAGCTCAAGTAGCTCTTCCTGGGGAGTTACAGAAGTAATGGAATAGAGCCCTGTGGATTTTGCTATTGAAATGCTGATGCGCTTAGTATATTATGATGACTAGTGTTGCCTTACTGTTAGCCAACTAGGGACCACCAAAGGGAGTGGACTTTGTTCAGAAAAGAGGTTTGCATCTAGAGTGAATTACCAGATCCTCCAAATCCAGGGCCTATGATCAAATTGATTGAGCTAAGACTCAAATTACAACCCAGTTCCCATGGAAAATAATCACCTGTATTGAATTTATCTTGTAGGAACTGTGCCTTTCTCTTATCCTACTATTAAGCTCATGTAATGTGACTGTATTGATTTATTCTTTACTATCAGTAAAAATATGTGTCCATTAGGCACATACTATGTGATAGGCATTGCATTAATACTGCACATGGCAATTTCTCAATAATCTTCACCATAGTACTATGTAGCAGACATTATAAAAAACTGAGGGAGAGAGATTAACTCAACCATGACTCCAGAGCTACTGACTAGCAGAGGTAATATTTAAGTGAGGTTCATCTATTTCAAAAGCTGTAATTGTTCCAGTCTACAAACACTGCCTCCCTTAATCATGAGAATTTATGAACACGTTGAGAAGGAAATGTGATATGGGATTACTTTGCAGACTAAACTGGGTTCAATCACCTCTAATTTTTCCTTGCTAGTATTATCATTCAGGGCTGGATCATGTCTGTTACAAATAGTACTGTACCTGTCCCTAGCTTTGGGATGGATAGGGTTTCAACATAAAAGCACTGGGAAGATTTGAGAGGAATTCTAACTAGTTTTGTAAATGCTATGCACATTTCTTCAAAACTGTAGGATACCAAAATAAGCATTGGTCTTGTCTGTAACAATGAATTCATTTTAAGATGACAAAGAAAGTTGTGAGTTCAAGAAGATAATGTTACATGAAGACAAGAAAAGCATAGTTATTTAAGGCACCCCCCCCAAAACCCAACCCCAAATAAAATGATGACCTAGAGCCAAAGGATATGAACTTACAGGTAAAGAAAGAGAAGAAGAGAAGAAAAGAGGAAAAGATGGACAAAAAATAGAGAGAAAAAAGTAAACAGAGCAAGGGGCTCTAGTCTAGGCTACTTCCGTGGGAGAAGTCAAGAGAGCTAAATATTAACTCTCTGTATGAAGTTAGGAATGTTTAAAAATTAGGTTTTTCCACTTATAAGGTAAAGGGAGAAGCTTGTTTCTCTTTTTGTTTTGAGGATATATCCTCATATATCCTTTTGTATAAGTGTTAACTTTTATTTTATATATTCTTCTAAACATAATAGTAATTTCACTTCTAGCAGGTTTGTAGGTATAACTAGGGTTTGACTTCACACATTGTAGAATAACTGGAGTTTTATTCCTTATATCATAAGTTAAGAAAGAAAGAAATAAGAAGATAAAAAAATGTAAGAAAAGACTAGATTTAAGCATTAACCAGGATCACCGGTGAACTTATTTAAAAAATGAGTAGGTATTTCTTCACTTTATCCAGCCTTATTATGTCATTTATTAAAGTGACAAAAGTCTCCATGTTCCTTGAACCCTCTTTTTATACTAAGATATGTCTTGATGATGCAATAGCAATACAATAAATCAACTGTGGAATTCAATCTGGTGTTGCTAAAAATCACAGTGGCAGGTGCTTTAAGCTAAGCAGTGGCCTGTTTCCAGAAATCATACAAGAAAGGAAATGAAGAAACTGGGCAAAAACCAAGAAGGCCATAATTCTCAGGCTGATTAGAGGCTACAGGTCAAGGTGACACTCTCATGATCTAGCCTTGTTTCATCTTTGCTCAAGTGTTCAAAAACACCTCTTGCTGTTTATTTCTTCATTTACTCTGAGGTCCTCACACCACTGAAACTGGATTAAGTTAACTCTATTGCGTTTCTCTTGGAGACCTCAGAAAACTGTGCTCACGGCTTTTCATCAGTGTCTCAAATGGGACTGCCAAGGGTGAAGATCTCTCACGGAGAAACATGTCATCAAATGTTGCAAGTTCTCAGTCACACCTTTTAATGGGGAAAAAAAGCCCCTTCTCCTACCCTACCCTATGTTCTGCTCTTAACAGTGAACTCTTTAAATAAAACAAACAAATTCCCAAACCTCTCCGCCGTCCTTCTTACCCTTGTCAGGACCGTGGTACCCACTTTTGGCTATGAGATCTGTTTTTCCCCTGGTCTCTGGTGGTCTTGGCAAAACCTCAGGCAGGTTCCCATGCCACACACCCAGGGAGAAGACTGTGGGGTTTGGTGGTTACAGGGAACCAGCCAGAGACGCTTATGCTTTAGTCTCTGCCGAGTAACTCAACTCTCTGACCTTGTAGATGAGTCACTTGGAGATCATTGACTGAAAGGGAGAATTTGGGGGCAAATATAGGAACCTTCTCTGAAATCCAGATGCTGTTTGTGAGCTGTGTTTTCCCAGGTCAAATAAACAAGCACTAAAAGCAGTCATCCAGGCCCCGTGGAAAAAATGTTATGTACCCCAGATGCTTTCATGGCTAGTGGGTGACTAAATTAGGTTCTTGTTTTGTCTAAAGGCATTTGAGTATATAAAAAAAATTACATAGCAAATATCTGGTGTCCTCTCTCAAATTATGAAAACTACTATGTAGTCTTATAATATGGTAGTGGCAAAGAATAAACATAAATTAAAATCCAATCTACCAATAGAACATGTTGCTTGCATAATGTAGAAAATCAAAAGGCATCAAGTCCAAACATTTCAACGTCTTAGACTATTACTCACAGTTATACTGTTCTGGAGACACTCTGCAGTCATTAACTGTTGACAGGAAAGCTTGAAGACCCTCAGATTTCTCAGAAGAGAAACTACACATGATTTGAGATTTCTCGTACAACATCAATCTTGCTGAGAAAAAGTCCCACCAGGTTCCAATTTTCTGTCCAGAGGGTAACTGACATTTAAGCTCTTTATCTAGGGATGCTTTCTTTTAGAGCATTTGTTGGGTTGGGGCGTTTACTTCCCTCCAACTGTGAAGTTCCAGAATAGATTCTCTGGAAATCCCCAAAGAAAGTCAGATTCAGTCATCCCGAGCATTGCTGGTTCCTGTTTCTTCCCTTTCCATCCTCTCAACCAACCCCCCAGGAAACGCACCAATCGTCTCTATCTGGCATGTCTTACCATTACGTGTATTGGAAAAGCCTTCTGAGCTAGGCATATTCTTCCCTCTTCCTTATGCTTGCTTTTGTCCTCTTTCTTTTCTGGGGGCGCTTCTTGGTTGATAATCTTTGCTGTCCCTTGCCTACCCGGTAGAATATCCCTTACTTTTCCTTAAGCTCTCCACAGTGTTTTCTGAAGGCCTTTGAGCATCAGCCAGTCAGTGTACTATCATCTTAGCAATTTTATTATGTAAGAAAGTTTGATATAGGAGGAAAACAAATAAAAGTGATTGGGAGGTAGATCCATGGAATGATAATCTTGGATCCACGAGTATGCTTTGAGAGGCAACTTTAACCTCCACTGGACCTATTTTCCTTATTGTGATAATGATGGGGTTGGATAAGATACTCACAGACTTTTCTGGGATCACTGTATTAGCCAGGGTTTCTCCAGAGAAATAGAACCAATATGATGTAGATTAGATAGATTAGATATAGATGAGATAGATATAGATATAGATGGAGATTTATTATGAAGAGTGAATTCATGTGATTATGGAAGCTAAGAAGTCCTGCAGTCTGCCATTTGTAAACTGGACATGCAAGAATGCATGTGGTGGAACTCAGTCCAGGTCCAAAAGCCTGAGAACCAGAAACACAGATGGAGTAATCCTAATCTAAAGGTTGGAGAAGATAAGACAGGATGTCCCAACTCAAGCTGGGAAGCAGGGATAAAAAGAGCTAGTTTCTCCCAACTCAACCTTTTGTTCCATTCAGGCCTTCTGTGGATTCCATCATGCTCAAGCATAGTGTATGTGTTGGGGGGCGGGCAATGGGCTTTACTGAGCCCACCAATTCAAGTACTCATCTGATCCAGAAACACCCTCGAAGACACTCAGCAATAATATTCAATTAGGGCACCTGTTAGCCAGTTAAGTTGACACATAAAACCAACCATCACACCACCTTTTAATGTTTAATGATTTTTCCCCCCTTTCAGGTAATTGATGTGCATTTTAGAATGGCACTCTGGAAACTTTTCCTTAGAGTCTGCCTCCTTGAGGATGAAGTTTTCCGTGGTGAGAAAGGCAGGCCAGATAAGAGTTCCTTGTAAACCATGTTAGGGTTTTCTGGGGTGGTAAGGTCACACGAACCTCAGCAAACCATGTAATAAAATAATAGGTAAACATTTACTAAGCACTTCATATATGCAAGGAATTATCTTGTGATTTTAAAGCCTGTTAATTTATTTTAGCCTTACAATAACACTTCAAGGTAAATATGATTATCACCATTTTACAGATCAGAAACCCAAGGAAAAGAGAGGTCACATAAATTTCCCCAAGGTCACAGCTGGTAAATGGCAGGGCTGAGATGTGAGCCCAGACAGTCTGGTCAGAAAGCTATACATTTATCTATCTATCTATCTATCTATCTATCTATCTATCTATCTATCTATCTAATTGTTGTTCAATTACAGTTATCCTAATTTTCCCCTGTTGCTCACCCCTGCCGGGCCCGCCTCCCACTCCCACAGTCAATCCCTGCCCTCTTGTCCATGTCCATAGGTTGGTTATACCTGTTCTTTGACTAGGCCCTTCCCCTTCTTTCCCCCCTCCCCTCTGGTCGCTGCAAGCAAAACAGAACCAGAGGCATGGAAACAAGAAAGCCATACTCTTTTAAAAATGATATGTTGAGGAGGTCCTCCTACAGTGCTCATACTTTTTGCTGGGCCCTTCTACAAATATAAAACCAGCTCTTCATCTATAGGCTCTAAACATTGCCACTGGTCCTGAAATTCCAGTGCAAGCTCTAGTCTCCTTCATTGCATTAATGCATACAAACAGACTCTGCATCCAGTTTTCTCCCATCCTCTGCACATGACTTACAATGCAGCCATGAAAACCCACAACCACCACCTTTATCGAGTTCCCGAACATTTTCATCACCCCAAAAGGAAACCTTCTACCCACTGCTCATTTACTCCCCTCCTTTCTCTTAGTCCCTGGAAACCACTCACCTGCTTTGTGTCTCCATGACTTTGCCTAGTCTGGCCATTTTGCATAAATGGAATCATATAATGTGTGATCTTTTGTGGCTGGCTTCTTTAATTTAATATAACACTTTGAGGCTCATTTATTTTGTAGCACATATCAATACTTCCTTTTTATTGAAGAAAATATTCCAACTCAACACATGGATATGTCACATTTTATCCATTCATGCATTGTTACACATTTGGGTTGTTTTTATTCTTTGGATATTGTGAATAAGGCTGCTAAAACAGTTGTGTTCTTGCATTTTTGTTCAGACAGGTGTTTTCTTTTAAGTATACAATAAATTACTAACTACAGTCATCGTGCTGTCCTTTAGGTCTCCAGCACTTGTTCATCTTGTCTCAAAATCTGTGCCATTTGATTTATATCTCTTCTTTTCCTTGACCTCTCAGCCTCTGGTAACCACCATCCAACTCTGTTACTGTGAGTTCGACCTTATCTTCTCTTTTTAGATCATATGTATAGATGAGATTGTGAAATATTTGTCTCTCTGTGTGTGGAAGCCTATTTTATTTTATGCCTTCTGAGTGTATCTGTAGCTAAAGGATGTTCCCACTGCTTCTGGCACTCTCTCCTCACCCTGTCATCAGGCTAATTCAAGTTCCTGCTTCAAGCCTTGACTTAGATGTACTTTCTTCAAGAAACCTTTTTTAACTCTTAGTCTGCTTTAGATACTTCCTTTCTTTGTCTCCAGGACAGCCATTAACAGCCTCCTGTTATTTCTCTTTTGCTCCCAATGGACTATGAATTCCTCTGGCTGTTGGTGTTACCAGGGATGAATATGACTCCCATCATTAGCACCACACTGGCTCAGAACAAGAGCTCGTATTCAACTACAAATGAATGAATGAAATACATTCCTTTTGAGTTCTCTTTGAGGAAAAGATAGCAGATGCTTAGAAAGTGTCTAAGTGGAGCGGTATGTTCCAAACAGTCCCTCTTAAAGGTAAATAGATTTATTTCACTAAATGCAGTCTTTCAGGCAAACCAAACAATACTTCAACAACAAATCCAATTCTCCTGGGAGTGGCACCTGTATCTTCGTATGCCCATTATCTAGTATCAAATCCTTAGGTGGAGATTCTCAGGTAACAAAGCCACAATATAAGCATTGACCATAGAGAATACAAGGATCCGCTGGGGAAGTACCTGGAAAAGGAGACCCCAAGGGAGACTGAAGAGGGTTATTTGTCCAGCAAAAATATGTTTAATTTAGGAGGAAGAGGATTGAGGCATCCGAAGAGGGCCATTAACATGATGCTGTCAAAGGCAAAGCCATTAATATGTTACCTTGTATGTGGAGGTAATATTTAAACATTATCTTTAAAATTACCCAAAGGATCAGCAAAATCACTTGAGCCTTTTCAATTTCAAGCATCCAGGTTGTTTTCCCTTTTAAGATAAAAGCCGTTCCGGGGCTTGGGAGCTGGGTTGGATGTTTCTCTTCTTTCCTTTGTCATACTCCTTGCACATGTTTGCTAATGGAAGGTGAGCTGCTGAGAGCACCCAGCCCCGGGCCTGGTACATGGTAGGGGCAGCAGGTAAATGCCTCAACAAGTGAGTGACGTGGGTAAATGCAGGAAGGGTTATGGCTAAAGGGCTCCTTCATGTTTACAGAAGGGACCTGATTCTCTTCCCAGCCAATTTTTCAATTAAAGATACTGAATTCCTGGGAGAAGGAAATAGATAACCTGCCAGCCAGGCCCGTACATTTACTTTTCATCCCTCAAATGTCTATTGATCAGTCATTCTTTTACAACACTCAAGCACTAAGAATATACAAAAAAAAAAATATCCTGCCTGTAAGGAGTTTATTGTAGGAAGAGATCAAATATCACTTCGTATCAGCAAATAGTGATGGATCATCTTATTTTCTTGAATCTCTAAACTCAGGAAAATTGTGTTGTTCACTGAACAGAGAACGATCTGAACACAAGGCCACAGGACCAGCGACGGAAGGAACACCCTGGGGTTATGTGCTTATTTAGCTGCGATGAAGTCCAGTGAAACAGCAAGTACAGAAGACTGATCTCTATGTAGTTATTTAGCTGGCTGGAATTGAACTAAAAAGCAAGTATAGAAGGTTTTCTTCCTGTTTTAATTTTTAACAAAGATAAGTTTCAATCCTTCTAAATAATTGGAAGGCTTTTCTTTCATTTACGGTAGCTCTTACTATTTATGATGGAACAAGATGGAAAATCCACAGTAGGAGTGGCAGTATCAGTCACGCCCCAAGACTGAAAACGAGTGAGTTTACCTGGCAGCATCACACTTTGCCTCTATTTCCCAGCTAAAGGGGGAGGGGGGGGGGACTGCATTTGTTCCCTGCCTACTGATGTTGTTTCACCCTCAAAGGACTGCAGGAAGAGAGAAAATAAATAAAAATCTTAAGTTTGAGTGTTGGCTCCACAGTTCACTGACTTTGTGTCCTCGGGTACATCACTGAGAGTTTCCTCATTTGTTCCAGGAGGCGAGCAGGGTGGCTCTGCTCTGGTGGGCACAGACGACCTTGAAGGTTTGCTCTGATTCTGAGGGAGACAGAGGCAGGGTGACCCCTTTAAGAACCCATCTTCTGAGACACAGAATTCCAGTGCCTTTGTAAGTCAGATGGCCCAGTGGCAAGAGCTGGAGTTTTAAGTCAGACAGACCTGAGTTTGAATCCATGGGCTAGAACTTACTAGAACTTTTTAGGCTAGTTGTCCTTAAGGAAGTTATATACCTAGACTCTACAGTGAACGTATAAAATAAAAATACTATTTGTACCACATGAAGTTGTCATGAGAATTAGAAACAAAAACAAATGAACAAATGTCCTAGTTTTCAATAAATGACTGTACTGCCTCCCCCTCTCTCAAACACACCTGTTGGCTGACACAGTATACAGGCAGTGAAGATGGGCGTGCGGCAGGGCCATAGGCAGCTTCATGCCGGAAGCACAGGTCTCCTGTGCCCTAGGTCACGAGAAGGCACGCACAACCGGGAAAATCGATTCTCATGGACTTCAGCAAATCAAAGGTAGGCTTCCCTCAAGTAAGACTACATGAAAAAAATTTCTCAGACAAGAGGACCTTGGTTGCAAATAGCCATTTCTAGGCATCCGTGATGCCAGCCACTGCTGGCAAGACTGACTTTTCCAAGAGGGAAATTCCCTCCACGCTGGCTCAGGGAAAACGTCCAGACTTCACCCTGTCTCTTTCCAGAAAACAAGAATCTCTCAGTTTGTGTTTACGAGAAGATTGCAGGTTTCACTCCAGCAGAAGGTGAAAAGAATGTCCCCCTCCTCTCAGCCGAGCAGAGCCCACAGGATTTGCTGAAGGGGTGGAGGAGTTGTTTCTCCCTGGCGTGCCTGCGCGCTTGTATGTGGGGGGCGCCAGGCAGGAGGCGTCTTGGACTAGGGGCCTCAGAGCTGGGAGTCGCCTGGCGCACTTGTACACTGCATATGTTGTGCCTTGGGGGTTGGAAGTTGAGCCAGAAATAATTCCCTCTTGAGACAGAGCAGGGCAGTTCCTACTGGCTTGGACAGGGGGTGGCTCCCCTTCATCGGTCCTGGAGGAGCTGCTGTTGACAGGTTGCTAGGGTTCTTTCAGTTTAGATCTCCATGTGGAGCATGTGTAAGGTATACTGGGGAGTGGGGGAGAGGAGGCTGGCTTGAATGTGAAGAGGGGTTCATACTTTGGTGGGTGAGACACCTGCTGCTGCTTGGAGCCTAGGACCATCATGGGGTATGAGGGGGTCCACAGGTGTACTCTCAGGCTCTGACCAGATCAGATCACAATAGCAGATGCCAAATGTGTTTGTACTGACCAATGCCTTGTGCTTTACACCAATGGCAATGTGGTTGAGCAGCACAATTATCCACAGTGGTGCTGAGGAGACATAATCAAGCCTGTTGTTACATAACTGTTGGTAACTTCCATTCCTTACTCTTGGAAAATGGACCAAGGAAGATATCATGGGAAGAGCAATCCAAAATGGAGAATTATGAGTTCTCTTGGAAAAACTATTTTGATGCCCTGGACCTGGTTCTAACGGGGTAAATGATGTGGACCCGTGTTCTGCATTCGGCTCCCTTTACTGTCATCCAGAAGCTGTGTGGCCCGAGGGCTGTCTGCAACCCCACTCTGGGACCACCCAACCCATTGGAGCTCTGCTTGAGACTAAACCTGAAAAGCAAATGAATTTCCTTGCTGTCATCTTTAGTAATCATATATTTTACCAACCTTGAAAGTAGTGAGGATAAAATTTGGGGGAAAGAGGTGATGAAAATTTATTTCACAAATAACAATAGTAATAATAATCATGATAACCCCCCTCGGACGAGCCAGGCTCTCACTCAGGGCTACGCTACCGTGGCTCTGGTTTGGCTGGCCTCCGGGGCTTGGCAAGCTCCATCCACTTCATCTCCCCCTTCTCCTGTTGGCTGAGCTCCATCCTCCTCTTGGCTCCTGCAGCCTGATTCCTGGCTGGCTACGCTAATCCCACATAATATTTTACGCAAATTTATATGAACCCCATTACAAAGCCTAGCAAAGAGGCACTGTTTCTTTTCCTTGATAAAATTAATCATTTATAACTTGGCTTAAGAAACCAGCCCCACTTGTGGGTGCTCCGTTTTTGCTCATAAGAAACATTCCCAGCCTCACTCTAAAAGAAAAAGATTTCCCGTTCCTCCGCCCAGCTCTGGCCCCCCAACATGCCATCTACTTTGGAAATTCCCACCAGTCTCATTTAGAACCACACTCTCAAGGTCCTGGGAATTTCTCCCAGAAAGCTCCCATCTACCCCATTTCTTGGGGCTTGATTTCCCACAGACCCCTGGGTGGCTTAGATTGTTGTGTATATCAACAATATGATAGACTTACTATGTTTATCAAGCTTCTCCAAAGAGTTGTGGGAATCATTTGTGAATTACTTCTTTGATTTTTCTTTAACAAAATTCTGTTTTTACTCATGTTAAATGACTGTTCCCAGAGAACAGTTTCTTTAGTGGCATTGTTACATGAAGGAGGCAGACGTAATCCCTGGTTCTAACGGAAATCAACGAAGCCACCAAATTCTAAATTTGCAATTAGGACAAAGAAAGTTCAGCCAAAAAGCGCCTCCGTCAACCCCTGATGCCTCATTAATAAAGAAAGTAACTAATTTTTCACCACTAGAGAGAAAAATCTAAAGACTACACTGTATGTGTCGGCACATACCTACAGCCTCTGTACATAGACTGTTCTAGGAAAACAGAATAGAATTTCTCTGCTCTTGTTTTCTTTAAGCAAAGACAAATAGCAGATTGTAGCATCTAGCACCTCAAACTTTTCAACAAGTCAGGGGGAATGGAAAGAGCATCTATTGATCCAGTCACTTTTCTCCAACAGCGTGGGTGGCAGGAGGCTTGTGTGTGTGTTTTTGTACCTGGTGCTAGTGAAGGGTTAGTCAACTGTGCTTATAGTTCCAGCCTTGGGAATATGATTTCTGCTTTCCATTTAAACACTTAACTCTCCTTTTTTTTTTTTGTAGCAAAGAGTCATGCCACACTTGCACTCAGGGAAGCTTTCTTAGGTGGCAGTAAAGTAAATCAGGATGGACACCAAGGAGCACCCATTCCCAGGTGAATGACCAGAGGTCCCAATGGATCATTTAAAAATAAAATGTCTGAAGCTCAGAGATATGGTTGGGTTTGCTTGAATCATGTAGGGACTTAGTGACAGAGGTAGGACTAAGGTCTAATTCTTTCAATTCCTCATCCATTGTTTTGTTCTTAAGTTCGTTTACTATCATTCTTTGTCCCAAATATTTCAGGCAGCATTCTGGATGCTCAAGGTATATGTTATAATTTTTTCCAGAAGAATTCCATATCGAATTGTTCATAATATATTCATATTATCTACTAAATAGGAAGGGGTACATATATATCTAAATCAGCATCTGCCACACAGTCTTGTTTAGTTCATGTAAATGAGACAGTAACTACAACCAACAGGGGGAACACACACAGGCACGCACACGCACAAATCCAGGAATCAAAACTCAGGACTCGGTGTCTCAAAAAAGAGCAGGGGCCATCTGGCCAGGTTCTACCAAGAGGAGGCAGCAAAGAAGCGTTCTTAAAATTGACTTGGGAAGATCATACTTCTGATCCTTTTAAATAAACTTTTTATTTTAAAATAGTATTAGATTTACAGAAAGTTAGCAAATCTGCTACAGAGTTCTGGTCCACCCGGCATCCAGTGCGCCCAATTGTTAAGGCCACATACAAACATGATGACTAATAAATGTGAGTCAATAGTGATACAGGACTAGCTAAGCTATTTTTAACTAAAGTCCATACTTTATTCAGGTTCCTTTTGCTTTAGCTATTTTTATTTTCTGCCTTTGACTCCCATCCAAGATACCACATCACATTTATTGGTCATATCTCAAGGTCCTCTACACTGTGACAGCTTCTCAGACTTTTTCTTTTTCTTTTTTTTTTTTTTTTTTTGACTTTGAGACGGACTGGTCAGCTGTTTGGTGAAGTGTCATTTGCTTTGGGGTGTGCGATATTTTCCTCATGGCTAGACTGTGGTTATGGGTACTGGGGAAGAAGATGGCAGAACTGAAGTGCCATTCTCATCACATCTGTCAAGGGTACATACTGTCAACATGACAATGCTGTTGATGTTAACCTTGACCATCTGGCTGAAGTTAGTGTCTGATTTCTCTCCCTGTAAAAGGACCCTTTGCACCTGCTTTTCCAGTATAGCCTTTGGAAAGATGTCACTATTTTGGGATATGTTGCTCTACCTGCTGAAGGGATCAGTATTTACATAAATTATTTGAATTTGTCTTTGCTTTTCAAATGGCACTACATATGTAATCACAAGAAACAGTAACCATAACATTAAAAGAACATAAAAAAAGGTAAGATACGAAAAGGTCTAAAAAAGTACTTTATTCTATCTTCTTGATTTAATGAGTACTGTATAGGCTAATTCTCATAGTGCACACTCACATGTGGCCGTGTTAAATTGTCAGTATTTATTATTCACTCAATATATGCTTTTTGGTGTGTATACTTTGTTAAACTGTGGGTCCGATCACTTGAATTCAAAACCACACTGTGTAGCAGGTAAGAGAAGTGCCACCACTGTCTCTCAGCTTTCAGATGAGAAATCCATGGCTAAAAGTTTCCTTGGTTATTATTGATCCACTTGTAAAGAATACACAGCTTTCTAGACAACAAGCACAATGCTTGACTATACTCAGCAGTGTGGTCTTTCTAACAGAACAAAGCAGAACAGAACAGGCTGTTTTTATTAAACATTTCCAAGGGGAATCCTTATTTGCTGAGCCATACCTGCCACTGAGAAATCAAGGATTCAGCTTAAAGTTTTATTTGGCTCATCCTAGGATTCCATCTCCTCTCGCCACAACCTCCTCCCCATCCTTGCCCCCACCTCTGTAAACTATTACGCTGGCTATGTCTATATTTCTGCTACTGAAAATAAGTAGTACGTGGACTACTTGGTTTTGAGTGTCTACTGTTTAAATATATTACCAATGTGTTTACCTGAAATCTGTTGCTGTAGAACTTTGGTGTTCTTTTTATTATTGTATTTTTTCCATTATCATTTGCCCCCCTTATCTTATCCTCCCCTTAGCAATCACCACACCGTTGTCCATGCCCATGAGTCCTTTTTCCTTTTTGTTCAATGCCTCTGCCCCCAGGGTTGTCAGCCTGTTCTCTGTTTATAAGTGTGTGTCTATTTTGCTTGTTAGTTCAGGTTGTTCATTAGATTCCACATATGAGTGAAATCATATACTATTTGTCTTTCTCTGACTGACTGGCATATTTCACTCAGCATGTTTTCCAGGTCTATCAATGCTGTCATAAAGGGTAAAACTTTCTTAGTTTTCATGGCCCAGTGGTATTTACATTGTGTACATGTCTTATAGTTGTTTCATCGACTCGCCTATATATCTTGGTGATTGTAAATAACGCTGCAATGAGCATAGGGGTGTGTATGTTCTTTTGAATTAGTGTTTCAGGTTTCTTTGGATAAATTCCCAGAAGTGGAATCACTGGGTCATAAGGCAGGTCCATTTTTAATTTTTTGATGTATCTCTGTACTGCTCCCACAGTGGCTGCACCAGTCTGCATCCCCTCCAACAGTGCAAAAATGTTCCCCCCTGCTCCACTTCCTTGCAGCACTTGTTTGTTGATTTATTGATGATGGCTATTCTGACAGGTGTGAGGAGATATCTCATTTTGGTTTTAATTTGCGCTTCTCTGATGATTAGTGACATTGAGCATCTTTTCATATGTCTATTGGCCATCTGTGTGTCCTCTTTGGAGAACATGTCTATTCAGGTCCTTTGCCCATTTTCAACTGGATTCTTTTTTGGGGGGTGTTGAGTTTTATAAGTTCTTTATAAATTTTTGTGTTCTTATAAAAGCTAAATTTATCCTGGTACTTTGCAAATCAGTCCAGTAGTAGGAAATAGTGACTAGCTACTATGCACATAACATTGTACTAGACATCATAGAAAATGCACTAAAAATAAAGGAAAGAGATCACCATAGGATAATTGGAAGGTTTATGATCTAAAAATTGTCACAGAGTAGGAAAATTCCATGACTTGGAAATGTAGTTCTCTTAATAAAGAGAAAAATAGAGCTGTGAGAGGGATGAGGATTGAAGAAACAGTGAAGTGAACTTAAGAGAGTGAGGTGGAATGAGCTTAGTAAAAGCTAGGGTTAAATTGAGAGGGGGCAGGAATCCTTGAAGATTATATCTAACACCTCTAGAGAAAAAACATGGTATTCATTGTCACACTCAGATTTCCTCCCTTTTCTTCTTTAAGGTTTTCTCATAAGTTATTCTTTATAATAAACCACTCTAAAGTATTTGGCACCAGGAATAATGAGTGATGTTCTCGTGATCCTCTGGGGAATGGTTTAAATACAAGGCAAACTCAAAATATATATATTCCTCTTTCTTCAGAGTGTTAGGAGGAGAAACTATCCAAATTCAAGTTCATCATACATTTATTTCTAATACAACATGTTCAGATTTTATAGTGCAGGCTTAAGCACCTTATTCTTTTCTTTAGCTTTCCCAATCTTCATAGCATTGTGGATGCTTTTGGCCAAACAAGATCTCCTGAGCTAATTCACATAGTATGTAATTATCCACTGTGAAAACATTTCCATTATTCTAAAACCATTCTCTTCTCCCTCTGCGTATTGCATTTATTGATATCAAAGGAAACTAAATTCAGAAGATTTAAGACCGAAAGAAAAAATTCTATCAAGTCTTGGGGTCTTTGTCCCACATGCTACATAGCCGGTGAAGGGGAGCAATATAATCAAGCTTCAGAGTAGAATACACTGGACTAAACCTACCCCCTACTGCATACTATGGAGGCCGCATGAATAGGATCCATTAAAGGTTTTGGCAGTCAAGTCTTAATGCCACCATGACTCAGGTCTAGAAACAGAGGAAAGAGGTTCAGCGGAACAAAAGAGTTTTGTTCCATTGTCCTTTCGCAAAGGAAAAGGACAATGGAACAAAAGTACGTCATCTCTCTTTTCATCCACAAATCAGTTTTTCCCTATTGTTACCATACTTGTTACTAACTTGTAGCTAATGCATGTTAATATCAGGCTCATATTCTGGCAAAGTGACTAAATGGACTTTTGTTTTGTTTTCAGAGTAAAAATGTGTTAGAAAAGCTAAGGGATTGCTGTGGGGTGGAGAGTATAAGGGGGCTAGATGGTAATGGAAAAAATAATAAATATAAAAATTTAAACAAGCAACAACAAAAAGAAATTTGGGAATTCTGGTCTTTTCTTAGGACTACTGACATCTTTAGGACTATAGAGAGGAGTAAGTCACAGCCACAGCCTTCTGGCCTACCTGCCAAAAATTTTAGAGAAATGGAGAATGATTCTCAAGTAAGTTCCAACCTCAACCCCTCTACCAATATTAAGAGAAATTTTGTCAAAGTCAACTCTTTTTATCATCTGTACTCCATAGTGATTCTAAATAATTGTCTCTAAAACAAGAACTTTGAAAACTAAATGGATGAAAATCTACATTTCAAATGTAGAAAATATGCACATAACAAACTTGTAACTCTGGTTTGTTCCAAATGAGGAAGATCATCATGCTGTAAGTCACTAAATATTGTAATATTTTATCACAAGATAGATTTATGTAATTTCCCCCATCTTCTCTGCTCTTCTGTACACAGGGAGGATAAGGACAGGAATCAGAACCAATAAACTCTAAATATTCAAAGACCAAGTTTTTAAAATATTATTTCAAAAGATACCATTATTTATTATAATGTTTAGAAAGGTTGATTGAAATGTTATACCTTTGCTAGGTTTACACCTGGGAAATGCATTGGAGGCTCAAAGAGGAGGAAAAGAAAGTAGAAGTCATAAATGTAAAATGCTTTTGTGTAATTATCAAGAGGTGAAGGAACAAAAAGTTGTATCTATCATCTATCTATCCCTTAGACTACTGTTCTGCCCAAGTACAGATAATAGTTTACTCTTGGCAATAACATAAAATCTCCTTAATATATTTCCTGTTCTTCTTAATCCGGCTCCACCCTACCAAACCCGTCTCGTTTTGTCTTCTCGTTGGCACATATGTTCATTCTCACAGATCCACTGTTTGCACGAGTTGCCCCATTCCTTTAGCCAAAGTGGGCTTCACTGGTGTTATTCACAGCCTAGCTGGTGCACCTTTCCTTCAACCTTCTGCCTACTTTGGTCTTATAGATATTTAAACATTCAGCTTAAATTCCTTCCTTTCTTTCTTAGACTACTTGGATTACTTTTTTTAAAAATTGATCTTTGAAAAATCCAGATTCCACAATTTACCCTGCAACTGTTTTCTAATGGTTTCAAGTGTGTTTATTAGTTTGATTTCTAGGCTATACCATACAATTCTCTAAAGAAGAAAACATGTCTTAAATTCCTACTGTACTTAACATGAATTTAAGCAGTTCTGGGCTTAAATATAATGTTGCATCAATACTAGAAAATGATTGATTTTTGCCTAGTTGACAAAAATTCATGCAAAAATCTCTCAATTATTTCAGACATCTGCATGAAAGGTTTTTGTTTCATCCCAACAGAAGGAATCCAGTCGCGTGGCCGGAAGGGGGTGGGGATGAGTGAATGTGCGGAGTAGGGGACAGAGCACGCATAGTGTGCTGCATCTTTTTTAGTCTTCCCTCTGAACCCCATGTTATGACCACAAACTTAGAGGTGAAAAAACTGATGCTCAGAGAGGTTACATACTTTGCTTAAGTTCATAAGGCGAATATGTGGAATTAAATGCATGCATAATGTTGTAAAACCAATACCAGCATGCATCTCCATTACCATTTCATCTTGTATAACTGAAATTCTATAGCCATGAAATGAATAACTTGCCATTGCTATTCCTCCAAGCTCTTGGGCACCACCCTTCTACTTTCTGTCTCCACTATTTTAACTCAGTGCCTTATGTAAATGGAATAATACTGTATCTGTCTTTTGTGACTGGCTAATTTCATTTAACATAATGTTCTCCAGGTTAATCCATGTTGTAGCATGCATCAGATGATACTGGAGATTCAGGAATTGCTCAGTTTTATGGCTTATCTGAGTTTCTACATTTCTTCATCTCTCAGGTGAAAAGAGTACTTTTTGGCTTCTGTACTGAACTGAATTTTTGTGATGGTTAAATGTGAAGATAATTAAGTGAAACTATTGTCAACATTACAATTGTTTTTATCAACATGGAAAAATACCTTTTCTTTTTGTATGATGTAGAAAACTACTCTAAAGGGCAGTGGAGTGAATGAGAGGAAAGTTTCCCTGACCTGCCCCTGCACACGCCACACAGCCACACTCATGGAATGATGAAAACCCCTTCAGTGTCCCAGTTTAATGACACAGCCGGGTTTCACGCTGCTTTACAAAATACAGCGAAGGTTTGAGAATCTTTGGACATCAGAAGGTACATGACTGCCACCTTTTTAATTGAGGGTTAAAAAGTGGGCATGAGATCCAAGGAACCTCACGTCACTGTGTGCAGGACAGTCAAGCTGTGGTGAGCGGAGCATCCAGGCTGCAGATATTTGCTCAATTTTACTAGGACAAACACCCAAGCTACCAATGCTTTCATGGAAATTCTGGCTGTGTAACTGTATTAACATTGGTCAAGGCTTGAAGCTATTTTCAGAATCCTTCACAAACTTACAGGAAGTAACTTCCCTTTTTATTTACATTCGGTATTGTTATTTTTAAGTATTGCACTTGCAGGAAGATTTTTTTCCCCTTTGCCACGACTAATATTCATGTTTTTTAAATCACATGTATATGAAGAATCATGAAAATACATACCAATTTGGTTGAGTTAATCTTTAAAAAAAAAAAAACAACAACACTCCAACTCTCCCCTGATTGAAATGCTAGACCTGATGGCTCTTTCTAGCAAAGCTTGAGTGCTTGCAGACTTGGTGGAGTAGACTGGCGCTCCCTGGGCTCCAGCGTGAGCTGTGGCAAAATCAATAAACAAATAAATAAAGTAAAGACCAGAGACTCCGTGGAGAGTTGGGGCTCCCTGTCTCTTTTATGAGTAATGAATGTGGTAACCACAGAGACTTGGAAAGGGCTGGGCTTCTCAAATCTGCAAACTGGCTTTCAAGTAGGTCTGTGCACTATGACAGGGGCTTGCTGGGGGTCAGAGGATCAAGGAATAAATAAGAAGGAATGCAGGCAGAAAAGCATTGGACTTTATGATAGGGTGATAGGATAGGGATTGCTGTACATCAACCCTCCCTCCCTCCCAACATTGTGTTCAAGTTTGAATCTCTAGGAACTCTTGTGCAATGTGACTGAATTTCCCAGCCAGTCTCTTGAGAAGTATGATGACTTGTGCCCCAAAAGACCCACCTGATGAGGCCATCTGTTTCAAGACTGTTTCACTGTCCTGGGTGGTCCCAGGCTTTTGAAAGGGAACATCTTTCTCTTAAGAAACACACATGAAATAAATAGAACAGAAGCTGGCTCTTACACTTGGACTGCTCTGCTCCATTCCAAATCCTTCATGTTTTCATAAATGCGGGGTGTGCTTTCATGTGTCCATCCCTTATGTGCCTATTCTCGAATACCAGCAAAGAAAGAGGGCAAGAAGGAAAAGGAGAGACTGCAGGAGCCCAGAGAGCACATGCAGGTCCAGACGGAGTAACACCACTGTGGTCATCTTAACAACTGTGACTCCTCCCCTCACCACCCAGTTGTCCATCAGCAAGGTCATGGGAGGTCAGAAAGGAACCGATGTGGTGCCTTGTTCCACACAAAATAGTTGCTATTCTACAATACCATTTTTTTTCTGTGTTCACAATGAAAAACATTTTTGGAACACTAATATGGGCATTTTCACTAATATATTCACAGAAATCAAGAACAAAAAGAAGATTTATTTATTTTTCTCAGATTTGTTAAAAGAGGTCCTCACTCACTTCTGTGCAGAATGTATGATTGCCTACTTAATGGGCCAGTCTCCTACCTCTTTGTATCTTTAAAGAATTTTATGACTCAGAGAAGCTGTCAATAATTCTCCAAGGAGAGAGCAATGTAGCTAAGAAGCTGCTTCTTTAAGAGAAAGTCAGAAGCAGGAAATTGGTGTAAGAGAGAACCAAGTTGCCCAGCCAGTGTGATACTAGGTCATGGCACATGCCTGGGTTGCAGGTTCGATCCCTGGTAGGGGCATATGAGAGGTAACAAATCTCACATTGGTATTTCTCTCCCTATATCTTTCTCTAAAAGTTTCCTCCCTTCCCCTTTCTCTAAAATTAATAAACATGTCCTTGGATGAGGATAAAATAAAAATAAGAGGAATCATGTTGAAGCTACGATATAGTTCTCTTTGCCTCTTCTGGAGTATCCAGGGCTGACTAAGCCTTTGTTCTTTGGATGCATGCGTAAGAGGCTTTGAAAAACTTCCAAGCTATAAGGTTAGAGAGGATAGATAAATGTTGGAAATTGAAGAGGAAGAAATGAGATGAAAATCAATCACAATATAGTGGCTCATTGGGGGATGGTTTTTATTTTTTTCTGTTTAAAAATGAATCAGGATACAAGGGAATTTCAACCCTTATTTCATTAAAAATGTAATTCTTTATTTTTTTAAGATTTTATTCATTTATCTTTAGAGGGGAAGGGAAGGAGAGAGGGAGAGAAATACCAATGTATGGTTGCCTCTCGTGCATCCCCTGCTGGGAACTGTCCTGCAACCCAGGCATGTGCCCTGACTGGGAATTGAACTGTGATCCTTTGGTTCACAGGCCTGCGCTCAATCCACTGAGCTACACCAGCCAGGGCCTAAAAATGTAATTCTTTGTTTTGGCTACTAGCTCTATCCCTAAGACACTGATTTTTTTCTTTACATTAAAAAACAAAATCTACTTTAAAAAATGAAGATATTTTTATACTATATTCAGAACAGCGTTCTCTACTCTTCAAGCAGTAGCTAAAAAGAGATTCCATCCCAAAGGACCTCCCAACTTCAGGGCCCACAGTGAAATAAATTTTGTTCAAGGGAAGTTAAAAAATTCTATAGCAAACACATATTTAATTTTGAAATGTTGAAAGCTTAGTCTTGAGACTGGGAATGAAAAATGGATACCCCCTAGCATCACTTCTATTTAGCATCGCTCTAAATGTGGTAGTAGACAGTTCAGTAAGCAAGGGCTAAATTTTTAAATGTATAAGAGTAGGAAAGGAAAAACATAGAATTATTCAGAGATGTCATAATTGTGTAGTTGCAAACTATGAAATCATCCATAGAGAAACTACACAAGAGTCAGTTTGGCAAAGTTGCTGGATGCAAGGTTAGTGTGCAAAAATCAGTTGGACTTTGATATATCAGTAATGAATAAATTACTGATAGAAAAAATATCAAGAGAAATTAGAGAAGGCCAAGATAAATGGAAGGATATATAGGGTTATGAAAATTCAATGTTTTAAGAGATAATATTTTTCATATTGATCCATAGTTTATCATAATTTGAAGCTAAATAACAGCATATTTTGTTACAAAAATTGATTAAATGGTTTTAAAATGAGTATAGAAATGCAAAGATTCAAGAAAAGCTATGATAATCTTAAATACGGAAAAGAACAAATGTTAAGAGACTAGATAGCCAGACCTATTATAGAGCTAGAACGACTGAAACAGCACGAGCTTACCTCAGACATGCGCACTGACAAATGGAATGGCGCCCAGAGCCAGAGCCATCCATCAAATTAATGGCGAAGGTGACAGTGCAATGTATGGGGAAAATGACTTCTTCTTTCAATAAATGACACTAGGCAAATGGATACATGCATATATGTACATATGCATTATTTTAAACTCTATCTAAAATGAAAACATATATCAATTCCAGATGGATACCAAATCTAAAGATAAAAAGTGCAGCCAAAAGATTTTAAAGAAAAATATAGAAAGGACTCCAAAAGTGTTAAATCTAAAGAAAAAAAATGGTAAAGTATATTATTATATTAAAATTGAAACCTTTTATTCACCAAAATACATCCTTATGATAGTAAAAAAGACAACCTATAGAGTGGGCAAAGATAATTGCCATACCTCTATCTGACAAAGGACTCGTATGTATATACACATGTTTTCTGAATATATATGAACATGTTAAAACTCTTATAAATCAATAAGACAGAAAACTCAACAAAAAGTGGGCAAAATACTTGAAAGGGCACATCACAAAAAAGAATATTCGACTGGCCAAATTTATTACTTGTGGTAGAAGCTTAAATTAGCATCAGCATGGCTAAAATGAGATGAAAAATATCAAGTGTTGACAAGGATGTGGAACAATTCAAATTCTATACAATGTTGGCAGAAATGTCAATTGGCATACCATTGGAAAACTTTTTACTGTAGCTGCTAAAGCAGAACATATGCATAATCTGTGACTCAGTAGTTTTACTTGCGGGCAGATACTGAAGAGAAATGTATATACAGCAAAAGCTAGAGAGTACTAGAATGCTTATAGCTGCTTTATTAGTAATAGTCCAAACATGGAATCTACCCAAATGTCCATCAATAAAAGAATAAATAATGAAACTGTGGCATATTTACACAATGGAACACTAAAGAATAAAAACAAAAATCCAGAACTTCACAAGTTTGAATTTATCTCACAAAAAACAGTGGTGAGCAAAAAATTTCCAGACCAAAGAAAAGAGTGCTGTATTATTTCATCTATATTTACTCCATTTATGTAAAGTTCATAAACAGGCAAAAATTAATCAGTTTGCTTAGAAGTCAGGAAAGTGGTTAGCCTTGGGGATGGAACAGATAGTACTGGGGAGGAAGCAAGGCAGGGCCTTCTGGTTGCTCTAATGCTTACTTTCTGGATTGGACAGGTTCATTTGTGAGTATTCGCTGGCCTGTGTATTCATAATTTTGCACATTTTCTGTATGTGTATTATACATCATTAAATTTTTGAGTGATTTATAGTTCATTCTGAACTCCAGCAATTTTCTTTCTTTAGTGTTTTTTGCTAAGTTAATTAAAATAAAAGTTGATGGATTTATGCATTAATTTACAAAACCTTTTTGCCCCACCTTTAACTATGAAATCTATTTTTTTCTACCAAAGCAGAATTTTCCATTAGTGCCTGTGCTATTGCATTAGAGAGTTGCCATTTCAAACACCACTGGAAGGTTCCATTTCTTCTTACAGCCTATTTAAATTACACTTTTAGAAGCTTTTAATTACAAAAATACCCTGTGCTCTTGGTAGGCATTTGTCAGTTCTCACCATCTTTAAATGGAAGAAAAGATAAATCTTAAAGTTTACTTTGTTGTAAAGTGGATGTAAGATGTTGCGGTATGAAGCTTTCATACTCTTTCAAATGTCTGGTATTCTTTAGAAGAATTGCTTTACAAAATCTCACATTCTAAGTGAAATCAAGAGAGCTGAAACAACAGGCAGGAAGAAAAGGAGATGAGTTCTCTGAGCCACTTCTTCACATGTAACCAAAGCTACATAATAAAAAATATGTACTTTCTAGAGGTTGAATTGTATGAAACAAGTGGAGTTCATGAAACACACTGACTGGGAAGTTCTTCCTTCTGACCTTCTCAAAGCCACTACACCAAGGCCATTCCCTTACAAGGGTAATCTTGGCAGAAAAAGGTCAAGTGCAGCTGAAAGCCACTATCTCGATGAAGCATTTCCTGATTTCTACTCATCCTTAAGTTCTTCCTCTGCTATAATTCTGTATGTACTTCATTCATATTCACTTTTATTTTCTATTCCAACATAATTGGCCTCTCTTAACCAAAATGCTACAACTTCACAATGTTTCATAAAAACTGGGGTGCTTCAAGGATTGTAATAGCATCATAGGACTATACTTTGTCTAATGTTGCACAAATTTTCCTTAACCTGGATGCGATTTCACCTTCCTCCTTACAGCGCTGATAAAGAATTTTTATGCTGGAACAGATAACTGTCATTCATGTTCCTAGCAGCTGAATTCACAATTATCTAAAAGGCTGAAGTAACCAAATGTCTACTGAAACAAGAATAGATAAACAGAATATGGTATGTACAAATAATGGAATATCATTCAGTCTTAAAAAGAAAATTCTGATATACGCTGCCATGTAAATGAACCTCAAAGGCATGATGCTAGGTGAAGTATACCAGTCACAAAAGAGCAACTATTCAATGACCCCACTTGCATAGGATTTCTAGAGTAACCAAATGCACAGTCACAGAAAGCAGAGTGGTGGTTGCCAGAGCTGAGGCAGGGGGAGGAAAGAAAGGGGAAGTTACTGTTTAAAGGGCACAGAGTTGCAACTGAAGAGAAGAGGAAATTCTTGAGATGGATGGTGGTGGTGGTGACACAACAATGTGAATGTACGTAATGCTGTGGAGCTGTGTACTTGAAAATAATTAAAATGGTAAATTTTATGATATGTCTATCTTACCACCATAGAAACAATTTTAGAAATTAAAAAAAAATTCTCAGCTCTTGTTCGTCAGCAACTCCTGGGGGGGGGGGTGTGATTTTTGTTCCTAATATTCCATTCTGCCTGTCCACAATTTTTCTGTCTTATGTAATAACACATGACTCATATTCAACTTTGGACAACATTATGGTATATTCCCAAATGCAAAGTGCTAAACATATTACCAAAAGAATCTAGAAAGGCATTTTCTTTTATTCAGCCACAATGCCTCAGAACGGAGATGTTTTGTTATGTTTTAGCCCCATAAGGAAGCTGTTTTGCTCTGATGAGTTTTCAACAATGGAACAAGATACATGGAAACAAAGAAATAGTGACACCGACACCAGCGCTGGGGTCATAGGAGGTCATTGAACTCTCTGCTTAGAGTCCAGGGCAAACATGTTTTTAGAAATTAAGGAAGTCTAATCTTCTGGATATATATGAATGGGCAAAAATGATATCGCCTCATGGAAAATCTCCTTAATTTAAAAAATTAAATTCAGGTTTAAAGGAATAAATAATCTCTTCTATATTTTCTAGTTTCTCTTCTATTTTCTATTAAAAAGTAAGCACCATCCAACTGCTTATTGACTTTCTCCTTCCTCTCCTTCTGTCACTTTCTCCTTTTCACATATACAGTTCCTTAGGACCCAGAAAAAAATCAAACTTTTTGTCATGGAATGTAAAGTTCATCACAGCCTTCCCTTATTTCTTATTGCTGGCCCAACACACCCTAGATTCACTCAGTTTATGTCACAGCCGCCACCTTCAGAACGGGTCATGATACGTACATCATCTTGTCCTTTCTTTACAAACGCTGCATGTTCAGATCCGAACACCTTCCCAGCTTTCTCCACGTGATAACTTCCTAGTCATCTCTGAAACAATTCACTTTTTACCCTCTCCGTGAAGCATTCTGTGTTTTTCCCTCCCCTGCCAGTCAGGTACCTATCCCTCTTCAACGATCCCTCGTGATTCAGGGGCTTTCTGCCTAGTTCTCCTACCCTGCTCACGGCACATTCTCCACACGCAGGTGTCAGCTTTCAAACTACAGGAGCGTCCAGAGCAGTGCCTCGGTTGTCTCACAGCACCGGGCACAGCACCTGAGAGGAAGCTCCTGGATACTTGTTTGGTTACATGAGTAAATAACGAATAAAGGAATGAGTGAAAGTCCACACACCTTCACTATTAGAGATTTCACAGGCAGAACTCAGAGGCTTATGTGTTTGTGGGACAGGAACAAAGGTAAAGTTTATTCAATACAGAGAGAGCAGATTTTGTAGTTACTGGTTGGATGTCAACCCCTCTTACAACTCAAAATCACTTATTCCACTTTGTCTCTGCAGAACATCACACGCAGGCGTGCTGGGAAAATCAAGTCACGTCAGCTAATGAATGGCTTCAAAATTGAAAGGTAATAAATTGTCATCATTATATAAAATGAAAATAATATCTTCTAACAGCCTTTTTAAGTAGAAAAGAATCCCTTTCTACATACAACATGTGTGGTAAGAAAGTCAGTAGAATTGTTTCCACTTACAATGCTTTCAAGTTCTATCCCTGGAGCCACTTGGCCTGAGATACAAAGGTGGAAAGAAACCGAGTTTCATGCACATGCATACTCACACACAGTGCACTCTCTTATGTAAACCGGGCAGTGACAAGTTCCTTGGGTGGCTAAGTCAAAACTGGTCCACCAAACAAAATTCTGCACTGTGCTGGAGAGCACTCGGGCTGCTGGGGTTGAAGGTTTGCCTTGGCTGGAATTCCCTGTAACACCACCCACCTCTCTCCAGTTGCAGTGTTCTAACCAGGTCACCTCGATGCTGTGAAACAGATGTTCATTGAAGGGAAAAGGAAATAGGTGGTGTCCATTGAAAAGTGATAGCTATGGCACAGGGAAAAGCATATTTTTACCTACAACACACGCTGAATATTAGGGCAACTTAATGGTAAGGCAGGCATCCCTAGCTCTCCAGGAATCGGCAGCACTTAGTGAGCACTTCAGTGTACTGAGAGGCAGGGGGGAGGGTGCTGAGGGGCTCAGGCTCTGGGGTCAGACTGTTTGGCTTTAACTCTTAACTCTGTACTTCTGAGTCATATGTCCTTGGGCAAATTATTTAATCTGTATCTTCAGTGTCTTATCTATAAAACTGGGATGATAATAATACTGATTTCTTATGGTTCTTGTGACAATTATGTCTTGATCCATGTAAAGGATTTCAAATAATGTGTAGTGCTGCTAACTGTTACTATGATGATTGTCTCTCTGCAGAAGGACTCCATTGTCTATTTGGGTTGGTGACCAATTTAACTTAAAGGTCAAACAAGGGATAAACAGTGATCAGGGCTTCATCAAGCAGCTGGAAAACCCAGGCAGTCCTCAATGTTAAGAAGATTTTTCACTCACAAAAGCCAGGAAGGGAGATGGCAAAACAACCAACTACAGAGCTTAACACCATCCCCGGATCTTTCAGAACCTTACTCTACAAAAGCACCACAAGCTGTGGCCTGGCTGCAGCCCCTGCCTGGGAACTGACTAGATGCCTTCTTAGCAGTTTGGTGGAGCTCTGACTTGGTGATGCTTGGCCTCGGGTTCGGGGCCCCAGATTCCTTACTTGAATCTTTCTCCCCTGCACCTCCATGACCTTTCTGAACATCACTCATCATCTCTTTCCTTCTGAAAGAATTTTTGTTCTTACCTGATCACGTTGTTCATGTATTCTGTGATTCAAGGTTTATGTATGTTACACATATACTTCTTTGTGGTTTTGTTACAGATTTTATTTTCTTAACTTTATTTTTATTGTTGACACTCTTACAGCTATCTTTCTTTTTCCTCCCTTTGTCCACCTTTATCCAGTCCCCGATGCCCCCTTTCCCTCTGGCCATCACCATGCTATTGTCTGTGTCCATGGGTCATACATATATATTCTTTGGCTAATCCCTTCCCCTTCTTTCATCCAGTTCCCCCTGCCCCTCCCCTCTGACAGCTGTCAGTCTGTTCCAGGTATTCATGCCTCTGTTTCCATTTTTGTCAGTTTATTTTGTTCACTATATTCTGTATATAAGTGGTATTTGTCTTTCTCCAACTGGCTTATCTCACTTAGTGTAATAATTTCCAGGTCTATCCATGCTGTCACAAAAAGTAAGATCAGGAAGGACCAGTTTCCTTCTTTTTTACAGCTGCATAGTATTTGAAAGAATACATGTACCCCTATGTTCATAGCAGCATTATTCACAATAGATAAGATCTGGAAACAGCCTAAGTGCCCATCAGAAGATGAGTGGATAAAAAGGCCGTGGTACATTTACACATGAAACTTCTGACAGTACATTGTAATATCTACCAAGTCATTGATTGGCAGAAGTTAGAATTAGCACTCTGGATCCATAGCTTCTCTATTTACAAACACTTTTTATTAATGCTAACAAAGCTACATGCTAGAACATATAGTATATACATGTATAGCATATGCATATAGTATATACATACAATAGAGTATTAATCTTAAAAAAATTAAAAGGAAATCTTAACATTTGTAGCAACATAGATGAACCTGGAAGTCTTTATGCTAAGTAAAATAAGCTAGTCTCAGAAGGATAGATACAATATTATTCTACTTATATAACATATTTAAAATAGTCAAATTCATGGAAATAGAGAAGACTTCAAATTGTGAAGTTGGAAAACATAATTCAGCTCTTAACATCCTTCTTGGCTGAAGAGATTCACCCAGAAATGAGGCTACAGGTAGAGGGATATGCATATGTAATATACACATATTTCATAGATACCGCCAAATTCAAAACTAAAAACTCTGTCCCAACAACATTGGCATCAGCACTCTCTGATGGTGGCTATTTTTGAAGCAAGTCTCACTTGAAATTTATCATCGTTTTAAACTCGGTTTGCCCTGGTGTAAGTTCCCGACAGCAACAACAACAGAGAAGTAGAGAATAGAACTGTGGTTGCCAGGGGCTGGGTGATGGGGAACTAAGATATTGTTCAATGGGTAAAAAGTTGCAGTTATGCAATAAAAATAGGTTCTAGAAGTATACTGTACAACATTAGGATTGTAGTTAACAATAAAGTGTTGTGCACTTAAAATTTTACTGAGAGGGTAGATCTTATGTTAAGTTCTTTAACACACACATGAAAAAGGCACAGAAAGTTTTGGAGGCGATCAATGTGTTTGCTGCCTTGATGGTGGCGATAGTACCTTGGATGTATACATAAAGTCCAAACTCATCAAATTATACACATTAGGAATGGGCAGTTTTTTTTGTATATCAATTACACCTAAGTAATACTGTTAAAAATGAACTGGGGGGGGGATAAGGATCAATGAGAACACACATACACTGCTATTGGCAGTATATGTTTTCTACAACCATGCTGAAAATAATTTGACATTATTTTATGCATTTGAAGGCATACATAGCCCTTTATTCAATAATTGCACTCCACATAGTACATAACCTAAAGAAATCTTGTCCTAAAATTTATAAAGAAGAGCAAAAACAACAAAAAAGAACATAAGGAAAATTTGCCTTATTAGATGTCAAGTCCTACTATAAAGTAGGATGATATATATTAACTAAAATATTGTGATATTTGTGCAGAAATAAATCAAATTATAGAATAGAGCAGTTAGAAACAGATTCATGTAGATGTGGGAAATGGCATACGACAGGGTAATAATCAGTAGTTAGCAGAGAAATAATAATTGCTGTTGTATACAATGAACATATATACGTGTGTGTGAAATACTTATATCAACCTTGTGTGCCATGCATAGTTATAAGCATTTTTATGTATTAAGACAATAATCCTCATAACAAGCCTCAGAAAACAGACTACTTAAAACATAGTGACATCAGGGGTTTTTTGACAGATTCAAAATAATTTACTAGTTTATTTAAGTAAAATGTTAAATATTTGTGGCTTATCTGAAAATCTGAGCGAACATTATATTTATAATTCCCTCAAAAAGGAAAAGAGGACTTAAGAAGTTTTTTAAACATCTTTTTCCCCAATAAAAAAAGGATTGTACCACACACACATACTATTATTTAGTAATTAGTAGACTTTTGTTAAGAATTTTAATGTAATGTATATGATTGTATTGAAAATAGGTGAGCAAATGGGAGGGAAAGTAGGGTATTCTTACAAGTAGACAAAATCCTAAAAATATAATAGCTTTTTATAAACGTCATTTTCTATATGCTGTGTATTTCCTGTAGGGTATCTCAATTTCTGTGTTACTTGAATGTTTGGTGGCTAAGCTCTTTGTCGTTAGGAATTTACAACCTAATGATGAAAAGAATATAGACAAAATATAGACATAATGAAAATAAATTAACCATGCATTTTTCATCATTAAACATATAAACTGAAGAGATGTTTGGATTCCAAGGATGAAATAGTTTAAGTGGGTCCAAAATAATTAAGGAGTATGCACTCAGGGAGATGAATTTTGATGAATTCTTAAGTGCTTTTAGTAAGAATGATCGTCAGACTGTTCTAAGCATATATTTATGTTTTAGTTAAGGGACTGGCTATGAAGAATTATCTTCCTGGCTAGGTTGGATATGCAGGCAAAATTGCCTAGGAGGTAACCATAGTTAACCTGTGTAGGATACAATAATAGAATTCCTTAATCAAGAATAAGGAACCAAAATCAAGATTTCATATATCAGCCACTAGACCTGGAAAAGAGCCATTCTGAATTCCTGATTGTTGTCTGGCCTCTTCCTCCCTCTGAGTTCTCTCATGGTCTTCCCGAGCCTTCTTAACCCTTTCCATTCTTTCTTTGATCTCTCGCTCTTCTCATTTCCACTCATACTTTCTCTAACATTCTGCAATTTTCTGGGGACTTGATTGAACTTTTTTCAGCATTGCACTAGCATGTTCATCATAATCCAATTCACGTGCAAAGGCAAGACCATGGGCTACTTCTTCCCAATGTCCCAGAAGTCTGTGTGCTTTCCCTTGCCATTTATAAGGCTGAGATGTATCAGGATTTATTTCAATAGCTCTGTCACAGCCTCAGAAGGCAGCATTTATCGTTTGTAATTTGATGAAGATACTGGCTCTCTTGGTATACAGACTGGCCTAGTGAGGATTCAGCTTGGTGGCATTTGTGAACAAGTCAATGGCTTTCTGTAGTTCACCATCATGCATGGAGGTCCAACCTTTTGGCATCTCTGGGCCACAATGGAAGAAGAAGAGTTGTTTTGGGCCACACATTAAATATAAAACACTAATGAAAACTGATGAGCAAAAACCAGGTTTCAAATAAATTTACAATTTTGTGTCGGCCCACATTTACAGCCATCCTGGACTGCATGCAACCCGGGGGCCATGGGTTGGACACCCCTGATAGGACATCAATGGCAGACACTTTTCTATCATTTGCTTGATCCATCATCCCCTCGGTTATCTCTATATTTTTATCTCCCATTTCATGAGGGGCATCAGTGTGTGGTTTAGTCACACGTTTATTGTCAATTTCTAGATCACTTTCCTCACTTGATGGTTCCTCTGTCTTTATGTCTTCCTCTACCTTCTTACTGTTTTTTCTTCCTTATTTTCTTCCGATGTGGTTTTATGCGTAGCAGGTGGTTTTGTATCTCCCATGCTCTCCACCTACTGGCTCAGGAAGTGCATGTCACCAGTATGCAGAATGCTCAGATCCCACCTACACATTTTCATGAAGTCCACCAGCTCCGTCACTTTGCGGGAACCCACAGCCGGAAGTGACAGTAAGTGGTGGGTGGGGCTAAGATTGATAACTTGGTGTGACTGTGTGGAAGTGAAAAATCTATTTTAAATAATTTTAACAATGCTAGGCACATAGTGAGCACTCCATAAATGTTAGTTTTTAATATTAATATTATTTGGGTTCTCCAGCCAGACTTACTGGGGTGATCATTTCTTAAGGTATATAAATGTCTAATCACTGTGCTGTATATCCAAAACTAAAATAATATTGTACGGCAACTTTAATTTAAAAACAAATTTTAGAAAACTGAAAAAACAAAAATGTCAATAAGGGAAAAGACAAAAGGATTGCTTTAGGCTATGAATATAGTCTAATCATAATTCAGGTGAACAGCGGCTCCGATGTGCACACACGCACATGCGTGCTCACACACCTGCAAGCCAGAAAGGAGGGACCATTGTAACAGTGGAGTTGTGAGACTCCAGTGAAAGTCCTTCCTGCTCACAGAAACAGAGCAGTGGGCACTAGTTTGCGAGGTATTATTGGCCAAGGAAAGTGTTGGGACTTGTCCATGAACCAGAATTACTTTGAATTATAAGAATTTGGAAGAGAATTTTACGAGTGTGGTTTAAATGTGTAACAATTCCTGAGTTACAGCTCCAGTGAGTCATGCGGCACTGACTGCACCGGGGAGCGGAGGGTGCGACGCCGGTTCGCATTCTCGCACATACCCGGCCTCCTCACTCACAGGGGATGGGGCGTTTGTAGACATAGCCTCATTCAGGCCTGTGCGCCTTGCTGCAGAGTTACAAACATCACGCAAATGGCCTTCAACTTGCTTCAAACTATGTGTATTTCACATACTTTTTCTAACCTATGTGTGGCTTCAAACTCTTACTTCATCATTATCTCATATTGATCTTGCAGCCAATTGAAGATGCTAAGTAGTTTTCATAGGGTCACCTCTTCTTCCTCCTGGAGTTATAAATTACAGGCTTTAGGAAAGGACTTTTTATTCCTTTGATTATACTTGAGTTCGCTAATTTTTGTCCATCAGTCCTGTCTGTTGAGATCAGACTCTATCATCTAACAAATTTATTATCCATTCTGGTTTTGGGTCTTTAGCGTATCTGGCAAGCCTGCATTCTATAACTTCATCTAAGACACTGATACAAATATTGGAAAGAATAAGATCAAGTCACTATAGAGATCCCTCCAATGTAATATTAATTTAACTATTAGTTGATTTACGTATATACTCCAATTAGCTGCAGATAGCAGACTATACTATTCACCAATGCAAGGGGATTGTATGACTGGGGGACTATGTATAGTCAGGGAGTTCAGGGGAAATCTCTTGAACTGAAATCTGATGATGTGGCTCTGAAAGTTCACATGCACTATAATTGTTCAAATTCAACAAGGCTATAGTTTTAGGGCTCTACTTCTTCTGAACAATAAACCCATATTTTTAAAGAGCACACAGGAGTGCTTATCAATTATTTATGTGGGTTTCTCATAGCTCTAGTCCTGGAAGATTTTATATTACAATCACAACAAGCGTTTCATAGTCAAATATATTCTGGAGATGCTACCTAGTGTGAAACTCTTAACATTTTGCATTGCATGTTAGCATCATCAAGACTTAAAAAATTCCTCAGTGAAGAGGTACCTACTTGTCTATGAAATACTTGTTCATGAGACACCACCTAATATTTCAGGGAATTGCAGCTGTAAAATATTGCAGGTGTGGAGCTATAAGATCCTGTGAAACAATGTCTAACACCCAACATCATGTGAGATAGAACATCATTGTGTATGGGAGCCTAAATCGTGTGGGAGGAGCAAGACAGGTCTGGGAGTGGGTTCTATTTCACCTGCTTTAAGCCAACAGTAGCTCCGTGTTCTATGTCCCTGGCTATGTTAGTCCCTGAAGAAGAGTTTGGAAGACAAGGGACAGTAACCATGATTCCGAAGGAGAGTAGTGGAACTATAGTCAGTCCTAGCCTAGGCTGGAATCTTCCTGAGTGGAGGTGTCTAGATAATTCTCCATGACGAAAGACAAAAATTAGCTGTGAAATCTAATGTGTATCTCCGAAGTGTGTGACTCATGTAAAATGATTCTCATTCCCACGGCTGACTGTCCACTGCGTTGTAAGGTGTAGCCACAGTGGCACAATCTATTCTCTAGAAAGAAATAGAAGAAGATATTATTTCTATTTTGTGTATTTTTCCCACTTTTTGGAAGTTTTCCACTCTACTGGAGTGTCAGAGGTAAGGAGAAAGAGATGACTAGGTTGCATTTTGTTTGTTAGCTTAGTGGGAGGAGAAACCTCTGGGGAGAAGCATGGGAGGGCAGAGAGAGGCCACTGCTCTACCTGGGCCCAGACTGATGGCTGCATCTTCATTCCCCTCTCCTTGCGTGTGTTGGGGCTGTGCAATTATAAGAGTGTCGAAACATGTTTTCAGTTGTCGAATTATTCAGGGGTTATATCAGCCAGCCAAACAACACGCTTCTGCTGCCGCCTCCCCTGCCCGATAGTTGACCCTGCCTTGGTGAGACCACCCTCCGACTAGCATCAAATCAAATCAAATCTTCCTATTTGTTCATCCAGGACTTCTCCCACACACTGGAGAGGCCAAATGCATTGACTACCAGAGATTATTTTGTAATCCAGTGGGCTACCACCCTACAGAGACTCCCGCTGAGATCACAATGTTCATTTCCCTGTCAGAAATTTGTTGCGATTTTAATCCATGTGTCTCAGAAGTGAAGACTTCAAGGCTTTCCCCGTAGCTCACATATCAGACTGTATGTCACCCATGGGACGCTTTGGCAGCAGCAGGAATCATGCTTCCCGGCCCCTAAACACTCACTTTTTAAAAGCCTTCCAATCTCTAAACATACGCATACTCCCACCCATTCTACCTTCTTTGCCTCCTGTTTTTCTTGGCAGGTGTTAGTGTTGGATAAATACTCCTTTCACGGAGGTGCTTGTCTGTCAGGTCCCAGGGAGAGGAAAGAAAATGGTAAGTTAATGAATTCAGGGCTGTGTCTGGCAGAAGACTTGTTCCAGTCCCGTGTGGCACATCTGGCAGCAGGTTATAACAAAACGAAAGAGAACAATGAAGTAAAAATGCAGCACTCAGAAACTCGAGGTTAAAACAGAGTTAAATGAATGTCCTACATGCACATGTCCCTAAAACCAGGAGCATGTGATGAAAGCAGAGGAAAAAGGAGCACAAAGGCACAACTTCAAAGCAGTCATAACAGCACAATTCAAAAATTACTTACGAAACAGCAATAAAAGCTTTCAAAATGAAATTGGTCCAAAAATGTACAGCATTTTTAGCATCTGGGCCTACAGTGCTATCCGAGGAAGGCAGCAGTAACGGGGCTGCCAGTAGGAGAGCACTGGCCCCTCCCTGACGGAGCAGCCCGGGCCAGCCCCTCAGGGTCTCATTCACTGTGAGGCCAGTGCCTGAGCTTTAAAGAAAATGCAAAATCATCGGTGGTTATTATTTCAAGTAGGTTTGCAGAATTAATTTTTCCAAGAATTCCATGTGTTTTAAAATTATTTCTGTTTTGTCGCTCACAGTATCTATTCATTTAACAAGATGGGCTGGAGGGATAGGGGCATCTTTCTTGTCTGTGCAGAGGCAGAATTTAATATGCACCACAGAGAGCACAGCCTTATGAAGAAGAAAGTGAGGACTCTTTGGATGTGATATTTTATATTTTAAACAAGAAAACTTAAAGAGTGAAGTTTTGAAATGATGTAAAAACTAAAGGAAGAACTGAAAAGGCTATCAATAATGGGACATATAAAAGACTTTTCTAAAATGGTAAATACTATCAAGGTGACACCAGCAGAAGATGATAAAACTTAAAACTCTAAGACAGTGCTAGGTCAGGGACCTACATAGAAAACTTTTCAAAAGAAAACTTTTCTTTGGAAAAAAGCAAACATTCCTTCCGAACATGTGAGTGTGTTAAGAGGAAGGCCCTGTGAGCTCATAGAAAGCAAAAGCATGACTTCCGTGGGAAAGCTTTGGGCCAGCAGATCAGACAATCAAGTCTAAAGATATTGCTGGTTGAAAATGGAAACTTTATTCTCTGTATTTCTACAATGTGGCAGGTTTTGTTTGCCTAAGCCACTAACAAGTTCTTCTTTGCCAAAAATAAAACAATGACAATACAAAAACTACAGTTGAACAAACACAAATCATCAGTGGTGTAATTAACCTCAAGAAATCCATGTGCTCATCAGACACCTTATCATCCCTGAGTTCTGGAGAAGCTGACACTCGTACCTCATTCCTCACCAGATGTCAGCTACAGAGTTACTGTCATAAATATTTGGTCAGCAAACAAATAGTAACAGGATGGAAAACAGATATTAAATAAAAACACTCATCTCCTTTGAAGATGTGAAGGTAAGGCAAGTAAAAGCAAAAATTTCCAGGGGAAGAAAATTTGGCATCTTGGTCTTGACAGTTAAGTATTTGAGAGGTCTTGTGTTGTTATCTGTTGGAAGTGCAGAGAGGATCCCTCTGTACAGGGGACAGAGAGTCCCGAGAGGCCACAGTGGATGGGCATCATGAGTTACTGATCCAGAGACCAAGACTCCCCTAAGGCCACATTAGACAGGGTTTATGCTGAAGAGGATTGTGGAGGGATGGCGGAGCATGCGCATAGCCCGCTGTGTCGGGGAGACAAGAAGGATAGACACGTCCGAACTCTTTTTGCAAGGATGTCAGGATTAGGAGAAATCTGACCACCAGGACAAAAGCAGGCTCACTGGAAAAACCTGAGTCCAAGGACAATAAACTCCTGGTGAGGTTAAAAGGAGAATTTTGATAACAGCAGAATATCCATCACTCTATTTTCCCACAGCCTGGGGAATTCTAATGCAGGGACTGAGGCCAGATACCTGGTGAGGGGGCTTATAACAGTAGGACTGCTTGGATGAGATTGCTATCGAACATTGAGTTCAAGGTGATGCTCTTTATGTACTAGTGTAGAAAAATGAGTATAAAGGACTTTTGCTCTTCCTTCAATAAAGGGTGATAGGAGCACAGTGGAAGAAATAAGAGAAGGGTGGTTGATTGCCACAAGATGTGACAAGGACTTAAAACCATAGTCAACTACATCAAGATCACATTATTCCTTGCTTCAAAAATCCTCTGGTGGATTCCCACTATACTCCAAATAAAGCAGAAACCCCTTGCCAAGGTGGACAAAATTCTGTGCCTTGACCCCTTATTTCCTCACCAACTGTATCTTCTCCACTTTCCCTCCTTCTTTCTGCATCAGCCATCATGACTTTCTTGCTCCTTCTCAAGCAAGCCAAACCCACTACAGCCTCTGGCTGTCCGTGCTGGCTTTTGTTGCTGTCTGGCCTGCTCTCTCCCTAGATCTCCACCTTGCTTCCTCTCCGAAGTCACGCCAATTCCAGCTTAAATGTCACCTTCTGGGAAAGGCCTTTCCTGAGTTCTAAACCAGTTAGGAAGAGCTAGAATTGGATTGGGGTTCCCCTACTCCGAAGGTTGACAGTGATTCAGAATCATGCTCACTGGTGAAAAATATCCCGCTTAGGTGCCGAGACTAGTGTGGGCCGGAAAACATGGTCCTCGTAGACATGCTTCGGAGTTAGAGGGTAATACCATTTTTATACGGCGCTGTTCAGCAGCATGATTTGAAGTTGCCCTGAACTACTGGGCTCCTGTGTAGAATCGAATGCTGGAAGGTTCTCTACCAAAACTCTTAGCATTTAGAAGCAGTACACCAAACATGGTAACCAGATCATACTGAAAAATTAAATTTCTAAGAAATGAGGGCCTCTACCAAGTCATGTAAGAACATCTAATGGTCTTGTGGGAGGAACCACCTTCACAAAAACACTCTGAGACCTCAGAGTAGGGATGGACTTTCTTGATGCTGTTTATCAAATAGCCACCAACACTGAAGACTGCTTGGGGCATTGGAGAGTGAGTCTAAAGATACAGCAAGTGACATCCAAAATTTGACGAACAGGCAACCATGCTTAAATCTCTTTTCTCTATGATACAAAGTAATAATAAAGCTAACATAAAAGAGAGCTTTATTTTTAACTTTTTTATTCTCAAATACCATGAATGAGTATTCACTGTGAAAAGGCTGAATACAGATCAAAGAGCATCTTATTATCAAATTTAGTTTTAAAAACATGCTTTAAACTTTGGAATGCTTGTAAGCAAGGTTGTTTATCTAAAAATCACACCCCAGTGAATTTCCTAAAGTTAGTGCAATGCTAACTCATTTAGTACCAGGCATGACTAACACATATCAGCTTAATAAGCCTTGGCAGTAAACAAGTAGAAGAGATGGAAAGAGATATTATCACAGTTTATAAACAAAAAAGGGGAACAACTAATGTTACATTAATCTGTTCACACTTGAGGGTGCCAAGACTTTTTTAAAGCTACAGTGCTGATTTTTGTGATAATTAAAGAATAGACACTAGCTTCCCTGGTTTTCTTTCATCAGTACAAATGAGGTGGGGTGTTTGCACATACAGGTATGAATAGTAGGAGTGCACACATGCCCAAGATATCAGATTCTGCACTATTTATGCAGGTGAGGTGTGTAACAGGGGAAATATTCTGGACGCTCCCCTCAAAATCTGTAGAACACAGACCCAGGAAAAGGCCTCCATCCCAGATCATAACCATTCCAAGTATAGGCCATGTTGTGGGATGGGACCCAGAATCCAATTTGAAGTAAGCTTCAGTGGTTCAACCAGAACTATGATTCAGAATTTAAGAGGAACACACATGCCCAGGGTTTGTCTTGGATCTTTCTGCTGGAACAGTCACCTAGGCAGTGCTGATTAATTAGCATGATATTTGTCCTGAAATATTCATCTTTAACATACATATGATGTGGAGAAATGGTTGATTATAGAATGGGACAGAGAAAATCCAAGATGAGTCTGGAGCAACTTATAATGCAAATAAATAAGGCAATGCTAAAAAAAAAAGAATAAATGGGAAGTTTTTTATTGGGCAATCTATATTTTTAATAAATACTCCAGGTGGTGCTAAGGTAGTAGATTCCGAACCATATTTTGAAAGCACTGCCCTGAAATCATTACTCCAGCATTTTGCCTGTTAGTAAACCAATGAGAAGTATATTCTGGTATCGTTTTCCAAATTAAAGGTAAATTGAATACACCATCAGCAACTTCTAAGGTAAATGTACCCTTAAGTTGAGCTGAGATATATTATTTATAGATCATTTATATATAAATGATGCTCCTTGTCACTTATTAGAGTACCATTACCCTAAGTGCAGAATGTGTTCCCAAAATAAACAATGGAGACCACTGTTTGGCAATATTTATGTCCCAGGGACTTCTATAGGAGCACAGCCCCATCACCCCAATCACTATCACCTCACTCTATAAAGTGAAAGGAGTGAGCGAGCTCACCCAGGCTCTTCTCTCTGTTGTTAAATTTACCCTTTTGCTGGTTCTGCTATTTTCTTTTAGCATGATTTATTTCCTCATTTTAATAAAACACGTCCACGAGAAGTATCTTAAAAAATAAGAAACGGAAGGTAAGCAATGTTCAAACTGGCCCCTCTGAAAACAATTATTTTGTATCCACACATTTAATTAATAGTTGAAGTATCAATTATTTTACATTAAAAGCAATGATAAGGTTAGAATACACAATTTTTAATGCTTTGCCTCTCTGTCTTCCATCTGTCAGTTTTGCTTGACTAAATGTTATGCCTATTCTCTCTCTTTTCTTCAAAATATAATTATTTGCGTGGAAGCCTGTAGGTTCTTTTCTTCATCTCATGTAATCTGTCATTTGTGTTACTGTTGTGCCTGGGTGTTGGTCTTTTTCAATTATTTAGGTGAGCTCTCATGTCCTTATGTTCTGGTAAATTTTCTTCTATTTTTTTTTTCATAATTTACTCTCTTCCATTTTTTTCTGTTCTCTTTCAGGATTCATTGTCATTAGATGTTGAGTCACTAGAATTGATCTTCTAATTTTCTTACATTTTAACTCTAATTTTCCATCTCTTTATCTTTTTGCCCTACTTTCTTGATGATTTCTTCAACTTTATTCTTTGAAGTCATTTATTAAGTTTTTATGTCTGCTCTCATATTCTTAATTTTAAAAGCTCCTTTTATAACACTTATTATTTTATATGCATGCAATATTGCCTTTTGTTTATATAAATATATTTATCAATGTTGTATTTTTAGTTATCTTATGTTCCCTGCCTTGCTCTATTTCTTACATCTTTTTATTCTTTTATTTGTATCGGTCTTTACATTTCAACTTTTACTTTTTATAATTAGCGCAAATGGTAAACTAATGAAATATCAGTTTCTATAAGTCTTTTCTTTATAGCACTTACATTTGTCTAAATAAAAAAGTCACTAATTTTCTGCAAAAGATGTGGTCAAGAATGATATATTTCTGGCTACCAGAATCCTCAAAGGCAAGGATGCGACACCATTTACTTTCACTTAGCCTTTTTTCAGTTTGTACTTAACTTTTTATCTACTGTTTTTACCCATTTTCTTGATTTATACATTTAAAAAAAAATTCTCTACACTCGTGATTTGAGCTTGTGGTTCATCTACCTTGTTTAACTGGTCTAGCTTCCCCTTGTCCTATTTGCCTAGAAAACAACAGATTCTCAGTAAATGTCCGTTGAATGGGTCACAGGCATTTAAACATGAAGCAATGTCAAAGAACATTCTACTCTTTGAAATTTTTCTTTGCTGAGAAACATTGATTTTTTCCCTCAAATATCATAGAATTTTTCTATTATAAGAAGTGAATTTTGCTCCTGCCACTTTCTCCAGACAGACCCTCAAATTTAGAATTTCATGTCCCCTGGTCCTAGTCATGGTTTAACTGAGAGCTCCTCAAAGACAGACTTTATTTCCACTTGACACATTGTTCCTAAAAGTGTTGAATGAAATTTTCCTTTGTATAAAAGTGAACCTAGTTTAAATTCATCTCAATCAAGGTCTAGTTCAGTAGCTTGGCAACAAAATAGGTGGATCAGCACCAGAGTAGGATTGATAAATGCCCCAGGCCAACCAATGGTTTACTGTTCTGGGCCTGCCTTCTCAAAACTGAAATTTTAAAGTTTCAGTTCACTTCCGTTTGACAGAGGGGCAAGAATGCACATCAAAGAGTGGGATACGAGGAGCAGAGGTGGCAGTGCCTCTTCTGGGCCTAAACTCACATCTTTCACTTCATGAAAACGGAAGCTCTGCATAACTAAGCTATTCAGTTAAGGAGAACATTTTGCAAATTATTTTGGACACCCTCTGTTGCATAATTACAGGTCTTGTAAGTGGAGTAACGCTGGTGATAGTGGGGTGGTGGTGATTGTTGTAGTTTATCCTGTGGCTCATATGGTTCTCTGCCTAAAAGGAGTTGACATATGTTTAATTTTCTCTCTATTTCCAGTGTCTCTTAGAAATTCATGTCCTGGATAATTGCTTAACAAATGTTACCCTTAATTTAACTCTGGTCAATGAATATGTATACTTAATTGTTTTTTCTTCTTTAAGCTGGAAAACTGATGTTGGAGAGAATGATGGAACAAGAGTGTTTGCCTTTGTAATCTTGGTGACAGTTATTTCCATACCAATTCTATTAGTTTTTATCATAATAAAGTTATTTTAATAATATGTTTCTCATATTTATGCATAAATTTCTAATAATAATTTGAAATGTATGTGATACAGCAATTTACTGAAAATGTAGCAAACTAATAAAAAACTAGCAAACATGTCTATAATTTGCATTTTAGTACATGTTCCTCTGAGAAGAGCATTTACATAAAACAGTTTAAATTACCATGCTAAACTAAGATGAACTGCTTTATTTATAATGCAATTGACACAAAAAAATGTTGTAAAATAAAGATTCCTACTAATAGTTTTTAGAGAATGAAATGATTAATACACACTGATTATTAAATAGTAAATACTCTTGTTTTTTATTGGAGATGTTAAAATTAAGCAATTCTATTATTATAACTTGTTCAAATATAGTCTCACTCTTGAGTCAATTTCTGGTAACTGAACAGATACTAACTCAGTGTTAGGATCTTGCTCAGAATGATCCTAGTGGTGTTAACCCAAGATTTTATGTCTTCGATTTGATAACTCTTTGCTTATCAAATAAGGTTTCTTTGGACTAGAATGGTGGTCAGAAATACACCAACGAAGTTACCTAAGCAGCAGATTTAAATGTGTTGCATCCAAAGCAGATAGCCAGACTTGCTCTGTGGATCTTGAGCAATTTTAAAAGCTGGGATTTGAAATGTGGAATTTGAAATATGTGTAAGTGGTGGTGTTATCTTCCCAGCATGCTGCTAAACATGGTTTTATCTCACTTTGTTGCCATTTTCACTTCCGATGAAAACTTCACGTTACTCATACATTATGTTTAACCTAGACCAGGGTTTGCCTTCAAGCACTCACCATCTCAATGTCTTCTTGGGCAACTTTCGGAGGTTCAGCCACTTCAGATGGGCTTGGCTATCTTTGCTTACACAGAGGAAGGTGTTGTTACCAATTACCTATTATTATTTCTTTTTTAAATCTGCCATTATTGATTACTACTGTGTCTAAAACCACCTATGGATGTCTTATTTGCTCCTTCTTCGAAGACTGACTGGTTCAGGTCTTCCTGGGCCAAAGTTGCAATAGACTTTCTAGAACACAGAAGTGGTATGTTTACTGTTGCTACAATGCCAACCAGGGATATATGCTATATTACTTATTTTTAAATTTGATTTCATTATTTTTATTATTTTATTTTTCTTTTTTTCAGAAAGAATGTTTCAGTTTATTTCAAAACCTCCTTCTTTAGAGTTTTTTTTAACATTTTTTATTTATTTACCTTTAGAGGGGAAGGGAAGGAAAGAGAGAGAGAGGGAGAGAAACATCAATGTATGGTTGCCTCTCGTGCATCCCTTGCCGGGAACTGGCCTGCAACCCAGGCATGTGCCCTGACAAGGAATCGAACCGTGATCATTTGGTTCACAGGCCCGTGCTCAATCCACTGAGCTACACCAGCCAGGGCTATTCTTTTTTCTTTATATGGTTTAGTGGAATGAGCATAGGATAACATAAAGCTAGCATGGAGAATCAGATAGACAGACTTGGATTCAACTCACAAGTAGGCCACTTGTCCTGGCTTTGTGACCTTGATTAAGCTCATTGATCTTCCTAAACTCAAATGTAAGATGTGACCAAATATATTGATTGCATACAACTGTTATCAGGTTTATATAATAAGGAGAATCTTGTCTTAATAATCTGTAATTAGGTTTTGAATAGTATGTTCTATTGATAAGGTTAAATAAGTGTTTCTCAGGCTTCATTGTACACCAAAATCATCTGGGACACTTAAAAAATTTTCACATACCTGAGCCTCAGAGATTCTGATCCTACCAGTCTGGGGTAGGGTAGGGACAGTAGTATTTTTCAAACTTCCAAGGTGATTTTAAAGTGCAGCAAGTGTTGAAAACTATTGGGTGAAAACTCAATGAATGTTAGTGATCATCATTCTAGGGTGATGATGAATAACTTCTTCTCAGGAAACATAAAATGTTAACAATTCTGTAGCCACCGTAGAGAAGCAAGAGCCTGTGGACTACAACAATAATCAGTTCGTCCTCGCCTTACCAGTACTGGAGGAAAGAGAGAGTCAGATGTAGCACTCCTCTGTCCTCTGTACAGAGGTAAGCTCTTGAATGTGGTGTTACAGGTTCTGTGGAGAGTAGAGACCAGTGTTCGCAGTAGCAGTGAGATGAAAAGAAAAACAACAGCATGTCATTCAGTAGTTATCACTCAGAGAGATTCTACTACGGTGGTATATAAAGTCTCATGCAAAACTGAGAGGGAAAATCCCTTCACATGAGTCAAAATAATTACTGCATATAAATTTATAGACACATCATCCAAAAATTTAAAAACTTCTGATATTTCTTGCTTTAAAAAACTTCAAACAGGAAAGAAGTTAGAAAAGCTTGAACATGTGTACTAAAGAAAATTTTAAATTCTTTTGAGAGAAATATAAATCAAGAGAAATCAAATTTTCTACCATCTTATGTAGAAGAATCTGCACAATGATGCTTTTTGCTTTTAGTCTAAAAAAAAAGCAAGCCATAAATCTCATAGCAGTTTGTTACTAGTATTAGGGGATCCATAATTAAGTTATTCCATACTTAAAAGGTAACTCTAGAAAGTAAGTCAGAACAAACATTTTCACATGCTAACAAAACCAGCATAGAGGTAAGGCCACCAGGGATGAATAAAGGTCTGATTCCTTTTGTAGCTTATCCAGATGTCTGACTACAAGGAGAATTAATATATAGTACCATGTCAAAGATAAATACATTATTATTTTTATTATTTCTACTAATAGTAAATTTATTCATTGCACTAAAGAGACTATATGAACAACCAAAAATAACCACTTTAAAGGAAATACTTCAATGTTTGGAAATGTAAAGTAGAGAATTTGCAATGAGATATTTGTTCCAGAACACATATAAGAATTCACATCAAAGGCATATAGTATATCTTTGTGAGCTTTCCCATAAAATGCACCTAATATACAGCACTGAAATATTTAATCCTGTATCAAGCACCTCACAGTTGCCAGGCACTGTGCCTTGTACATCCTTTCATTCAAGCCTCACAACAATGTAACCATTATTGCCCCATTTTATAGATGAACTCCCTCAATTACATCTGGGAATCCTCACAGGTGTCTTATGCTCTCAGCTTCAGTCCTGTCAGCTGACACTGGGTGCCCTGTATTTTTTAATTTTTCTCCCTCAATTTTCCTATAACACAACACGTTCACTATGTCCACAGATACTGCTCTTCGGCCAAGTCACAAGTGCAACTTTCCTTGAAAATGTCTCTGTTCACCAGGCAGTGTCCAACGCAGTGTCCCTGGAAGTCCGTTGAGCTAAGGGCATGCTGTCCTTTGAGCAGCCTGCTGGAAGAGAAACACTGTTCTTTGGGTTCCTCCTCTCCACAGCTTTAGGAGATTCATGAAAAGTCCAAGCCACATGGCCATGTAAGAGCCTGGTCACCCCTCAGCTAAGACTTTTCTACCTAGTCAGCCTCCTCTGCCTGGTTCTCTCTTTCTGTGCAAGACTTTTTGTCTACATCACTGTGTGTGACAGTTTTGTACAGCACATACTGCATAATAAATGCTCAACACATATTCATTGTTTTAAATGGGTGATTCTTTCTGTAGCTCCTCAGGTAATTTCTGGTAGGTCTGGCCACCAAGTCACCAAGCATGTTCAGAGTCACCTCACTGGAGACAGCTTAAGCTTTCAATGGGACTCTTCTTCCATTAATGAGGAAGATGGATTCTACAAAAATTGATGCTATTTAAAAATTAGAGATAAGATACTGCTATCCTTCTTTCTTTTTCTGTGTACCTACAGGAGATATGGGATTCCCTCCTTCTCTCCCCTGCAACACCTAGGAGGCTGCCTCCTTTCTTGAGACACTTCATTTATTGTTTCTAAAGCTGCATGAAATTGAGGCCCAATCTTGGCTTTCCCATCTCCCTGGTGATGTGGTCAAATGGGGTCTATTATCAAGTCTTCCCCAGCCACCTCCTGTCTACAGATGCCTCTGACCCAGCACTGAGGAGATGGGATTTCTCCCAATGACAGGCCACATTTGCCAAGAAATGCCTAATATCAGAGAATATGTGAATCAAGACACAAGGGAATTGTATGTTGGGTTCACTCCTTTTTATTACAGACAGGAGTATACAGGGTCTGTCTGAAGAAAGTCCAGCCATTGTTGATATAAACAAGAGTAATTTGCATGACATCAATGGAACGTGGAAGCCAAGGAGAGTGGACTGGAATGCACATGTGTGAACAATGACAACTTCACTGTACTAGTCAGTGGGAGTGGTGGATGCCCTTGAGTGATCATGTGTACTGTGTGGCCATGACATTCAAAATGACTGAGCAAGGAGAGAAATGAATCTGCATCAAATTTTCATTAAAAAAAAAACAAATTTTGTATTAAGCTTGAACATTCCTTCGTGGAAACTATTCAGATGATTCAGAAGGTTGAAGCTATAGGCAACTGGTGATTGGCAGCTTTATCACAACAATGAACCCACTCATGCATCACATCTCGTGCAGAGTTTTTTGGCAAAACATCAAATGACCCTGGTGACTCAACTCTCCTGCAGCCCAGACTTGGCACCCTGCAACTTCTGGCTTTTCCCAAAACTAAAATTACCTTTGAAAGAGAAGTGATTTCAGACCATCATCAATGAGATTCAGGAAAATATCATGGTGCAGCTAATGGTGATTGGGAAAACTGTGTGAAGTCCCAAAGTGCTTACTTTGAAGGGGACAGAGGTATTATTGTCCTTTGTACAATGTTTCTTGTATCTTTTATCTTCTTTAATAAATGTCTCTAGTTTTCATATTACATTGTTGGATATCTTCTGGACAGACTTCTTATAACCAAAGACTAAACTAAATGCTGTAGAATTAATTGTTGCATTTAATTTAATCTTTACAGTCCTTTTGTGAGATAAAACATTTTTATATGAGGAAACTGAGGCTGAGCTAGGCATGTTAATAAGTAAGGTAGCTAAGAAGTAACACAACTAATAAGTGATATAGGCTGGATTAAAATCCGCATCTGACTGCCTCCACATCTGGTCACTCTTCTGACAAGTGTGGACATTGGTCCAAGGAAGTAATGGGCTCTGTCTCCTGAAGGGGCACCTTTGTGATCTGAATCCAAGACAGAATCAGTGACTCTGAGCTTAAATGAGAGAAATGGCATAGGTTGTGTTATTTGGGTTTGCACCTCATTACACTTACAGAGGCTGTTAAACAAGTTCATTTACTGGCTGGTGTTGAGTAACTCCTACCAAAATGCTTGGTGGGTCCCCGCTATGGGCAGCACACTGAGGGGTTGCTTAACGGTCCTTACCTACCTGTCAACAAGAGATTCAGAAAAATAGTGTGGGCTTGTGCTGACAGAAGAATGTGCTGCCACTGCCAATGGGAGGCCATGCCAGTGAAAGCCACAGTCATTGTGACTGAGTGATGAGACATGCCCTAGAATCTACGGCCAACAATGGCTGCCTCAACTGAGCAGCAGATCCTCTCTGGAAACCATGTGGAAGCCGCACACTGACATCACCCTTGGGAGACAGTCCAAGCCACCTTCGGGAGCCCAGATAGCAAGTAGCCTGGGGAGACCTGGTTCCCCTCACTCTTCCCTGCATGAGTCACATTTGTGAGGATAGAGTTTGTTGATCTTACAGGAAACTTCTCATTGAGAATGAATAACAAATTCCCAAAGGAGAAACTGGCAGGATTAGACGCAGGGACTCTTGAGGTTTGGGGAGCCTTCTGCAGAGAGTTCCAGTTCTGACTGGATTCCTTGCTTGGCTGGGGAGCGCCTGGAGAAGGAGGGCTCTGCATTATCATTTGCCATTTGCTTTGGGACATCTGGCCAGCCTATGTTTACAGAAAGTCATCTCAGACTTTTGGGGCATCAAAAACACTACCCAATGATTTATTTCCCCTCGAGCCGATTCTATCCTCCTGGCACCCCCATCTTCTGATGTCTATATTTGGGGTATAACCTCATTGCCTCCTGAAAGTTCTGGATGTTTCTCTAAAGCTCTCACCTGACCCTTTATTTTCAAACACTTTTCTGGATGTTCTATTAACACGACATTGCGAGGGTCCATGGACTCCTCTCAATCAACTGCATGGGCCTGCCCGCGTGGGCCATTCTTTCATCCCATTCCTGTTTTGGTCCTGACTCACAGCTCTCTCATGTCCCCACCACTCAAACATGTCACTCTTCATGCTCACACAAAAACACCTTCAGCAATGTTTACATGTAATAGGCTACATGTAATAACCTTTTTCCAAGGCTTGAGAAATTCTCTAGGAAAAACTGTAGTCATTCAGGGAGGCTTCTTTAAACTCTATCGTTCTGTTGAGTTCCAGGTAATTACTGCTTGCTGCAATGCCTGTGGCCTAAGAGCAGCTGTGGATTACCTTGTCCAAGCGGGCCAAGAACATTCCCATGGCACCAGGCAGAGTTTCCGAGGGTGGGAGGTCATGCCAATCCTTCCCTTGGTGCAACGTTCCACAAAGTACTGGTGGTACCACAGACTTAGTGTGGAGAATGAATGACATAATATATCAGTGTATTAATATATGTTAATAAGTACTGTGCCATGTCTGGCCTCTCTTCCATCTGCATCAAATGCCTTTGATGTTAAATACATCTGAATTCCTTTCAAGTCATCATTTGCACCCTCACATACCTCGAGTCTCTTGTGAGCAGGTGAATTTAATAACTATTTGCAAAGACTTTGTCTCGTGTATGTGCATTACTTTTCCTTAAAATGTTGCATTTTTAAAATTTACTAGTACCTCCAATGGAAACTTTCTGAGGTTTTTTTAATTCTAATTTGTTTTTCCTTTTCTAACACAAAGAGATTGCTGGAACTACTTTTGTATGTACTGAGTCTCATTAAGGGCAATACTCCCTTGCCTTATATTCTCAGATAAATATGTTCTAAGAAATTTGGTTACATTTTTTCAGTAAAATAATTACAGCGATTTTTTTAAACTAAAACTTTTCTCATTACCTTAGTGAAATGTTGTCAGCATCATTTCTTCAGACTCACATTTTTGGTTGAGAGTAAAAAATATTCTATACTCATGCTTAATGCTGAAATATTTTATTGCATATACACCACACCAAAAACATTTAATGGTGAAAGGCTGAACTTTTCCCTCTAAGATTGGGAATAAGGCAAGGGTGCCTTCTTTCACTACTTTTTTTTTTTTTTAAACACTGTACTGGAAGTTCTGTCCAAGGGAAGTAAGGCAAAGAAAAGAAATTACAGGTATACATATCAGAGAGAAAAAAGTAAAACTGATTTTACTCACAGACAATATGGTTATATAGAAAACCTTGTGGAATCTATACAAAATTCATCTAATAAGTGAGTTAGCAAGGTCTCAGAGTACAAAATTAATGATCACTATACAAAAGTCAATTGTATTTTTATACATTAGCAATAAACAATCCAACAATAAAATTAACAAAATGATTTCATTTGCAAAGAGTATTTTTGATAAAAAAAGAAGGAGAGCAGGGGAGAGAAACTTCCTCTAGGAACTGAATGAAGGCTGAGAGACTGGTTTGAAATAAAATTATATAGAGAGCCAAGGAAGGATGGGTCATAAAGTTACTTGAAGGCTCTGTTAAGAAGTTTGGACTTTAGCCTGAGAACTAGTAGAAAATATTAGAGGCTTTCATGTTTTTAAAGAAGGAAAGATCTTAGCATTTCTGTTTCGGAGAGATCATTCTGGTTGCAGTGCGGATGGGAGATGGACAAGACAGATTTAGGGAGATAGTTGGAATGCTGTCGCAGTACTCAAGGAGAGGATAAAGTTGGTGAAACTGGAAAGAAATGGTCAAATTTGAGGGCTACTTTGAAGGATAAGTAACCTAAAAATGGTTAGGTATATAAAGCAAAAGTTTGACTCAGTATCAAGTAGTGTCAGTGTTTGCTTACGAATAGAGTTTCCTGAGAAAGCTGCCTAGATGTGCTATAAAAATTGACTGCTCGTGGAAGTTCCCTCAATCTGTTTCATCCAGTTGCTTTATGAGTACTATGCTCAACTGCGGCAGGTGTTAGATGAACTTAGGGGCTGTTTAGATGTTAAGATCCTAATGACAATAAAACTAGCTACTGGACAAAATGCTCAGAGGATAGATGATGTCAAGAAAAGGAATATCTGAAAATGAGCAATGAATATAAAACTCTTCTATCAAGGGGCAAGCACTTCAAGACTGAGATGAAATTATGAAACTGGGCCATGTTTTTAAAAATTACTCTAGATTTCCTCACTCATTCAACAAATATTTATTGTGTATTTAGTATGTCTCAGGAATTAATTTAGGGATGTAGGGCACAAGGATAAACAGAAAAATAAGGTTCCCTTACCTTCATAAAACAGGTTCTAGTGGAGAGAGAAGCACAATAAACAGATAAATTAGTAAGATCACATCAGAGCCTCTGAAGTATGTTGAAAGATACAAGCTTGGAGATGTAGTAGAGAGGGTGGCTAGGAGGGAGCTCCAGGAATAGGGTAATCATCAAGTGTTCTGAGAAAATGGCATGTAAACTGAGACAAAAGAACCCCCAAGGTATCATTATATATTACGGTTCTAACAAATAAACTATTGAAAATAGTGAAGATGTGCTCATATTCTACTTAGGTCTAAAATTATATCATGGTTAGAACCAGTGAGTTATTTGATAAGATGAAGTAAACTAGCTGGGATTTTTTGTTATCTTGAAATTTTTTCCTAAAGGCTTAAAACTGAGACTAACAGGAATAAGTATGGCCAAATTTTAAAGAGAGATGCTGAACACACCAATTTATGATAAGTCTCTGTCACTGACCTCTAACTTATATAAGAGAAGGTCAGATATTTGAAGGGACGATTTGAGGATGCCATTCGTATAATGAATTATATAGGTCAAGGGGAGAGTACTCCCTTCTTCCTTATGAGGCCAGTCAGTTCATAGGTCTTGCTGGCAAAGAGTAATGTGGAGATTCTTGCAGGTTATTCTTCAGAAGCAACTTTCCAATCTTTTGTGTCTCTATACTCTGGAACCAGCAAGGTTCGGGTACATGAGGAATTATTTCCTGGTAAATGCTCAGAACTAAAAAGTGGGAAAACAAAACAAGAGACACGTGCACCTGTTTGTTGCTCCACAATCCTGGAGTTTATCTGTGAACAGGGATTGTCCGGGCAGGAAGAGTCCTTTGCTCACAACCACCTCATCTCCCACCTTTTTGGATTTCATGTTATTTTCCTGGATTCTGTTGTCCTTTCCCAGTTCTGGCACAGTGTCCTGTTTTCAACCTCTCTGGCAACTTGCCTCTAGCATCTCTTTGAATCCCCTCATTAGCCTGAGACCTAGGATGACTGTTTTCCAAAATAGATCAACTATTCACATGCCCACCAGCAGTGTACAAGGGTTCTGATTTCTCCACATCCACACCAACACTTGTTAGTCTGCCTTTTTAATTATAGCCAGGGTAGTAGTTGTGAAGTGGTATGCCATTGTGGTTTTGATTTACATTTTCTTAATGACTAATGATGTTACATATCGTTTTGTGTACTTTTTTCCACTTGTATTTTTTCTTTTGAGAAATGTCTACCCAGATCTTTTACTCATTTTTTTTTTAATTTAAGTATTTGTTTTAAGCCCTGGCTGGTGTGGCTCAGTGGATTGAGTGCCGGCCTGCAAATCAAAGGATCACCAGTTCAATTCCCCATCAGGAAACATGCCTGGATTGCAGGCCAGGTCACCAGTTGGGAGTGTGTGAGAGACAACCAATCAAGTATTTGTTTTATTTATTTTCCAGTTGTAATTGTTTCGTGTGTACTAGCAAGAAATGCGTGAGGTTTGTCCAGAAGGTATACAGCCATGTAATATGAAAAGTAGACACATTTACTGAAGAAGGTACAAGATACAAGAAACATTGTACACAGGACAATGACACCTCAGTCCCCTTTAATGTAGGCACCTTGGGATCTCACATAGTTCTCCCAACTGCAGCATGATGTTCCTTTGGCACTGGTAGCAGAAGTTGAGGAATGAATGTTGCCATGACATGTTTCATGCCAAGATCCTGAGTCAAAATCTTAGACGCAGTAGTTTGGAATCCCCAGATTAGCTTCTCGTTCTTGCACTGTCAGGCACCAGTTTTTACTGATTGCAGCCCATACACGTTCAACATTCTCAGGTGTCTTGTTTGCTGCAGGCCTTCCAGAATGTGAATTCTCGACCCTCTTTGAAGTGTTTGTGCCACACTTTATTTGTGCTGCACTTATTGCATCATCCCTGAAAGCCTTCTGAATCATCTGAATAGTTTTCATGGAGGAAAGTTCAAGCTTAATGCAAAATTTGATGCTGATTCATTGCTCTACTTGCTTAGTCATTTTGAATGTGACAGCCACACGGTACAGATGCTCACTCAACGGCATCCACCACCCCCACTGACTAGTACAGTGAAGTCACCATTGTTCACCCATGGGCATTCCAGTCAACTCTCCTTGGCTGACAGGTTACATCAATGTTGCGCAAACCATTCTTGTTATGTTAACAATGGCTGGACTTTTTCCAGACAGACCTCATATATACTACTATCATTTGGTGGGTGTTCTATTGATAAATTTTAGGTCTAGATTTTTAATAGTGATATTCATGTTTTCTATTTCCTTTTTGATTGTTTTTATTCTATCCATTATTTAAGTGGGATAAAAATGTCTTAAACTATTATTATTGAATTGTCTATTAAATTTGATAAATGCTTGATTATATAATTTGAAGATCTCTTGTTTACAATCATCATATCTTCTTATAATTGTTATATTTTGAAGTGTTGGCCTTTTAATCATTATAAAATGTCCTTCTTTGTCTCTAGTAACAATTTGTCTTAAACTCTATTTTTTGTTATTTTAGTGTAACCACTCAACTACCTTTAAGAAACTGCTTCACAGTGTATCTTTTCCTATTATTTTCTTTCAACCTATTTTTATTTTAAATATAAAATATGTTTCTTGTGGACATGTCATTGAAGCATGGAATTAAGACAGAGACAATTGGTATAGGGTCAGTTAAAAAGCTACAAATATCACTATTTTTGATGAGACTCAGAGTTTTTAAAAAAATTCTTCCTTAATTTCTGTAAGTCTTTGGTTACTTCCAAGAGTTCTGAAAAGATTGACAATTTTTATTAGTGTTCTCTATAAATGAAAAGTTTTTTGGAAGTTTTATGCTACTATTGTCACTGATGTAACTGTGTAATCTGATATCTTAAAATGGCATGTCCACCAAAGATACTGAAATATTCACAAATAACTCTAAAGTGCAAAAGAGAAACATTATCATAACATTGAAAAGGCACATACATAATAATTAAAAATCCTGCATGCATGTCTTGTGATGGCTGCATTATGTAATGGTTTTTGGTTAGCCATTCAAAACAGAATTATTTTTAGAACAAGGGCAAAAAAGAATTTCTGCTTGATTTATGAGAATATGTGGAATTGTTTTTCTACCTTTATTCTTTAGTCTAGACGTAAGCTCTTTTTTGTTCCTCTGAATAGACAATTTTACCCTCTTCTGTCTAAGCCTATGAGAATACAATTCCCTTTGCTTAACATAGTATCATATTTTAATATGCTTGACTATCTCTTTATTTTTCTGAATCAAATTAGACATTTCTTTCTCTGGGATATTGTACCTGACAACCAAGTTCAATCAGGTCAAGCAATCCTATATGCTTACATGGCATCCAGAATTTACGTAGTTACATCATCTATCACAATAAATTGTAATTGCCTCTTAAATATCTATGTTCTCCAATAATATTTGAATTTTAGTGAAAGTAGAGATAATGTTTACTATATTTCTAGCACCTAGAGCACAACTCAATGTATCGTTTAAAATAAAATGATGAAAGTTGAATCATATTAGAGCAAACAAGATCCACATTTTAAAAAATTTCTACTTTCCTACCATATTTTACATCTTTTCCACTTGCTTAACTAGGTTAATAGTTCCTGAGGGCCTCCTTGAACTTTATAAACAAGTGATTTTTTTGTTAGAAAATGATGTTGTATTACTTTATTCTGATGTCTAGCTAATTCACATCACTAGAAGAATTTGAAAAAGAAAGACTAGTGCCTTTGAGGAATATTGTAGAAGTACTCCACACAGGAAACTATTTGAGAAATTACTGCTGAAGAGATTTATATTATAATACACTTACAGTGTATTACAGAAAAACCCACATTCTTTTCTTGCACTTAAGTTCTCTAAAAATCACTTTAATAAGAAAATTGTATTCGTCGAAGATTATTGGAAAAATTATACATCAAAGTAGAACTATTTTTACTATATAGAAAGTGCATTTCTAACATCATAATTTCTATGAAGAATAAGGAAGTTAAATGTTCCCCCAAACTCCCTTAGAGGCAAACTCTAACCATAGACTTTAATAATTTCAATTATATTTATTCATTCAATAAGTTTATTTATTGATTCAGCAGACTTTTATTAAATAACAGCTTAAATGCTCTGCTAGACCTTTGGAATTATAAAGATGAATGAAACTGGTTTCTTTGAGAAGTTTACATTCTAGGGGGAAGATACATATGAAAATTTGTAATCACTGTATAAGGTGGTAATTGCTCTGATGAATTCATATAAAAGAGACTGTGGAAGTGAAATGAAAAGAGCATATAACTCTGGATGGGCCAAAGGGTGAAAGGAGAACTCATAGGAAATATAATTAAACCATGTTGAAATAAAAGTATTAGTTATTCAGATAAATAAAAGAAACAAATACCTGGTAAGTGAAGGCTAATAGAAATTAAGATGATAAATAGGATATTTTCTATTCTAGAATTTTGGATGATGTGTCCAAGCAAGATAATGGGTGTCAAAACCCTGCACACTGTAAGATAGGTATGAGACTACCCATTTCTGCTCATAAAGGCCCACCGATGTGGCCACTATCAGTGTTTGTGGCAGAGATTATTAGTGGTCTTTTCCTTCTTAGACAATGAAAAGACACACACCTCATATCCTGCATTTAGGAGGGATAGTATGAGTAGTTCCTGTCAAGGAACTATGATTAATAGAAACGTATCTCATGTCTTAGTCCATTTAAGCTACTAAAACAGAAGGCCATAGTCTGGGTGGCTTGTAAACAACATAAATTTATTTTTCACATTTCTGGAGGCTGGGAAGTCCAAGATCAAGCACCAGCATGATTGAGTTCTGGTGAGAGCCCACCTCCCCGCTCATGGAAGAATTTCTTCTTGCTATGTCCTTACACTGAAGAAGAATGAAGGATCTTGTTGGGGCCTCTTCTGTTACAGCACTAATCTCACATGGTGGCTCAACTCTTCTGACCTATTTACTTCCAAAAGGTGCAACCTCCAAACACCATCATATTGGGCATTAGGACTTAACATATGAATTTTGGGAGGACACAAATATTTACTCCATAGAATACAACTTTCTGATTAAAGGAGGAGAGAGCTCTTTTTTTTCCCCCTGCTGAAGAGAATCTGGAGACACATCTTAAAATAACAGATCTTGAATTTAACCAAATGGCTGAATTTTTGTTTGCTGCTGGAGCCAGCAACTTGTTAGATACATGTTTTCAAGCTTGAGATGGAGGATAGAGAAGTTATAATTTGGATTACAGAGTAAAATCTCCACACAAACTGAATTACAATTTTTAATATTTGAAATAAGAATATTTGTTCATGTAGGAATGACTTGGATAAACTAAGGTGTCAGCTCAATATTTTATCTAAGTGCATTTAAGAACAACTCAATGGATTAATTTTAAAAAGGAAATAGTGCCAAAGAATAACTCTACTTTCTGTTGGTACCTTACTGATTCAATCAACTAATTTCAGCAATGCAGGAGAGCTTGGTTTGCATAGGAGCTGCAAATAACTTGTAAGACTGAAAGCAACTGTAGGACAGATCATTAAAAGCCCCATATGTGTTGGTAAGGAGTATGTATGTAGCAATGGAGTAGCTCATCAGAGTTGTAAGGAGGGACACACAGCCCTGGAAATAGGGGAGGGGTTCGAGCTGCACCTGTGTGATTGGAGACTTTGCCCCCCTGCTAAACACAGAAGCCAGAAGAGGGGCAAAGGCAAACATGGCTGTTGCTGGCCCTCATTGGTTGGAAAGCTGGACACTCCCACAGGCCTTTGGGACATATGGTGTGGCAGACCCTTCTACGTGGCATGGGCCCAGCTCCCACTCAGAGATGCACAGGACCCACGCCCACAGATAGGTTCTTTCGTGGGTGATCAGATTTGCAACATACTTAGGCTGTTTTGAAATTTGCTCTTTGCTGAAACCCCCTCACCCTGCAAGTACTTTGCAGAGGCCCAGTGTATCCCACTGCCTATTTATCTGCTAATATCCTTCTTCTGTGATGTAATGAGGGGCATTGGCTCCTTTGTTGTAACCAAGATAGTGAGGAAGAAACATCTTGGAATGTGAGGAGATTATTAGAATAAAGTCCTGTCATGGTGGAGGCTGTGGCTTCGGCTCCTCTTGAGAGAAAAGCCAGTCTGTTGTCCTTATTTTTCCACCAGACTCAGTAGTCTGTGTGTATGTTTTAATTCATCCATAATGACATGGACACTGCTGGCCGGAGTCCGCATCAATATGAGACTCTCGAGGAGGACTTTCAAAACAGAGCTTGCTGGGAAGTGAAAAGTCAATTGGTTCTTTCTGCTCCCCCAATGGAGAGTGTGTCAACAGTGGCCAGTGTTGGCCTGTGAGCAGAAGCCAGGGAGCACAGACTGTAAAAGATGCCTGGAGTTAGTGACTGGAGACCAGCTAAACCACCTATGTTTATGATACTTTTGGGTGGGAAAAGAGGTTCCTGTCTCAATCTTGAACTGAGCTGGCAGAGGGTTACAGGGTGAGTTTTTCTTTGGGTGTCTTAGAAGGAACAGGCTTTGAGGAAGAAACTTGCTATTATTTCCAAAGACCTTGCTGATAACAGCCAGCACTGTAAACAGATTTTTGTTGTGTTATTTTCAGTTCTTGAACCTATGTAGTACTTGTAATGACAAATATTAATTAGCTATTTTTGATGTCACACTCTTTTTCCTTTCTCCTTACTCTTGTTATCCAGATATTTTAGGCAGAAACGTGTCATTAAATAAAAGACTCCTTTCTTTCTCACCGAACTCCATCTATGGAGATTTTCCTGGTAGGCAGTGAACAGTAGAGCACCCTGTCCCTGCTCCACTGGTTGCGTTCAGTAAGAGGGGATGATCAGATTTGCCTTTTAGAAGATCATTTATTGAGCAATATGGAGTTGAATCGAAATGAGGTAAATATTGAAACACTATTCAGAGGGCTATTGCAACCTTCAAGTTAAGAGCTATGAATGCCAAAACTAAGGCAAGAAAAAAGTGAAACACAAAGAGAAAGCTCAAGAGTTGTTTGGAAGGCAGACTAAAACTTGATTATCAATTAGATATAATGCATGGAAAGAAGCTTTAAGTATCATACTGAGAACTCTGCTTTAGAATGTCTACTAGAATGGAGAATGTCTATGGAAGAGCAATGTGAGTAGAAGGAGAATTCAGTTTTGGATTGAATATGTGGTACATTAGTTGCCTCAGGGACATCCAGGTGGAGCTAGATATATAGATCTGGAGTCCAAGATGGAATGTAAGAGAGAAGTCAGAGTTGAAATATAATTTTATTTGCTTTTATCTATTACAAAGTTATGGATGTCATGTGATACAACTTGAATGAGATGCAATTGGAAATTTGATGGCTGAGGATTTCCAGGGAAGTGTTTAGATCCTTGATGGCAAAAGATATGGACTTGGCTGTCATGCCCCTTGTCCTTCTGCCCTTTGTCACACCCCTTTCCTCTTCCAACCTGGAATGAGATCATGAGGCTTGGAGTACAGCAACCAATTTCTGTTCATTGGCACCAGCAGAAGGACATTGCCTGCAAGCAGGGGACAGGGGGACCAGAAAGATGGAAGGAGCCAAGATCCCTGTTAGTATCACTAAAATAGCTTGGACTGACTACCCCTGAATTTCTTCTTACATGAGATAAATAAATAAATATTTAATCCAGTATTAATGGGATTTTATATTATTAAGAGCTAAATACTTTCAAAGCCAATATATGAGATCTTAGATAATAGTTGAAAAAGATCATGACAATTGCCCAAGGTACTCACCTAAGTATTTGAGCAATATTACCTAGCTTGTGACAAAGTGCCTGTCTTGAGTTGCCATGCAAGCCCAAAACATGAAGAGTTAGGTCACAAAGAAGCAAATGAACAGTTGAAGCAAATTAACCTGAGAGGTCAAGTTAAGATTGCTGTAGTATTTCAGTCATTTACTAAATCTGTTCTATAGATATGTGTCAGACACTCACAGCTCAGTGAGCGGCTCTTCTGGGGCAGCTGCAAAGCTTAGAGATTTTCCTACATGGGTTTGTTAAGTCGTTGCAGTTGCCTTCTTGGTGATTTTGCTGAAATCTTCTCTACTTTCTATTTTTGTTTTTGTTTCAGTCTCTTAACATCCTTACTTTGGGGGTCCCTTGTCTTGGATTGAATCTCCGTTGCTTAATGTGCTTCAAAACCACACAAAGAACATGAACTCTCTCTGTGTGTCTATAATACAATGAGACTGTTGTGCATTCAGTTGTGCCCCCTCAAAGTTCATATGTTGAAATCTCAGGGTCATTGCAAATATACAATAATTAGTTACTTAAGATAAGATCATAATGGAGTAGGGTGGACCCCCAATCCAATGCCACTGCTCTCCTTATAAAAAGAGGACATTTGGACACAGATCTACACAGATGGAGAATGCCATGTGAACATAAAGGCAGAGATCAGGATGATGTTCTATATGCCAAGGAATGCCATAGATTGCCAGGAAACTCCCAGAAGCTAGGGAGAGGCATGGAACGGATTCTCCCTCACAGCCCTCAGAAGGGACCAACCTGCTGACATTTCAGTCTCAGAATCAAAACTCTAGCCTCCAGGACTGTGAGACAAAAACTTTCTGTTGTTTAATTAAGCCACTTAATGAGTGGTACTTTTTCATGCAGCCCTCTCAAATGTATGCAGAGACATTTCTTTCTTTCTTTCTTTCTTTCTTTCTTTCTTTCTTTCTTTCTTTCTTTCTTTCTTTCTTTCTTTCTTTCTTTCTTTCTGATATTCCAATGGAAAGAATTCTCTTTTTTATTTAACTTTTCCTTTTCTCCTCAGACAATCCTTGGGATCTCTTGGGACCTCTCTTTGTAATCAATCCTTGAAGGGATATTCTCTATGATACATTCTTGAGATGGTTCTTGTTTTATTTATACTTTAAAACCAAAATGTTATTAATGGCCTTCCTCTGGGTGATTGCATTGGAAAGGTTTAATGGATCACAATTCAAAGTGTGATTCAACATTCATTTATCTCCTTATTTATTCTACTGGATTGGCAAAGAGTGTGTGAAAATGAACTGCGATGGAGATTTTATGGTTTTGGTGAAACATTTATATTCAGAACTAAAATATAACATTTAGTTTCAATGCCATCCCCTTCCTATTTAAAGCATGTAACAGGGTTTAGTTACCTTCCACTTAAATCGAACAAAGAGTGTGTTCTCAAAGAACATAGAGAAATGTGAAGAAAGAAGTTTGTGATGAGTACTGTTTTAGATCACAGGGAGCTAGATACAATTTGGAAGGAATGAGAAATAGAAGTTAAAAAGTGGAATATTACTGCCCTTTAGTCCAAGAAAGGATATCTGTCCTTTTTAGAGAGCAGTATGACTGAAAGAGGGGTTCAGCCAGTGGCCACGCTCCTTAGAGCAATACCAGAAACAACCTGGACTTCCGTGGCAGTGAGTGCCTTGCCAGGCCACAGACCATTTTGGTCTGTTTTCATATGGATGCTTTAACCATGCATAGAGAGTTGCATTAGAGGAGATTAAGTGATAATGCACCCATCTTTGTTATAATTCAACCTAATTCAAGCCACATTGATCAAACATTGCTATGTGGCATGTTCTGTGCTCATTGTGCAAAGATGAATAAGGTTTGGACCCTGCCTTATTCACAGTCCGCTGAGGGAGGTCAAAAAGTCTTCATGTAGTATATCAGACTTGCAATATAGCAAAAACAAAGATCAAGTCATGTTCTTTTTGGTATACCCATAGTGCTTTACATACGGTAGATCTTTGGTAAAAATTAGATAATATAGATACTAGCAAGGTGGCTATAGAGACCGCCAACATAAAGAAACAATTTTACCAGGAGACATTAAGGGGAGGCAGATAAAAGAAGCTATTATTAGATTGGGACTTAAAAGCTATCTAAAACTTCACCTGGTTAAAAGAAAAAGTGGGGAAAAAAAGCACTCCTGGTTGAGAGACTAAAATTAGGCAAGAAAGCATGACTTGATTAAAACAAAAGTAATAATAGCATTGACTAAACTCATAATTCATTCTGGGTGTTTTACACAATTCATTTTATGCTGACAACTGTACCGTGGGGAGAGTGTTACTGTGCTTAGTACATATATGAAAACGTGATGGTCACGTAGCTGCCAAACATCAGGACCAGAATTTAAACCATTACTCTTCACTGGACAACGTTCCTTGGGGAAAAAAGGTGGAGCAGGGAAGATCCTGATGGTTTTTAATCAGAGGAATAGCATGTTTGGGTTTATTTTCAGCCAAGAGGAACAAAGATTGGAAGGTGGCAGCTTTCCGCCAAGATTACCTAAACCCAAGTCAACGATCAAGTTAGAAAACATACCTCTTTGAGGGTCTGATTCAGTTGAACTGGTTTGAAGGTAGGTAGTACGTTTGTAAGTTCTGAACTTACAAGCTTTCAGTACCGTCGAATGTAGAGACAATCAGTAATAAATTTATATATCCAATATTTGTATTTTAAATTAGTGGACCCCCATGCACATTTGGAAAGAGGATTTTTAATATGCCTTGCCTGTTTTATGCCTTTTTCTTTCAGGCAGCCAAATACATAACGGTTCTGCATTAGAGCTCACTTTGGTATAATAAATGGCTTCATGCTATCTTAAGAAATAAAGTATTTTGCATGCAGACAATTGAACAACAATAAAGTAATTGAAAAAAATAAAGTGTTACACCTTTGGTATTATTTAGAAAAATTACTTTGGCTATTAGCATACAACTTGTTTTCATGCTCTCTTCAGAATCTTTAGGGCACAGGTGTCAAACACAAGGCGGGCAGGCTGAATCCGGCCCTCCATCTTGCTTCTACCTGGCTGCAGTGCTGAGCTCTTGCTTGACTGTTAAGGAGCAGTTACATTTATACAGTCCTAAGATTACATTCGTCCCTTTGAGGGTAACCAGGAGGCTGATGTGGCCCCTGGCGAAAATGAGTTTGACACCCTTACTTTAGGGACTAATACCTCATTCAAATTTAGAGGGTGGAAGATAAGGCAGCTGTTCAGTGCTTTATTTATCTAGCTCCACCAAGAGTTTGTTGTATCTGCAAATATCATTTATAAATATTTAAAAGATTGCTATTGTCTTTTGCTAGCAATCAACCCTGAAGGAGGACAAGAAATAATTAAAACAAGAGATTTAGAAAAAAATCATTTTAAAAGGTGGATTGGTTTAATAAAGGTCCATGTGTACTCCACCAGTATGGGAGGTTTTTAGTTTAATGTACTTTTATTGAGCTCTCACAAGTGACCTTGCACTATATTTTTAGATGGGAGGTTTATGTTGGGTGGTGTCACAAAACAGAAAATATAGGACAAATGGCAGCTGCTCAAAATCTGTGAGCAAAAAGGCTGACATTCTCTGAGAAGTCCACTCAGTAAGTTGCAGCCCCAGCCATAACAAGGACAGAAACTGTTATGGCAAAACGAATGGGAAGGCTCTTGTTATTTGATGACCATGTTTTCTTAGAACTTCATTAAAAACACTTCTTACTCTTTCAGTTTTCAAGGAGATGGTATGAATATTATCAAAATCATTATGATTTCAGAAGTTGATCCATTCCCAAGTAGTAACTGAATTTCCCAATAAAATAATCCCAGAGTAAACATCTCTTGTTGCCTGATGCATTCCACAAAGCATCTTTAGAGACTTTTAACATTGTATTCCAAGGCCCTTGATGAAATAGCCATGGATAGTGTTGAAATCAGTTCATTTGGGTGATGGCCTGAAAAATAATCACAGTGTAGAATGCAGAATTCCTGGGCATGAGTGTTTCCACGATAATAATAGTCATCTTCATTCTTCCAGGGTAGTTTATTGCTTTAGTCTATTTGCTATAAAACTGCTCTAGCTATGGCTCTCTACCCAACTCCCAAATTCCCAGAAGTATTCACTCAAAGAAATTCAAAATTATTCAATTTTTTATATTAACATTATAGCATAGGGTCTACAGGTATTCTGCTTATGTTACCCTGATTAAGTTTGAAGGAAGCAGTCTCTGAAAAATGATAAACTATATAAGAAGAGATCCCTCTCATGAATCATCCTGAGGAGAAATTTTCTTATCCTGCCTTTATATTGTGGTCAATAGAATCCTGTAAAAAGAGTTATCTAATTCATGCAAGTTCAGATACTGTTGATTAAAAAGTAGTGTGGGTAGGCTTTCAAAATTTCATAGAAATTTTTAAAAGGCTAAAATAATATTGTGAAATATTCTACTTTTAACCTGAACATACATATATAATATATACAATAGCTATAGGTAATATATAAAGGCATCACTGGCATGTGAGTCTATCAATCACTGTCAATCCCACCTCAAAAGAGAAGATAAAATACTTAGCAAAGAAGTAGAAGAGGTCTTTCCACCTTTCCAGGTTTGGGTCAGAGTCTTCTCCATCATCTCCCATGATGTTATGCAACAGCATTATTCTATGTAAATGCCATTACTATCTGCAAATATCCAATACCCAGTATTGAATCCCTCTAAAAACTAATTTAATAAAGATACATCTTTGAGAGACTGTGGTCCCAGAATAACATCAAACCAAACTGAAAATTTGTCTCTACACTTGGAATGGAATTACAATTTTTCTTATTGAAACTGCTGTGCACCTTATATTTGCGCCTTCTGGGGATGTCTCATTAATGAGATAAATATGCCTATGAGGCATATTTTACATTAAGTGGGGCAATAGGAACACCAACAAGCAGGCCCTAAAATGCTGCCAGTATATTTATTTTAAAACAATGACTCTAAAACCCCAGAGGTGCCATCTTTGCATAATAGTGGTCTTGGGACAAAGCTTATCCATCCTGGAGTTTTCATAACTACTGAAAGCAAGACATTTCCATTAATCATGCAAACCAGTACTAAGCTTGTGCATGCATGCTCACAATTTAAAGTTTTATATAAATTTATGTGCAAATTAAGTGCAGCCCTCAGGCTTCTGGCAAGTTGCCATTGTACCCCTTGGAAGTATAGAACTTGAGTGGCTCAGAATTATAGCTTTTTCCACTGAGGGCTGCTTCATTGACTTTCGCTTTTTTGTGGTCTGCTGGGGACTTGATGCCTGACTCTAAAATGTACATTTATGTTCTTATCTCTTCACTTGGGAGACCCAATGAATAAATTATTTAAGTTTGGAGGAAATATTTTGTGCTCATTTTTTCATTCCCAAGACTTTCTGTTAAGCTCATTGAAAACCTTGATTTGCAAATGATTATGTGAACAGAGTAGTAAAGAGGTAGACAAGTTCTTTTGCTTTTAGCTGCTTCCTGTTTAAACTTACCTTTTAAAATGGTTGACCTTGTGAACATAAAATTGGTCTTCACTTATTCAAAGATCACTTACCCAGCAAACTCTGCTAGCTGATTTCCAAATACCTGGAAGAATGCCTACAAAAACAGTCAAAATTGATTTTGCAGTCTCTGTACCAGAGATCATGCACTACACCCATAAAAGAAAGTTTCTGACAATCAATAAAAGCCCATTGTATGCATACTTTATCTTTAATTCCAATATATTTAATGAGTTTGTTTCCTGATCCACATCAATTTGGATAGGACATCTCAGAATAAACTGTTTTGTATCTAGGCTGGGTTGCCTGACTGTAAGAAGCAGTAACACTTGACAATCTGATAATACATGGGAGAGGAAAAACCAAAACCAAAACCAAAAGCAAAACCAAACCAAAAAAAAAAAAAAAACTGGCTTAAGAATGTCAGTCTGAAGACATTTTCTATGTTGTCAAAAGCTCCATTCACTTCTACAGCCCATGAGATTATCATGGCTTTACTACACAACAAAAATATGGCTTAATTCATTCAACACACAGGTATTAAGAACTTAATACATGCCCGGAGTTGGGGAAGCAAAGACAAGTAAAAAGTAGTTCACATCCTTGAAAATATTGCAGTTCAGCTGGGAAAGCAGAAACATGGGCCATTATGATAGAGACAGAAATGCTGCATATAAAGAAAAAAAATGAGACCATAGAGAGAGAAAAAAACTGATTTCTCTTGAAGGCTTAATGGATAAATACCAGTTGAAATTGTGCTGAAAAGCTAATCAGAAGCTTTCCAAATTGATAATGGAGAAATGGATATAATAGAAAGAAAGAACACTACATGCAAAGCCATACAGTAATAAAAGAGCATGTTGGGTATAGCAGGCAGAGTTCTCAGACGGCCCCCAAATTCCCACCCCTGCTGAGCATGCCTGGTGTAACCCCTTCCCTTGAATGTGAACAGAACATACCTGTAAATATGATGGGGTATCACTGACATGTATATGTTGTATTATATATCAAAAGACATTTTATAGATGGGATTAAGGTCTCTAGTCAGTTGACTTATACTTTGTCAAAATGGACACTATCTTGGTGAGTCTAGCCTAATCAGGTGAGCCCTTAAAAGAGATGATGAGATTCAAAGAGAGGGAGAGATCCTCCTGCTGGCCTGGAAGTAGCAAAGTGCCATCCTGTGGATAGGTCCTCTCTTAGGGATGTGACAGCCACTTCTAGGAGCTGAGAGTGGCCCCTAGTTATAGTCCCTGTAACAGCTTATGAAAAACAGCTACCTCAGTCATATGGCTGCAAGAACATAGATTCCACAAACAATCTGAAGGAATAAGAACCTGAATTTCTCCCTGGTAAACCTCTCATATAAAGGTGCAGGTGCCTGATACCTTGATTTCACTTTAATGAGACCCTGGCTGGAGGACCCAACTAAAATGTGCCAGAGTCCTGATTCACAGAGACTGTGAGATGATAAAAAATAACAAATTGTCATTTTAAACAGCTAAATTTCTCATAACTGTTTATATACCACTAAAAGTTAATACAGAATTCTTGGGGAGCGGAAGTTTAAAATTTATGGATCTTGAGGTAGATGGACAGACAGTAGGAGAAATATAAACAAGGGAAAAACTAATTAAGGATCTGACACATAATGAAAAGAAGCCTGGTTTTATCCTGCAGGTCACAGGAAATCATTAAAAAATAGTTATTGTAAAGGGTGTAAAGGGTACCTATAACAGGTTTGTATTTTAGGGAGTTAGTGTTGGCCCAAGGGACAAAGAGGGATTGAGCTGGAGAGATGATGGCTGAAGGGAATCAGACTGTTCTAGAAATTGTCGTAGTACATGGTTATAAAAGTTAATTGAAAGGCAATGACAATAGTGAGGAGGCAAAAGGAGAAGATTAGCAAAACATTTTGAGGGCAAGATCAACATGATGACCAATGTGAGAACAACATGAAAGAAAAAGATCAACAAAGAACGATTTAAACTTCTTTGCCTTGGTGATGTGAGAAGAAGGGAAGATCAATGATTAGAGAGAGGAGTTTCTTTGGGTTTTGAAAATGGCATGCTTTAACTGCTTGCAGGATTGCTAAGTGATTAAGAGGCTGCTACCCAGAGTAGGTTACAAATACAGTGCTGACCTGTAGAACAAAGGGGAGGCTGGAGATTTATTTGGGGAGTTATCAGTAGACCTGAAGGCATGGGAATGAATGAGACTAGTTAAGAAGAATCTGTACTCTGAACAGATGAAGGCAGATTACACTTTAGGGAATTTCAGTATTTAAGTATAATTAGAAGAGGAGCAGAGAATGGAAATAAGGAATTATTATGATTATAGGAGCAAAATCTGGAGAAATGCTATCATGGAATAGAAGGAGGAGAAGTTCTCAGAGAAATAAAGATTAAGTATTGTCAAATGGCAAGTACAGGGAGTATTAAGGAAAAATCTTTTAATTTAGCAATAAATTCACCCTACCTAATAAAAGCAGTTTGGCCTTAGTAAGAGGGTTTCAAGGGAATGGTGAGTGTTGAAACCACATTGTGGTGGATTTTAGGAATGAGTGGAAGTGAGACATAATGGACCACAAGGAACTTCTTTCAAGTAACTAGGCAACAAGAAAAGAAGAAAATTAAGAAAAAAGAACATTATTAGAAAAGTACAAAGACAACCCATAGAGTGGGAGAACATATTTGCAAATCATATACCTGTAAAGAGACTAGATAGATAGATAGATAGATATGCATAAGAACCCTTATAACCTAATAATGATATGTAATATAAGGTACCCTTACAACTTAATAGTAAAAATAACCCAACTAAAACTTGGCAAAGGATCTACATAGAAGTTCTCAAGAGAAGATATACAAATGGCCAATAACACGTAAGAAGATTTTCAACATCATTAGCCAGCATGGAAATGCAAATAAGAAACACAGTAAGATACCCTCTCATACCACTAGAATGGCTAGTATCAAAGAGTCAGATAGCAAGTGTTAGCAAGGATGTATAGAAATTGAGACCCTCGTGTACTGCAGGAAGGGATGCAAAATGACATACAGCCACTTTTGAAAACAATCTGGCAGTTCCTTGAACAATGAAATATAGAATTGCCATACAACCCAGCCATTTCAGTCCTATGTGTATACTCAAGAGAAATGAAAACATATGTCCACATGGACATTTGTACACATCTGTTTACAGCAGCATTATTCAAAAGAGTGAAAGGTAGAAATCATCCAAATATTCATTAATGGACTTAGGGATTTAAAAAACCTGGTATATCTACACGATGGAGTATTTTTTAATCATAAAAATTAAATTATTGATATAAGCAACAACATGGATGAACCTTGAAAACAGTTTGCTAAGTGAAACAACCCAGTCACCAAAAAACCTTGTACTGTATGATTCCACTGATAGGAAATCCAGAATAGAGGCATCTAGATCAGTGCCTCTATTGGACTACAGGGGGTGGGGCTGACACGAAAGGGTGGGAAGGATGGTAGCTCAAGAGTATGATTTTTAAGAGTTCTGAAATTGACTGTGGTGATAGTTGCACACACCTGTGAGCATAATAAAATCATTACATTGTATACTTTAAACAGATGAATGGTATGGTATGTGAATATATCTCAATAAAGCTGTTTTTAAAAAGCAAGTAAAGGGAGAACTTCAAGGTAGATAGGGTCAAAAGAAACATTTCTTTTAGCTTGTGAGAGGTTCCAGTACATTTGCACTTTTGAAGCAAGGAGTTGAGGGCTATTCACAGTGATTGATGCTCCGGATGATAACTCTGAATCATCAGAAAAGGTCAAATCCTGTTCAATATGTAATATCTTTTAGAAAAAGTTCCAGCAAAAATATTTAAATGAAATATACTCCTTTGAACTTGAAACACATCTTCTTTTATTGGAAAATTAATCTGTGAAGAATAACATTCCCTCTTTGATGAATGACAAATGAGGTGTTACTCTAAGTAGAGGAACAATGGTTACCAAAAAAGTGTCTTTTTAAAAATTATTTATTATTTCTAAAGTCTTGAGGCAATTTTTGGGCTATGAAAAAAGAAAAGGAAAAATCTACAAATCTCATGATTCCCATAGAATTGTTCATAAGATCTGTGCTACCCTTTAGCTGTCTGGCTGCTTAGTAGTAAAGGTTGTATCATCAGGCCACACACCTGTCACTCTGCTCTGGAGTAAGAACGAAAGGGCCCTTGCGCTCAGCTATGGAGCTGATCAGTGTTTACCGGGCAAGAGTTCTGGTACTCTTTGTATTTCAGCCAAAATGTTTGCTGTCACCATTTTGTTTCTCTTTTGAACCTGTGTTTAGCATTATTATTGCTTTCATTTATTTGTTCTTTTTTTTTTTTTTTTTTTTTTTTTTTTTTTTTTTTTTTTTTTTTTTTTTTTTTTTTTTTTTTTTTTTACAAAGTACTTCGTTACTCTTCAATGCCTGCCCTTGTAGCATGTCACCTGGCTATTAAAAACAGATTGTTCAAGTCTTGCTGGCAAAACCCCAGGGGATCTATATGGATTTATTTGCTTTACAATTTATTAAAATACTCTGGGTACAGATTTATTTTGCTTGTTCAATATATTTTGTTGCTGTTCTTGTTTCACCTGCTACTAAGTAGACACTGAAACGGGGAAGGTTTTTGCTTTGTTTTGTTTTGTTTTGTTTACTACCAGTTTCCCTCAGAATTGTTTGAAAGTGCCTAAATATTTTTCATTGGAATGACCCGCCGCAAACAACCCACCACCCTCAGGAGGCGGGTCACTCACACAAGGTAGCCAGATGTGCTGGGTGAAGAGCAAATATTCAGCATCCTTAAGGAAGGGCGAGACTACTTCGGAACTTGGCAAAAACTCAGCCCATTAAGAAAAGAGACCGACTTCCCATCTCTCTGCTGATGACCAGGGAAAACGGTCTGCTGGATTCCGAATGTGAGAAAAGGCAGCTGAGCAGCCTCCTGTTGATGGAATAAGCCAGGCAAAACAACTCGTCCAGTGCTGTGAGGATGAGCCAGATCGGAGCGTCCTGTGAAAGGAAGTCCGACAGGGGCAGGGATTCATTTCTGGGAAGAACATAATGAGAGCAAACTGCATAATAAATAAAGGCTATTTTTTTCCCCTTGATTTGGATTTGACCTTCAATGGGGATAGCAAGTGGTTTTTTAAACAGAAAGGAAGTGTCTCTGGTTTAGTATAAGTGATGTTTCTATTTCGTACCTATTTAATGAAGAAGGCTCCAGAAACAAAAAATATCTTAAGTCTGTTCAGCAATTTCCTCAAGTGTGAAAATCAGACTATTTTGCTTTTCCTCCAAAACTTACCACGTATTTTTTTCTCCTACCTTTCTATCCTGAGACCAAAATCTCCAAATAAGTGCCTTCTACTGTCTTCAGAGGTCAGAACAGTGGAGAAGAACTAACAGAGGCCTGAATTCTTTAAAAAATGTTGCTGTCCAAAGGCACGGATTCATTGCCTGCATCTACATGCCCTCAATACATTCATGAGAATGGAAAAATGTAGACTTCGGTCTCCGAAAACTTGAGTTTGAACCCCATTTTTTCACTTAGTAGCTGACTAATCGTTAGCCTCCTTAAGCCTCTATCACCTTATCTTTACCTCTCTGTTTCCTCATCTATAAATTGGAGATACTAATACTCCATTGTCTAATATTGTTTGACAATCAACTAAAATACATGCAAAAGCTCTTTGTAGAGTGTAAAACATAACACTTAGGTTAATTAGAAAATATCTTCGAATGTTTTTCATCTAACTTTACAAAGCCAGGGTTTGATGCATGGGTATATGATTCCAAAGTTTGTTTTTTCTAAAATTGCCTTGTTAGTCAATTGCAAATAAATAGATACTCATAAAAATATTTAACAATAACATGTATAAAGTATTTCCAATTTGCAAGTCATTTTCCTTTAAGAGATATCAAACGTAGACACTGTTTTCAAGGAGCATATAGTTTATTATGGAAGGCAAGGTATGATACAAATATCTTCCTTCATGAGTTACAAAATGATGACTCTTAAGAGGCGTTCATTCAACTATTTGTTTGATAATTACCTACTGACCATCTACAATGTGACAAGTACTATACTAGATCCTGCGGGCAGAACAATAAGCAAAAATAGTCTTGGGTTTTGCCCTTTTGAATCTTATTGTCTGGAGGAGAAGAAAGCTATTGATAAAATAAATGAAACAGCACAATATTTATAAGGGCTACACAGTAGAGATATTTATAAAGTGCAAGATTATTCAGAGACTACTTTGAATGGAAGGCATAGAGGGCTGCTTTAAAGGTAAGTGTTCATGGCTGCTCGACTTTTGAAGACCGATAAGATTTGGATCTGCTGGACAGAATGGACCATTGTCTCAGATAGAGAACTCAGAGAGCATGCACCAAGGAACAGGGCTAGTGATATGAGTATTCAAAAGCATTTGGAGGAATTGAAAGTAAATGCATTGGCCTAATATAAGGGAAGAGGATTAGCAAAATAGTAATTGACAGGTATGTTGAAGCCATACTGTGAGAGTTTTGAATGTCAGGTTAAAGAGTTTGGATATTATTCTGTGATCCATAAAGAATTTCTGGAGGTTTATAAATAGCAGGGACATGTCCAAGTCTATGCTCAGTGTAATAATCTGCCAGGACTATGGCAGCCTAGGTATTGGGTAGCGAGGTGATTAGAAGAAGAGACACCATTTAAGAAACTACTTCAGCAATGAGCTTCTTGAGGACTGAGACAAAGAGGGTCCAACTCAGGCAGTTAGAAATGAGAACACCATGGACAAAAAGATGCAAAGGGTGCAGCTGTCAAAATATTGACCAATTTTCATTGTAGATGACAAGGACAATAAGATTTATTAAATAAATATACGGAAATTTAAAAAATCCTGTAAATCGGCATTACTGTTTTTATTGCAGATGGAATCCTTATACTAGGCATTGCATATATGTCAACATACAACTTTTGGACTTCAATTTGTTTATTAAATAAGATGAATGTAATCACATAAATAAGACAATGATAATGAGTGTATTCAATAAAGCAAACAGATACATTGGGTTCCTTTGTGGAAAATGGCTGTCCTAAATTCACCTATTCAATAGAGAGTGTCAAAGACAGATAGAAGCTTAGTGACCTAAGTGAGCAGTGGGTTTTGCAAGTTAGGAAGCTGAAGTCCAGAGAGATTAAATGACTCAAGTGAGGCCAAGCAAGAAAGAAGAGCAGAGTCCAGATGTCCTCTTTCCCAGGCCAGGACTCTTTTGCCACTTCATGGAGTCTCTTACTTTGAGAACTGATGTTTACTTGGGAAAATGATATCCTCGTTGCAGCTGGGCTTGCCCAACCCATAACAGCCTTGCACTGTTCAACAAAGTCAGTGATTCCTTCTCTGCAAGAAAACAGCTGGATGGAGGCTATTGCCGCTAGGGCTCTAGACAGATGCTCTGTTTTGCCCATCCTAGGTTCTGTCCTATGCCTGAGAAAATTAAATAACTGATGGGAAAAGCTACTGTGAACTGAGAAGCCACTCAAAAAAGACCTCACTCCAAGGGGAAAAAAAGAAGCCAAAATGTATTCATGTCGATTAAGTTGCATAAACCAGGTCTGGGAAAGAACATAATATTGACCATGGTGGTCTCATCACTATTGTTTCCCATTTGAGTCGCTGGGTGAGGAGACTATACCAAAGAGCAAATAAAACGTAAAAACTACAGTTTCTAGACCTTCTGTGTGAATGTGAAAGTGCAAGGTGAAAATGATGGAGATGCCAGCAGAACTGGCATTGGTGGCCTACAGGGCAGAGGGCTGCCTGCAGGGGCAGCGTTAGTGTGTGCTGTGCTGGTCAGGTGCCAGCACCTAGCTGCAAACACCTGCTTTCGTGGTTTTGGGCACTGCCATTATCAATACAGGAATCGGCAGCATCAGGATCAGAAAATATGCCTCCACTTGGTATCTGGTCGCTTCACTGTCACTTTTACTTTGGCAGCCTGGTGGAGAACAAGTGGATACAAATAATGAAATACCAAGGGTATTCGTGGGAGCCATCTAGGGGATTCCCAGCATTCCTAGTGTGGAAATTGAGAGGGAAGACTCTCCTACAGAATGAGGTGAGGATGAGCAGATAAATTCTCTTATTACCTAACACTTCTTCTACAGCAAAATACAAAAAATAACTTAAACCAATTATTTTATAACAATGTTTGTTCTTTAAGATAGTCTCAGCCTCTGGAATATTACTGGGGGCTTGGTCAGCTGTTGGATTTGTATTACTGAATGATCACAGTTTCTGTAGAAACAGACCACTGATAAATTGACTCTTTTGTCATAAGTATTTTGAGCTTCTTAGAATCTGGGTGACTCATTGTCATCCATCAATGTTTTCTCAACTTTTAATGGAGATAAAATACATATCTACCTGAGGTATTGTGTGGATATCCTAATTGTCTCCAAGAAAAACATGGGTGATGTCAGTGAGCCTCTGGGAGCATCCATTCATACAACACGGCACTAGCTTCTCAGACACAGTTGACTGGTTCAGAATATGGGCCCATAACCTAAGTTAAGCCAATGGAATAGTCTCTCTAAACAATTTCACTTGGAATGACATGATTTGGGGCTTAGTTTTGGCTTATCTCTTAATAGTTATCACTCAGGCATAGTGAGCTGATCTGTTTGCCACCAATTGGACTGGAATACAGAGAAAATTTGTCTGTGGAGTCTGATAAGGGTGAGGCTGACAAGTACCAGAAGAAGACCCAAGAGGCAGAAAGAGATTCCAGCTTTCCATCCCCTGGTTCTCTCTCCTCCTGGGAGCCAGTGCATTTTTTGATTGTGGTGCTGCAAAACATCTCTATGTTCTATCATTTTACCTCTCAAAAAAAACTTTCATGTGTTCTGTTTTTCCAAAGAAATGGGTGAGTAACATTGTTCAGTGCAAAACGGTACAAAGGGAACACTATTGTTCCAAATATTGGCAGTGTGGTTGGTGAAACAGAAGGGCCAAACGCAGACAAAGTGTAACAGAGTGGGAAATGCCTAGCTGGGGGTGACAGCCATGCATTTGACCTGAATTTGAATCCCGGGATGCCACAGGTGGCATGCCTTGTGATATTATTTCCTATCTAAATAAAATGTGTACCATATCTTGGTTAAAAGTAGAAATGAATTTCTGATAACATGATTTTGATGCAATCTCTCATCTTTCATGGCTCCTCCTGTAAATCTACAGATCGGTCTCAGAGGGTTCCCTTGCTCTAACTCTCACCTTACTGTTGCTTTCATAGGGTAATTGGGTCTGTTAGGATCTTTTTTTTAATTCTTGAGATTCTCTAAAGATGCTAATGAGGCTGGTCAATAATTCAGCTTTGAGTCTTTTAAATTAGTTCTCCAATTGAAATTTAGAGCCAAGTGGAATTCATTAGCACCTGTTAGCTATGTAGTTGCCTTATCAGTGACATGGGATTTAGTTCATAAGGTTTCAGAGAAAAACAATAAAATAATGGAATAAAGGCAATTCTCTCTCCAACTTATTTTGATATTGAATGGTAACCCCATGCTTCCCAGTAGTTGAGAAAAAAACCCACCATATGTAAAAGGGGTTTTGAAATACTAATATAATGACTGATTAATGAGTGATCTGATTAGGTTAATAAACTTGGGAATGAGTTCAAAAAAGCAAAGAGAAGAAATGTGTTTTAAAGAAACTGGGTTAGTGAAAAGGAGGGAAGGTGGGTAGCAACGTTCTGAGCCTACAGAGCAGCCACTGTAAGAAACACATCCCACACACAGGCTGAGGAAGCCTGATTTCACCTTCGTGTAGAACTTTCTCAAGCAAGTATCTCTTATCACCTCTGTAATATCCTTCCCCTTTCTACTCTACTGGAAATGTAGAGCACAGAGCTCTTATCCACTATCTAAATACAGCCAAATAAATAGACTAAATAAAAGTACCACAAGGCAGTCATTTTCATAATTAAGGGAAGAAAAAGCCACTGGATAAGACAATTCCAACAGCGGAAGAATGAAGATCTGTGAACTGAAACACTAGAAAAGTCTTGGGTTGCTTTTCTTTTTTTTTTATAAGCCTAACCAAAGATTATAGTGTTGCACTTTTATAGAATGGTTTTGTTCATTCATTCCATAGAGTCGCCAACTCCCAAAATGCAGGCATTATGGTGCATGCTGAAAATACAAAATAAGTCAGATATGTTCCCTCACTTCAAGGACTTAATGATCTTAGGCAGGAGATTTTCATGTAAGCAATTTAATACAATAATCATATGGCAAGGATTGGTAATATAGTACAGAAAATTATAATGTTATTTCAAAGGGAGTCACTATCAGTTCAGCTCAGAGGTATCCGTATCATTTCATAGAGGTGTGAACAACTGAGTTATAATTTGAGAGAGGAGCAGGAGCTTACCAGCTGGAAGAGGGAGGGTATCTTTTCTGGCAATGAAAAGGGCTTAGAAGAGGCAAACACATGGATGAGTGTAATGTGATATGGCAAAGGTATGGCTGAGGTGTGGTGTGTATGGGGGTATAAATGGAGGATGGTAAATGGAATTGAAGCATAGCTTAGCACTGGATCATGAAAGGATTTTTCTGCTGTCTTCCATATATTAAGAATTTTGGACTTTATGTTTTATGGATTAGGTTTTACTGCCTGGTTTTATTTGCACACTTCTCTGTAGTAAAGAAACTTGAAAAAATGTGTCTTCAAAGGTTATCTCTTATACAACATATAGACTGGATTAGAAAGAAGATAGGAGGTGATAGAAAATACAAGTTCACTGTAGTAATCTTAGAAGAGAAATAACTAGAGCTTGAACTAATGTTGTGGCAGAATAGGTAAAGAAAAGAAAGATGGAACTGGAGAGTAATAAGTGAAATAAGCCAGATGGTGAAAGACATACCATAATATCTCACCTATAAGTGGAACCTAATCAACAAAACAATCAAGCAAAACAGAACCAGAGACATGGAAATAAAGAACAAACTGACAGTGACAGAAGGGGAGGGGGGAGAGGGGAATGGGGGAAAGAAGGGGAAAGGTCAAGTCAGGAACATGCATACAGGACCCATGCACAAAGACAAGGGGTGGGGGAGGATTGAATGTGGGAGGTGGGGGTGGGTAGGGTAGGGAAGAGTAATGGGGAAAAAATAAGGACAACTATAATTGAACAATGATAAAAAAGAAATTAAAACATATGGATGGATTTTAAAAAGAGAATACAATAAAATTGGTCTATAAATTTAAAAAAGAGAGAAGAAGGATTCAAGATATACTGGTGAGGTACAATGAATAAGAATTGGTGAGTGGTTGGATCTGAATGCTGAGGGGTGAAAAAATTCATAACTAGCCCAAAGATTTCTCCCCTAACCAACTGGATAATGCATTCATTCCTCTGGCATACAGAAAGGAAGCAAATTGCAAGAGAATGCAGTAGGTGCAGTTTTGAACACCTTGAATTAGAGGTTTGTGGAGGGTGGTCAGATGACCTGTCTTCTAGGCAGCTAGATATATGGGACTAGAACTGGGAAAGTCAGAGGACCAGAAATAGTTTGGCGGTCACCGGAATATGGGGGGAAATTGAAGTCACAGGTGTGCATAAGACCACCTGGCAAGAGCATGGGGAGAGGGGAAAAATGTCCTCTGCAGGTGTGAGCGGAAAGCTAGGAAGGACGTGGAAGAAAAGGAGTCACAGTGACAGAAGAACCAGAAAAGAGCTGAGGCAAAAGTAGTTTCCAGGAGGAGGGAGCAGTCAATGGCTTTGAATTACTCAGAGTGTAAAATACTGAGTGTATTTTTTGAACTTGGTGATCTCAGTAAATTCAGTTTCATGGTAGTGATGAGGCAAAAAAACCAGGTTACAGAGGATCGAAGAGTGAATGGAGGAAGGAGGGAAGCAAGAGTTAGTGATCTGCAGCTCACTGAGGAGAGAGCAGGATCCAGGAAGCAGTGCATTTGAAAGGGGAGAGAGGCATGTTTACAGACTTAGGACAAAGCCCAGAGGAGGGAGGGTCACCGAAGATTCAGGAGAGAGTAGAGATATTGAGTCCCCTCTGTATACACACATGCTTATAAATTATATCTTTCAGCCTAAACTGCAGCTTTGCAAGGAACCTGAACAGTAGCCAAATAAAAGTGATATTAACCTATAGCAAGATCTACCTGGGTGGGGATAGTGTGCTTTGTTTTTAAAACCAAAACAAAAATAATTGCGAACTCATGAACCATTTAAAGTTCTTTTTTATTCCTCCACAAACTATTCCAGTTAACAGGGGAAAAATAAAGTTTCTAAATAAAGTCTTCCCCTAGGATTGCATTTTTGACTTGCCAAGCCAAACGAACCAAATCTTTTGTTTCTCTAGCAATCTTGCTTCCCAAGAAAAATACACCTGCAAGTATCAGGGGCCAGGTTTTCATACCCCTAGCCAATTTTTTTCACCCCTAGAACAACGTTAGAGGGCACTTCTCCATTGTGTTATGCTATCCTTCAGCCAAGAAGGTTAAAAAATGTAAGTTAAAGCAATCAAATCACCGTCTCTATTTTGGAGGTGAAGTAATTGCCCCTCATTTGCTCCTGAGGATGCTCAGGCTATGAAGTGATCCCTTCAGTGTATTCCAAGGATATATAGTTTGAGGGTTCTTGACAGTTCTGGCCCAGTAGCATGCAAGTTACCATGTGTTAGTGCTTGTGATAATAGCTATTGTCTGTACCATCTAATTATCTCGTCTGGCATTCTACAATCAGTCATTCTTCCGTGGCTTGATGAGAAGGAAACTCTTCATATTTTATGTGCATCGTGGAGACAATAATTCCCTAAGTGCAAAACCCAGACACTTTATGTGCAGTTCTGGCATGCAGGCAGGCTTTGTAAAATTCCAAACCATGGAAACTTTACCCAGTGTATTTTATTTTGGATCTTTGAGGGTTTTTTTTTTTAAATTGAACTAAAAGATGGTAGTTCTTGAGATTATTCTGGTATCTAGAAGTCCTGATATACCCAAGTGTGGGTAGTTGGTGATTAGTTTCTGTACTTAATAAAAGAAAAAAAGGGGAGTTGATTTTTGAATGTTTACTATATGCTAGGTACCATGAAAATTGCATCATGTGCCTTATTCTCACAACAATCCTGAGATATATATCTATAGATGAATAAAGAAATAGATAAATAGCTTGACAGAGATAGATAGATAGATATAAATTATCTCCATTATATGCATCTAGAAATTACGGCTTAGGTTAAACAGTTGTTTTCAGATATCACAACTAGTGAAAGGCAGAGCTCACAGGTAAACTCCCTGGCTGCCTGAAAACTTCTAGTACTCTCTTTCAGTGTCATTTTAAGGTATTTGATTCCCCAAGGAACCAAAATATTGATTCTGTACAGGAGTAGTAAATATTAAGAAAGAACCACCAATAGATCCTATTACTCATTGTGTGAAGTACAAATGCCTCAAGAAGCTCCCTAGATCCTCTTCAATACAATTTTCCATTCCTTTTTAGGCTGCTTTGGCTGCCACATGCTCGGTCAGTTCACTGACTCTGACATAAGCCATGTACAAAGATACATTTGGAATGCCTTCTCTTCCTCTACCCACATCCTCCCTTCTAAACTCACTCCACCTCCCTCTTTTTCCAGGATGCCAGCTATGAGTGAACAAGCCTTCAATAAACTTTTCTTCCTCTTCTCTCTTGTCTTATAGAGAGCTGCAGTTCAATTTATATAAACTGATACTGCTGTATAGATATTTTGCCCATCTTCTTATTTGCCTTGTCTTCTTACTAACCTTTTCTTTAACATTATACAGTACTTGGCATGAGTCGCAGCCAATAGCAAAAGAAAGTGCTCAATAATACATTTGAATGAGAAGTTGATATGATTTTGTTGCAGTGTTTGAGATGGAGAAAAGAACTGGAAAATAAATTTAATTTTTGAATTGTGAAGCCAAAGGAAACCCTCATGAGTACACCATTTAACATGGACACAAACATCCCTCTTGACAAGCTAAGACCCTTCCTCTTGACTGCAGGAAACAATTGAGCCTCACGGGCACTGCCAGCTTGTGTGGAAGCCCAGCCCAGGCCAAGACGTAACAGCTGTGGACCATGCAGTAGCAGGAAACCACCCAGAGGAGACTTCGCTGGAGATCATCCACGGGTTGATTCAGCACCCCACTGACATCCTGTTCGATAGTGTCTCTCATATCGCAGGGACTAGAAACCTTAGCAATGCATCTCCGCAGACTCCCTCACGCACAGACTTTCATTACCATTAAGTAGCAACAAACCTTTGAACAAGATGGGTGGGGGCAGTTTTGACCACGGTAGTGGTTTCCTGAAGTCTCCTGATCTATGTGTGCAGCTTTGCACCAGAGAGGCAGCAAACTTAGTGAACACTCTCCCCATCTTTGGTCTTTCATCTCTTTGATGATTTTCTAGCAGTTTCCCCTTCATTACATCCCTTTTCAGTTTGAAATTCCTAAAACGGTTTACATTTTCTTTCCTTTCAAAAAAAATTTTTACTATTTATTTTTAGAACTGTTTATGTTGGTAAATAAATACATAGAAGAAGAAAAGAATCTTTTTTTGCATTTCAAAAAATAAGTTGATTGGAGTGACAGTGATTAATAAAATTACATAGGTTTCCAGTGTACAATTCTGTAATACATTGTCTGTATGTTGTTTTGTGTGTTCACCACCCAAAGTCAATCCTTCTTTCACCAAGCGGTTGGCCCTGTTTACCCTTCACTACCTCCCCCCTCCACCCTTCTTCTCTGCTAACCACCACACTGGTGTCTGTGTGTACAAGGTTTTTTGTGGTCTTGTTTGTTCATTTATTGTTTTTAGTTTTATATTCCACATATGAGTTTTCTTGATTTATGCAGAAAAGTACTTGAGCTAGGACCAGAATCCCAGTTCCACTCCCAGTGAGGAAGATTAAGGCCAAGAAGCCATTACAGTGAAACGAATCTGGCTTATCTAATGAGTCAGGCTCCTCTCTCCTTTCCGTCATCGGTGCTGAGCCTTTTTCTCTGTAACACATTTCTATGGAGTGAATTGTGTCCCTCCCATGCCCTCCCCAACAATTAATATGTTGCAGCCCCGGCCTCCAGTGTGATGATATTTGGAAATGGGGCCTTTGGGAGGTATAATTAGGGTTAGATGAAGTCATGAATATGGGCCCTCATAAGGTTAGTTAGTGGCTGAATAAGAATAACAATAAGGATAAGAATAGAAAGAATTCTCTCTTTACCATGTGAGAACACAGCAAGAAGACAGCTGTCTACAAGCCAAGAGGAGAGCCCTCACTAAGAACCAAATTGGCCAGCACCTTGATCTTGGACTTTTAGCCTGTAGAAGTGTAAGGAAATAAACATGTGTTGTTTCAGCCACCCAGTCTATGGTATTTTGTTATAGCAGCCTGAGCAGATTAACAAAACAAGGATCACGATTTGGAACGCGCTAAGCCTATTTCCCTGCTTTCACTCCATGTCCTTTATTACAATGGAGCTGCTGACGCTGGCACTTGATTACTCACCAGCTAGACCAGAACAGCTATGAGGAGGGGCCTGTGTTTCCATAACATGTGGATTTGAGTTACATTATGACACTCTTGAGTGACCCCTGAGTCTGACCCAGGCTGGCACACTCCATCACTCAGATAGATATTGGAAGATTGCTGGTAGCTTCTCCTGACACTGGAAACAACAAAAAAGCCACCTCCAAGTGATTGTTCCTCTCCTCATCCTCCATTTCTTCTAGAACCTGGGCAGAGGTTAGACATGATTCCTGAAAATATTCTGGGAAGCAATGACTCCTGTAAATGTCCCCTGTTCTTTTGCAGGAGAGGTACATCACCAAAGCCAGAGAGGTGTCTCTTGTGCCCTAGAAACGGAGTGACCTGGGACTCCCAACTCTCCTCGAGAATGAGTTGGGACTTACCAGAAGGGTCTGAGCTCTGGAAGAATCCCTTCTCCTGCCTCTTTAAAATTTCCATGTGAGATCCAGGGAAAATACTGCATGGATTTTCTTCTTGCAGACACCCTTAAACTCAAGAGTTGGGAGGAGTTCCTTCACCCCGATGATCCAAAATTCCTATGCAGGATAAAAGTAGACTTTTTCTTTGAAAATATTGGGAAAGCTAATTGATAGAAAGTTGGAACAAAAAATAAAGAATGTTATACTCATCTGCAGCTCTGAAAATAGAAATTCTTCCTCCCGATGGCCATGGTTTGTGGTCATGATGAGCACATAACTGGTATTAAAAATGGAATAAATTAAACAGTGAGATGGAGAAAGCCTGAAGAGGAAAGGAGGCCATGCCACCCTGTACTACGATCTTTCTGGAAGTAAAAACTAGAGAAAATGAAAACAGTTGGATTAACACTACATACATGCTCTTGTGGACTCTCCATTCTACATTTACTTGAAACAATAGTTGTTAAATATTGTAAGATATAGAATTACTTGGGAAAAATCCAAAATTATTGAGCACCCTCAACTACTTCCGTGGTGACCCCCCAAGCATCTCCATTTTATACATAATCTATATTGCTGCATGTAGGTTTGTCCATAAATCCTTTTGCTGATGAACGGTATTAGGTTACAGAGGCAGCATTAGGCCTCACTTTCCATTTGAATGGAGTAGTTTGCAGTGAGGGTTGGGAGCTGGTGGGTAATACACAGGACATACTTTCGCAGAGGCAGTTCCAAGTAAGATAGGGGAGAGACCCTATTCAGAACTCTGGATACAACTTCGCCTTGCCAGTAGGGGTAGCTGCTGAGCTGCCAGAAGATGCTGTGCTAACGTAGAGGTTTCTTCAAGCTGAGTAGGAGCTTTAAGACTTGGTCCAACATTTTCAGTTTATTTTTGGCCACTCCCCCTAAAATATTGTGTCTTCCAATAATGCATAACTACTCATCATTGCTTTACCACACATCGAAATCTGCTTTTGTTCATGTCCTCTCTCTGCCAGGAATGTTATCTCCCTCCCATTCTTCAACGTCGGACCGGATATGACCGTCTCTGACCATCCATCCTAGAACCCCTAAGTGGAATAAATTCTCCCTGACACAATGTGTCCTACTGATCTCTCTTTCTACCCCCCCCCCATCTATCTACCCATCTCTCACACTGTTGCAATTGTTTCTTTATCTATTTATTCTCTACCTGAAATGTGAGGTTTCTCAGTGCAAATTCAAGTGGTGTTTACCTTTTATCCTAGAACCCGATCTAGTTCCTGCTACAAAGAAACTTGTGTGGACAGGAAGAGGATAGAGGAATCATATCAAGATTGCTCACAGAGTCCATATTCCAAAAGGTAGCATGAGTTGAGGGCTGAGAAGATTTTCATGTTTATCTACCCCTCCAGGGAGTAGGAAATACACTTCCCACTGGACTGCACAGCGTGCTCGTATGGGTATGTGTGAGGTGAGTGATTCCTGTTTGAGTCAGTGCCCATACTTCAAGGGGATGCAGTGCTCACAGGGCAGGACTGGCAGGGGAAACCGTATGGTTAACTTATTAGAAACACGTACTGGAGAGGTACTTGAGGAGCCCAGGCCATGCGCTGGACAGATGGCGCGCACGTGTCTAGAGCCAGCGAAAATCGCCATCGCAGGCAGAGGACGCCGAGGCCCGCTTTGAGTCATGACTCTGACAAGAGAGCTGATTCCACTTGCAGGACAACCTTCGTGCTGCTTCAGGAATTATTCCCCACTAACTTCTTTCACCACCAGGTAGTTTTAAGAGATTGGGGGAGGAAGGAGGAGATTCCAAGAATCAGAATTCTTATAAGGAGGAAGGATTTTCACATCAAAACCTAGATCTGTTTGTGCCAAGGGTGAAAAGGCGTGAAATAGCTAGGCATGACTATCCCCCGGAGACTTGTCTTTTACTAGAAAGAACTTCATAAATGGTGATAGGTATTAGACTAGCTGGAAGCAGATTTGCTCTGGGCCTAGAGACATAAAATAATCATCACTTTGTCTGATTCTAAATGGGCTTAGTATTGATTTGCATTATAAGAATTCCAAATTCCCACTATCCTGGGAAAGTAATCCAAACCCACTACTTTTCATTCCTGGTTGCTTCCTGCACATAAACTTCTTTGAAATTCTGCACCAAAAGTGGAGAAGAATATATGTGAGAAAAAAAGGCTGACAGAATATTGCGTCTGCTCCATCTGTATGGTTCCACCCCGAACACTTGGGGTCGGGTTCCATTTCAGCTGCTTCTCAAGGGTGTGGCCGGAGTCCAGTCCATACACAAAGGGAAAACTTCAGATTAATATTACAGTCACACACCACATAACAATGGGCCACGTATACAATGGTGGTCCCATAAAATTATGATGAAGCTGAAAAACTCTTATTGCCCAGGGCTGCTGTAGTTGTAGCTGTTGCATTGTCATAGCACAACCGTTTACAATTACCTACAGTATTCAGGACAGTCACATGCTGTCCAGGTTTGCGGCCAGGAGCACTAGGATACACCATATAGCCCAGGTATGTGGTAGCCTAGACCACATAGGTTTGTGTGAGTGCGCTCTAGGCTCACACAATGACAAAACCATCTAACAATGCATTCATCAAAATGTATTCCTGTTGTTAAGCATTGCATGACTGTAGTCCTAAGAAAGCTTGAGAGAGCAGGTATGGTGTATACCAGAGGGCTCGTCCCCACTGCATGGGACTTAGGACACACATTAACACGATATTGCACGTCATGAAAATGCTGACCTTGGAATTTTAGAGTGAAAAGGACTTATGAGGTGATCTTCTCCCTCCTCTCCAGTTAAGAGTCTGAACAGAGAGTTAACAGTGTTGAGACAATAAATCCTGTCTCCTGACGGCCACGGCCACACGTCTTCCTCACTGCGGCAAACTCTCTCCAATACAGACCATTCTACCTTAATGCATACTGCAGGCCTGTTCATCCACTCATGAATTCAACAAATAGTAATTCTCTCTTATGTGCCAGGATGGTTCTAGCTGCTGCTTGAGATATTTCAGGGAATAAAACAGACTAAATAAAGTTTCTCTACTTGTAGGGATTTTATATTCCAGTGGGATACCTAAGGAATGTGTACTAATGCCCACCTGACAGACCAGGAAATGGAGCCTCAAAAAAAAAAAAAAAAAAAAGTGGCTCTTGAAACAAGCTAATTAATGCCGGATTTGGCACTAGGATTTAGGGTTCTTGCCCCAGATTCATGGTTCCATCTCAAATTGTAGTCTGAACCACAAGAGGTGGAAAATTATGTTCACATAGTCCTTTTTATTCAAGTCAGACCAAAAGCTGCCTAAGGATGAAGGCTGTGTGAGGAGGAAGAGACAGAAAGGTTTTATTTAAAGAACACAGATTAATTAGGTTTATTTCTAAGTCTGTGTCATTTTTATATCTTGGTGATTGTTATGGGTTGAACTGTCCCCTCCAAAAAAAGATACACTGAAGTCCCAGGTAACTCATCTGGTCTTATTTGGAAATAGGTGCTTTATAGACATAATCAGGTTAAAATGAAATCAGTAGAGTGGACCCTAATCCAATAAGAACGGTGTCTTTATAAAAGAGGAGATTTGGACACAGGGACAGACACTCATAGAAGAGGAGGATGAGAAGACACAGGGAAAATGCCATCTATTAGCCAAGGAATGCCTGCTGCTAACAAGGCTGGGTGATAGGCACGAGAGAGACTCTCCCTCACAGTCCCCAGAGAGAAGCAGCCCAGCCAGGACCTTGATTTTGCCCATGATTTTGGACTTGTAGCCTCCAGAACTGAGAGGCAATAACCTTCTGTTGTTTGAGCCATCCCGTTTGTGCTGCTTTCTTATGGCAGCCCTAGGAAACTAATGCAGAAATCATAAAATGTCCATTTATTTCATGTTCTTATAGCATCAATCTTTCATGAGAAGAACAATTTTCACACTCTTGTGAACTCTACCAAATTTCTCATGTCAGGGACACAGACTTGATAAGGTTAGAGGTGGAAGATAAACTGGTCTTGGAAAAGCATTACACTGATAAAGACCGAGCAAATGTCTGTCCCACCCAGCTGCCCAGGCCAGTCACTCACTCAGCACTTGGTAGCTCTGGGCAACTGTCTGTAAATGACGGGAGACCCAATCCCAGAGATAAAGGAGGTCTGTTCTCTCACTGTTTATTGTTAAGTCAGATATTTGCAAAAGTTTTAACTATATGACTCATGCAGTTAACAAACCCACACAATGTGAGAAGATGTAAGGGAAGGGAATATTATGATTTCATTTGTACCAAAAGAAAATCTCCAAATTGATGATGAATTGCATGAACTTTCCTTTATAGTGCAATTACCTTTGAAATTCACAGAGAAGGGGCTCTCGGATACCACCAGTCAAAACAAAATAGGTTATTTATTTATAACTTAGTGTCAAGTTTAGGGATGACTTAGTTTGGGCGGCTACAAGGACGAAAAATATATCAACCTGTTGGACCGAGTAAGCTTCTTCAGGAAATCTCTGGTGCATAGCAGATGCTCATCATAATGTTTGTTGACTGGAGTAAGCTAAAAGCTAATGAAAAACTAAAAGAAGGACCTCTTTATTATAAATCAGAAAGGTGTGGAGGAATGAGAGGATGAACAGCAAAAATGAGTGCAATGCTGATTGCACCTACATTGTAATAATTAAAGTCTACGTTTTAGTGCATTTCACTGCACAGAATTGTTAACAGTCATCTCAATCCATGTGATTGTTGACAGTGACCTTGCCCTCAGAAGAGCGCTGGAAATTGTCCAGTTACATCACGGTATCTGATAGAGGTTCAATGTTAAACCCTTCTGGTGACTGCATTTAACTACCACATTCCACACCGCTTATGCATTTCAGAATTGCCACAAAACTAGCATTGATACCTGCAGTCTCAGTCTCTTCTATTGGTCTACTGTCTGAAACACTTAAAGTTAACTTAAGGGTGTGAAGCAACTGCTCAGTGCATAGCAATTCTGTAGGTGCTACACAACACAACAAAAACTAGAGTAAGGGAATCAGTAATTTTAACTCCACACCGAGTTGTCCCTGGTGGACTGTCTTAGGAAGAGCTGACCTAGTGGTCTATTCAAAAGCTTTCCCTGTCTTGGTGCTGTCACCATGGCATCATCTTTTCCCTTCGTTTTCATCTTTTTCTTTCTCAGAAGATGATGGTTAAGAGCACAGACTTTGGAGCAAGAATGCCCAAGTTCAAATTCAAGCTCTGCTACTCACTAGCTCTGTGACCTGGATTTAACCTCTATATACGGGATTTCCTTGTGGGTTAAAGAGGACTAATAACAATACATGTGCCCTGAGGTTGTTTTAAGCATTAAATGTATCAATACACATGAAGTGATTTAGAACAGTTTCTGCTAAGTTGTATCCACCATACATGCATCTGTAGTAGTTATTACTCTATATTTCACTAGATAATGACAAAAGATGGAAGATCAGCAATCCAGAAGAATATTAATAAAGAGATTTAGCAGTCTTCCCATTAACACTGAAAGGAAAAGAACATTGATAGCTGTTGATGCACCAACTTTCATATTGGAGACTTCAGAAAGGAAGGTGTTTCGTGGAAAAATGCACTGTTCTTTACCAAGGGAAAAGGGACAAAGTATTTGTCTTATTTTGAATAGCAGGCTCTTGCTGAACACGGCTCTCCAGCTCAGCACTTGAGGCAGATGGTAAAAGCCACATGCTTGTGGATTTTCCCACTCTTTCCACACTCGCAGACTCACAGCCACTTTCGGTGCCCGTGGTTTAACCTCTGTTTCTCTAACTCCTGTTTATGAGTTGAGCGGTTTCATGTCATCAGATTGATGGGCAAAGTGTGAACAGGGGATAAGGATGTGGAAGCAGTTTCCACACTGGGCAGGGCCGCAGTGTGCCAATGCTAAAAAGGAAAAAAGAATTCAAAGCCTTTGGGCTTTGAGGGTTTGTGTTTAGTTAACTTTGAAAGCTTGCATGCAATCAAAGTAGCTATCTGAGTAGTTAAAAGGCATTATTTATTGGATCATAAATAAAGGTCTCAGTGTTGGAGGAGGCTGAGATGATGGTGGCAGCCAAGCAGGGTAAGAGTGGGGTCAGAGACAGGCAACCAGATGCTTGTGAGTCTCCCTCCCTTGCAGCTTGGAAAGGGTGTAGGTCAAAGTTCACCAATAACGGCAGCATCCTGTCTGGTTATGACAAAGCTCAGTAATGAGGGCAGCGAGGACACTGTGAACCCTACAAAGCTGTCTGTTTCAACTGGCATGCTTATGCAACAATTTGCTGATGAAAGCGTCTGGAGAAAAATTCTATTTCTTATTTTTTGCTCTTGCTTGACCCCAGCCATGTCAAGTCTCAAAATTCCATGAAATCATAGCTGGTCAGAGCTCCCAAAGCCCTCAGAGACTTTCTCCCCACCCCCACCTAATTCTAGAGGCAAAGAAACAAAGCTTAAAGAGGTTAGCAAGAAAGCCGGGACTGGAATCCAGTTTTTCTGGCTCCTGGAGAGGAAGCCTTTCACCCTTTCCTCTGTCCCATCCACATCTGGTAAATTCTGGTGGGCTTCTGCTGCAGAATTCTTGTGAGAATAGAGACATATTTTTAGTCTTTAAATTGCCCAAAAAGATAGTTGGCAGCAATTCCAGGGTGAAAACACAGTTGCCTCTTGGATGTTGGTATGGCCTTTCTCATTGATCCTGTTGTGTTATTACTAAAGAAAGTTGACCAAACTTTCTTTGGAGGACTGAAGAGCAAAGCAGTATTGAGAGGAAGGGTGGATTATGCACAACCTCTATGTAGAAAAATTTTCTTAACCTCCCTTTCTAAGTATTTTCAACATTTAACTAAAATAATTAATGAACTTTCAAAAAATCCAATCTATCTTTGCTATAGTTGAAAATGACTTCCCCCTAATTTACCTCATTTTATCTTCTTCCTAACCCAGTACCATTTTTTCTTTGGCTGAATAAGTTTTTTTGAAAAAAATTTTCCTTAATAGACCAATGTTCCTAAATTTCCCATTTAAGTAGTTTCCAATATAACTTCTCCAGTATACTCACATCCTTCTTAAATTGTATTACACCTCAGTGGTGTGGGGGTCGACTGTGGGAGTGGGGGTGGGCTGGGCGGAGGGGGGCAAAGGGGGAACAATTGGGACAACTGTGATAGAATAACAATAATTTTTTTAAATTAAAAAATATTTTGTATTACACCTAACCAGTGATAAAATTCAATTTGAACAGTTCCTAAGAAGGAAGTGAGACAGTGATAATATAGTAGTTACTTATGTGCATTATATAATATACAAATACAAATCAAATGTATTTGACAATTTTCTGAGGTAGGGGTATGAGGGGATTTCTGTTGAATGTCTGTTAAACTCAGTAATGAACTGATGATATATAGTAATATTTTTCCCCCTCACAGCTCAAATACTATTAATTCATTTTTCAATCCACTCAATATCATATTGCTAAAAACAATTTAAGGGTATTTTATAATGGAGATAACATTTGAAAAAAGTATACAAAACTCAATAGATGAAGGATGGAAACATTTTCAAATCTGAGATAATAATATAATTAAGCATAAAATTTAGTTCTGAATTTTCTGGAAGCAAGGCAAAAAGAGAAAATTGTTTACTTTAATTTTAAAGATTACTTTGCTCCAGAGGAACAGACAAGATAAAATCATCTCTGTTCATAGCTCTTCGCTTGAATTTTTCCCTCAGTGATGAAATAGTTCAGTAAGCTCTACACCTCAAAAGCTCTCAGCTATTTGAAGATAGGTTTAATTTCTTATAGAACTAGCTTTTACTTAATTAATGCTTGTTGGATGAATGAATGTTACTTTCTCTGATTTCCCAGAGATTCTTTATTAGGTCTTCAGATTTTCTTAACATATCAAGTAAGTACATGAATGTTTGAAGTGTTTAGACTTCTTACAATGGTTTGGCATTCTTGGTTCATGTGAGCTTTGACTATATTTGTGTATTTTCAAATTAGATTTTGTAAAAGAGTTTGTAAGGACACTTGCTTTGGGTGGTTTATCTGAAGTTGTACGTAACTCTACCCTAGTCTACCTTCCATCATGGTTAAGGACTGGATGGGGTGGAACAAGGCCACTGGTCACCTCCAGAGCTCAGGTGGTGAAAATGGTCTTGTATATTAATTGATCATTAAAAAAGTCTTGCTGTTTAGTGGCTTTGTGTGTTAGGCCAAATCAAAATAAACTTTATGAAAAATTTTGATATCAGAGGAACTTCTTCAAACATGCTTGATAGCCCTAACATGGAGACACTTAGAAATCAGCATGCCCAATATACATAATCTTTTAAAATCTTATTTTATTTTCCTTTTAAGTTGACCTGAAGTCCACTATCCAATTCTAGGTCTTTATTTCTCTAATCCATATAGTAATAATAAATAAAATGTTCTAAAAGAGATGACTAAAAGGACATCATGCTCAAAAGTGAAATAAACTTTAATAAATTAGAAAGAGAATTGAAATGCAAGGCAGTAAGCCTGATGGCCTGCATACGCAACAGTAGACATGGAGACCAAGTCTTAGCTCCTTAAGGAAAACCAACACCTACTGAAAGTTCTCTGTGCAAGGGAGAGGACCAGATCCATGTTCCCAATGGAAATCAATGCCTGGAGAGATGCTCCCCTACAAGTCGATACATATTAAAACCATAGATTCTTTATAACATGAGTAAAATGCCAAAATCACAGTTTTATATACAGGAAAAAGTGTAGGTTCTTTATTCTTTCTGGAACTTCAAAGATACAATGGCATTAGGCTTCCTAATGCCATTGTATCTTTCTAATGCCAAACTTTCTTTTTCTAAAGTATTTTTGACACTGTGAAATATCTTTATTCTTGCAACTGTCTCTTCTCTGACTCCCACGACACTACTTCCTGGTTCCTAGTTCCCAGCTTGAGTTGTTTCACTGGCTGCTTTTCAGCACCTACTTCCTTAAATAAGTATTTCTCAGGATTCTAGATTCAGGAACCTTCCTTCCTTTGACTAAGTTCCTTCCTCCTGAAGCTTTAGCACTCAGTGTCAATGACTATCAAGATTCTTTGCTTTAAATAAAATTGAAAAACTAATCAAGTTATTAGTAGATGGTTGTTTAAAAGCATTTCTATGCAAAAGAAAGCATTTGAAATTAGAATCTCATGTCAAAATATTTTTGAAAAATAAAGGTATATGCTTTTTGTTTATAGAAATGTGATAGGATGGGCAATGAAATAATTTCAAGTCTCAAAATATTACATTAGAAAATAAATATTGTGAAGAAGGTGGAATTTCAAGGAGTTCAAGGAATTTCAAAGTTCTAAGAGAAAAAAATTTCCACTACCTAAAAGCAGCTTATTCTTTAACAACAAAAAAAGAAAACCTTAATGGATGATGGTGCTTATAGACCTAATATGTTATTTAAGTTCTATTTGGCTTATTTACTAGATATCTAAAACATTAGTATTTATAAATCATCATAAATCACATCTTTTACAACTATTTAAATTTACATTTCGATTTCAACTTGCAAATTCATCAGAGGGTACTAGTTTTTCCAAATATTTTTTAGGAAGTGTAAGGAACGCAATTTGAGGACCACTGCCTCCTTCACGGGTGGTGTTGCCAGACTTTACATGCATCTTTGGTGGATTGAAATCTGTGTAACAAAGCTGGTTAAATTAAATTCTTACATTGGAAATTGTACTTTTCAATATGGATCTAAACTATTCTTCTTAAGCAGAGAGAAATATACAAATCACACGTTTTCTTCACTTCATTCTAGCCTTCCGTCTTTCATTCTCCTTTTATGTGAATATTCAGGTTGAACATTTCCAGACTGCAAATTCACGGAAAATAGGTATCTCCATGAGAACACACACACCCTTTTAAGCTCTTCCCACACATTGATTCATAACAAGCATATGCTTTTCCATCAACTATGATATCCCAGCTCCTGGTCTTGGCAGCCTCAACCAGTTCTTCAAGGATCAGTGCAAGTGTGACCCCACAGAGCCTTTCCTGCGCTCTCAGACGGAGCGGATCACTTCCGCTTAGGCGCTTCCATCCTATTGATACATGAAACTGTCATCCATCATGATGAGGTCTAAAGCAGTGAGTATACAGTTGATCAAAGTCACTGTTTGTGGGAGTTCAAAGTCAATTTGAAACTTAAACTGGGAGGCAAAGACCACTGTCCTGGACACAATGCAACACGACAAAGAGTGGCTGTTGAAGGAGGAGCAGTTCCGAGGGCCCTGGAATCATCACATCAGACGATTTTCTCATTGTGATGATATCTGGAGAGGAATTCAAGCTAAGAGAGAAGAGCAATAAAGTAAAAGGCAGTAGAAACCGATCAAAGTAAAGTCAATCATTTTCCGTCTCAAGCGTCCACAGAGGCTGGAGCCCCCATTAGCACACTTCATCTTGTAAGCTGTTTGTTTACTCAGAACTGGTAGCTCTGAACCCTTGCTGGAGCCTGGTTTAGAAACGCAAACCCTTAAAGAAACTTTCCATACAGTTCCACATCCCATCACAATACTGACATTTTCTGTTTTGTTTGTTATGGGCTGGTGGGTGGCTTTAATTTGGTTTTGCCTCCAGTCCCCAGGTCCCAACCTATGCCAATTTAGAAGCAGGCAGGGAAGGGAAGAATGGGGAAAAATACATATGCATTTGCATTCATCAAGTGATCTCAGAAGTAACTTAATACTGCTTCAGTTCGTCCATGTCTTACAAATCAGTTTCATTCTGTGGATTGTTTACACACCACTTCTAGTGTGTCTCTAATAAATTAAAATCTGCTGAAATGGTAAAATATACTTAGGATATAGTGAATGGTCTAAAGGCTACACAGAAGGGCCATTATTCTAAGAGGAAGTAGGAAAAGCAATCATAAAGTTTTGAAAAATTATGCAGTAACTTTGTACTTATTGCCCATCTGTATTCATTACAATGATCTGCTTCATAGACATATAAACAGAATGGGAGAGTAACAGACCTTAGTGTGCTGTAGACATGGCTCTCAACTCTAGTCAATGAAATTCAATTAGAGCGTTTAATAAAGGAAACTCTGAAAATGCCAAGCATTTGTCTGCATATTTCTTTATGCTCTCCTGAAGTCACTCATTTTGCATTCTTCCTGTTTTTTCCCTTTTCTCAGAGTCCCTTTTGTAGTGAGATGAGAAGACACATTTTTCTCTGGTTTGCTGGGGGACTCTGTTGCATCAGTAGCCTCACTCTCAATAAGCATCGATCTGTCCGTACACATCTTCCACAAGCAGCTAGCTGAGATCTAGCAGGACATGATGCTGAATGTTCTGTATAGAAAAGGACCACACAGATAAGCCCATAAAATTTCCAGGGATTCAAACAAGTTTACGACAGGCACGCTGATCAAAAGGGCTTAACCAAGAGGGTTTTTAATCATGTTTGGGCATTGGAGAGTTCTCAGGTTCAAAGAAATGGTTCTGTGTTTTGTTTAGTTTTTGGCAAACCTCTCCTTTCTTCAATAACCTCAGAAAAACAAAGCCAACAGAGTGAGGCCATGCTCGATTTTGTTTCCATGTTCAAGCAAAATATACCACCTGGAAGAAGTCTTTTTCTTACAAGCAGTTCTGTATATTTTTAAGGCTCTTTTGGATGGGACATGCTCATTTGAATATTTACCCTTTTGAAACGAAACCACCTTTCACTTGTTCTGGGGATCACACAAATTTACTGTTGTGGAAAACAATGTTGTAGCTGTGTCATTTATTTATTGTTTTGCAAAGCTCTATGTCAAAATATTAAGCATCACCTTTTGGTAAAATTCAAAATACAAAAATACTAGGTATTATGTGAAGTGATAACATGGCCTAGAGCAAGATAGGAAATTGACTACCTTTGCAACACAGGGGCGAAACTATGAAGGAAGATAGACTAACTCAGACCCATTCAATACATAACTGCTCCCTTGTTTCCTGCTTGTATCTTCTCTTTCTCTTGCCTCTTCTTCCTCTCATTCCCCATTTCCTCCTCCCCTTCCTCCCTATCCTTCCCTCCTCTTTTAGTAGGTCACCAAACATGCAAACTTTGAAAACCCTGCCTAATTCCCTGGTGAGTAGGTGCGGGGTGACTTTGCTATGGAAAGAGAGTTTTTCTTTCTTTACTTACAAATGTACTGCTCTCTCAGAACAATATCCCTCTGAGCACTTCTAAGATTTTGTCAAATCTTTAAAAGCAAGAGAAGGAGAAGAAAAACAAATCTCTATCTACTTTTCAAATACCTCTTTTATATTTTTTGCAGAAAAATGAAAATACATAAATGTTAGGTAATTGGAGTTACAAGAACATTATGTAGTGCATCACTTAATCACATAAACCGCAAGGCAGAGGAAAAAACCCTAACTCAAATATGCGATTTAATAATCACTGAGGGTCAGAAAGAACCCACAGGCATCCCAGAATCTGTGTCCTGAGCTTACCTCAGATTTGGAAGGGGGTGGGGAGGCAATGGAGCGGAAGCAAAGTATGTATGCCTAATTGCTCTCCAGAGGTCTCCAATTTAGTCATGAAGCCAATTAGGAAAGGAGTTAGAGCCTCAACCTCTTTTTTTTTTTTTTTTTTTTTCCGGTCAGAGATGTGTAGTAGGTCCCTGAATGGCTGGCTTTGTTGTTGTTGTGTTGTTGTTTGTTTAGCTCTGTTTTACTTTATTTTACCCAAAACTCTGAGATTTCTTCTGGGAAAGCGGTAAGTCTTAAGGGAAATTTTGAAGGAAGAGGAAAAAGAGGGACATTTCCAAATAAGCATTTGTAGAGCATGATCTTGGAGATCATGTGGTAGATTGAGGATGGGGCAGGCATGAGGGGCATGTGAAGTGAAGAAGTTGTCAAAAGCTGGTCAGACTATGACACAAAGTTCAGCCAGCTCCAAATAAATCTTTCAAAAGGAATCATGGAGAAGCATCCCAAAACAAGAAGGCTCAGAGGACATTGGAAAATCAGAGGAGGGGAGAAGGGGCACACTTGATGGATAGAAGCTAAGAAGAGAGGTTGGCAGAGGGTAGACGGCCTTCGATATGAAGTTTGATGTGGCAGTGAGATGCCCATGTGGTGAGGCTGATAGACTTCTGGCGATTCAGAAGCCTCTGGGTTTACCTGTAAAAGCCTATTTGAGGAACACATGACAATATTCTCGATATTCATTCATTCACCAAAATGTTTCACTCTGTTGAGGTCATTTTAACTAGTGTGGGTCTGTGGCGTGGGTCTTTCTACTCCTTTAAGGATCCAGCAGAGTGACTCGGATGATCTCATTCAAACTAATAAGCACCACTTTCTTCCTCTCTTAAATCCACATCCCTTTGCCTCTTAAACATCATGGAAAGGGAATGTGACATTTTAGAAGGTGTTGTGCTGACAGCCCCACAAACCAAGGCTCCATCTAACTAGAAAGGAGAGCTTGTGCTGTAGCTATTAAATGTTCTCTCTCCAGTGTCCTTAACAACGTACTCAGCCCCGCTAGGTTGGGATCATGGGGTAACTCACATCGGTCAAATGCGGGTCACCCTGTAAGTGTTATTTCTTCTTTATGTGTCTGCCTGTGAAATTCTTCAGGGCAAAGGCATTGTCTTCCTCATCTTTGAGAAGAAAATTGTACTGACTGATTAAAGGATGGTATCCAGCATAGTTCTTCAGAACATAAAGGGTTCTCTCTCAGTAGTTGCTTCTTGGATGGATTGAAATTATTCAGCTCTTGAAACAAAGGGTCAGGAAACCAAAGCATCTCTGTAGAAAACTTCAGAGTAGAAACATTTGATGAGGCTTGTGTAATTTTTTTCTTTCTCAGAAAGAGGGTAATGGGGGGCCTCAATCTCTGCCTCTGAGCCTCTAAAGTTCTCTGGTACAAATGTGCCACTATTGGGGTACTCGACACCCTCATAAAACAAAGAAAGATCATGGTTTTTCCTTTACATACATGTATAGTCAAATAGATCCTCTGGGTTTTCTTCTGGAGGCCTTTGGAACAAGCCAAGCCAAAGCAAGTGCGTAATACTGTAGCAAAGTTTTCTAAACCGTGTTAATTCTTTATCCACCTTTTATGTTGAAACTACTTTGCTATCACTGGATTTTTGTGGTAAACATATTTTCCATTCCATGTAGTCAAATTTATTGTTCTACTTTGTATGCCTTGCATCTTTGGTGTTCTGTGTAGAAAGGTTTCAATGTCATAATGCATATACATATTAACCTATGATTATTTTGTTGTTTTTATTATTTCACATTTTACATTCAACTTATTTGGAGCTGAATTTCATGAGTAGTGGGAAAATATAACTTTATACATGTTCCCCCAAATGTTTAACCAGTCGTTACAAAACTACTTGTTAGAGAACTCAATCTTTATTTACTAAACTTTTATCCATGTTTGAGTCTACTTCTGTACTTTGTATGGCATATAATGAATTCCTGTAAGAGTGAAAACACGATTTTGTATATTTTTAATTTAATTTTTTTAATTTTAAAATTACAGTTGTCATGCAATGTTATATTAGTTTCAGGTGCACAACATAGAGATTAGACATTTACATGACTTCTGAAGGGATTACCCTGATATGTCTAATACCCATCTGACACCATACACAGTCTTACATTTTTTTGCACTTCTAGAAAAATGCAACAATGTTTAGTACTCAATAATCTTTAAATCAATGGATAAATTCTCATTTCATTAAACTGAGCCATCAGACTTAATAATTCTACCATACAATATACCTGAAAGTATCCCTATTTCTTTTTTTAGCCACATTGCCTACCTTTGTTCAGGGCCTAATAATTATTGCCTTTTTCCAGTGTGTCATATATAAAACTGGAATAAGGCTCTAAAATGCAAATCTGATCAAGTGACTTCCCCAGTGAGATTCTGTAAATGACCTCCCACTTCATTTCATGTTGCATGCCTTCCAGGGCCACAAAGGCCCTGAGCTCAGCCAGGTGAAACTGTATGTAGCTCCCAAACATGACTTGCTGGTATTGTTTTGCTTTGTTGTTCCATTTTAAAAAGTCCTTTCCTTTATGAAAGCTATACTAAGCTAGTATACTAAGCTAGTTTAGTAAGTGCTGTGTTAGAGGTATGTGCAAAGTAGATGGATAAGGTTGGTGGGGGATTCTTGGGCACAGAAAGGTGAGTGTTGGCCAGGACGAACAACGCTGAGGTGCGGAATAGCACTCATGCTGACTCAGACTACAGATCGTCGAGAATGGCTAGGGTACAAGTGCAGGTGACAACGCAAAGGGGGTCCAAATCACGAATGCTCTCATATGTCACACTATGGACTTTGAGTTTTTCCTACAGGAATGGAGTCAGATTGAAATGTGGAACTAGCTTAGTTACAATTTTCTGTTTTGAATAAGGTAAATTGCATAGTAGCCTGCAGGATAGATTGACAGAGATTGAGTCTAAAAGCCAGAAGCCAATTAATAATAGATTCTTCAATAATGTAAGTGACATATAATAAGGGCTTGCCCCTAGGCAGTAGTACTGAGAGTCAGAGGAAGGGATACATGTGATATTAATAAAGAAAACCCTGTAAGATTTTGTGACCGACCAGGCGTGAAGCTGAAAAAAGGAAGAACTAACAACTGATCTGTATGCCACCTGCAAATCTTCTACCCACCATCATTCTTCCCCTGACTAATCAGGCAAATAATGATGTTCTTTACTAAAATAGGAAATGTGGAAAGCATCTGCATTTAGGAGATTGTGGGACGATGGGGAAGAAAGAAGAGACAATATATTTAGTCTTTGACATGAGGAGGGTTTCCAAGAAGGGAGTTGTCCTGGGTGTCAGATGCTCTGCAGACGGCAAGTCAGATGCAGACTGAAAAGTGCCCATTTGGAGTTAACAGTTAGAAGGTTTGTATGTTCCTCCCAGAAGCTGGAAAGTAAATAGAGATTGCCAATGCCAGCTTCTCCAGAAATGAGCTTAGGTGTGAAGGGAAGTAAATCAGTGGCTACCAGAGGCACCTGTCCTACACCTTTTATTTTGCCCTGGAATTCACGCAAGTTAACACTGTCTCCCAAGCTGAAGTGTAACCTCTTTGGGGCCAGATACTGCATCGTGGTTTCCTGGATGACCAGTTGGTTCTCAAAGCCCTAAAATTTTACAAGTTTTTAATCCTCCACAGTGACTATAATTATCCTGGTACTCAAGCAGTAGTATTCAATTAAATGGTTGTTGAATTGAATACTGTGGATCGCTGACTCACAGCCCTGAACTGAATTATTCAAAATGTCAGTGCCTCAATTTCCTCCTCATCAACAGCAATTATTATTGAAGTTCTTTTAATAGAAAATTGAACATGGAAATATTGTCCTTGCTGTCCAGAAATGTTCACATTCATCTACTTAATGAAAAGGCCAGTCTTCCTTCCTTCCTAGAAACATGAGGAGTAGCTCACATAGGAGGGCGAGCGCACACATGAGGCACTAGGACGCGGCCAATACGTACAATCTCCCTTCATATATTATGCGCTCTGGGTAGGTATAACCACGAGTCAGCTAACCACACGGGATGCTTTTAGGTCTGGCAAGTGGGATGGAAAGCTCGCTGCATCAGTCTCCTCTGTGAGTGCCTGCACGCTTTCTGGTTTCAGGCTGGAAATGTCCTGTGGTGTGTTTGGCCTGGCCAAACCCAGGAAGTACTGAACTTACTAAAATTTAAAAACAAACCGAAGTTGTTTGGAACCTCCCAAAACACTCACATTGTGTCTGAGGGTGAAGGCTCAGATTTATTTCTGATTCGACACGAGCACCGAGTATCAGGAAAACACAAACAGTGCACGGTGATTTTAGGAAGGGGCTACACCCTTGCAAAGACGGTCTTATGGCAGTCTCGCAAAGCAGCCCCTATCCCGGGCCTAGAGAAATTCTGTGAAGCTCTCTCTTCTCTCCATTCCTTTTTGTTAGGTTGTCATAGGAATATGTGTTTATGACAAAACTTTCAGGCAGTTTGACATGAACATCCCAAAGCATAGCTCAGGCTACCTTGCCTTGGGCTTCACCAATCGTGGGGAGGCTTGCTTGGTTCCGGCTCTGTATTTGGACCCATTTGCCTATGGTGTGCCTGCGGGCAGCCCCCAGTCTAGCCTATTGCTTATGAAGAGCCAGACCACCTATGGGTAATCCACAAGCATCTGTGAATGGGTAATCAGGAGTTGGCTAAATCTAGCTGGTGACCAAAAATGAACCTAATGGTCAGGAATGAAGTCTCTGAAACAAGTCACAAGGGTGTGTTTGCCTACAAATTATCTCTAGATCATTGAAAAGAATTACAGAATTATCTAGCACTGGAAGTAACCAGAGCAACTATGTAGCTCCACCCCTCCATTTTTTTACATGAGGGAAGTGAGGCACACACATTTTATGTGAGTCATCCAAAGTCAACAGCAGTCAATGGTACAGCCAGAACTGAGAACCTTGAGCTGACCCCCCTCTCCTTTTCAGTGCTAACACACACACACACACACACACATGCACGCACACATGCGCTGTCTGTCAACATACACACACACTCCACACAAGTCAATTTTAATATAATTTGTAGTTCAGCAGAGATTCACAGAAATCAGCTCTGTGGTACGTATATAAAAGGTATGGATGGCCTCTTTAACTTAATCCCAACATACCTGCTTTTATGTAGAGATTGGAAGTTATAAGAGGTAGTTAAATTAATTTACATAAGAAAATAGGGCATTCTAAGGAGGAAAGGGACTGAGACCCTTGTCTTTGAAATTCAAAGAAAGTGTAACAGTTTTAATCTGAGATGACCCTGTTTAAGGGTCAAGCAGAAAGGAAAATGAAGTTACTGAGAATGTTCACCTGAGACAGAATCTACTATGATGGTGCACAGTGGATACCTGGCATCCAAGGAACGGAAGGCAAACAGCTGCTCTAACCAACACCCGTGACCCAGCCATTCTGGAATCAACTTGTCCTGGGGCAGTAGCTGTGCTAATGACTCCAGGGAACCCAGGACAATTTTGATTCAGATGTTCTTAGCTCTGTGTTCCACAGAGGAAAGGAGCCGCTTTCTAAACACTGTAAGAAACGGCTACATTCTGAGCATGTATTTCAGGAGCAGTGACCTGAGCACAAGACAGCTATCAAGCCACAAGTCTGAAGGCAGCCAAGGTTACAGCAGGCACCACACCAAGCTGTGGCCTTAGTAACAACTGCAGCAAGTGGGTGCCAGGGACATTCTGAGCCTGTAGTTCAAGACCAAGGACTACTAGGATTTTAGAAGAGGCGACAAGAAGCTCCGGCTTTATCAATGGTGCCAGCAACAGGTGGGAGAGGACTATCTCTTTAGACTGTCAGTTTCAGTGGTGCCCCCTGGTTAGTAATTACAGTGGTGCAGGACAGACAGATCTGTAGTCTGGGAAGTGAAATGAAGTCCTCCAGCTTCAGAGGAGCCCATCTTCCTTTCATCTCGTGTGATTGGGGGTCAGCAATCAGAGCTGGGTCTCTGAACATGATTAAACACCCATGGGGATTCTTGTACATGTCAGGAGAAAATGGGTGGTAGAGAAGACTGGTCTTCTTAGGACGTCATTGCCCAGTGATACTGCGTGTCCTCCAGACGAAGCAGGTTGTGCCAGTGTAAACATTTTACTGAAGGTCAAAGCATTTAAATTCGCCAGATTCTTATTTTTTTCCAATAAGAATGATATGTCTAAGCGCTTTCTGAAGTATGGTGGCTCGATGCCTCCTGAAGAAGTTTCTTCCTTCCTTATAAATGGTTTCCCTATATTTCATCATGCAACCAGATTCCAGTCCCAAAAAGCCTTTCTTCTTTCTATATTTGACACTGTCTCTGTTACCAAAGGGGATTCTTCTCTAAACAAAGTTAAACATTCACCACAGCTCCTAGCTCCTAGGATTCACAAATCGAGCATGATGAGAAAAGGATACTCTCTAAACAAGGCCAAGGGGAGGTGCTAAACAATTCACTTTGCGACGAAAGACTATTTACTTGCAGCCATTTTTCCCTTAGAGAGGTGATAAAAGTAGTGTTTCTTCATTGGAACTAGTTTTCATACAAATTTATCAAGCTGTAATGAAGGAAAATTGTGTATTTTGTTGCCCGTGAAATTCTTCTTAGTCTCAAATGTCCACTTTAAATATCATCTTCTCTGTAAAGCCTCCTACAAAAACCTTATTTTCCAGCCAATATTATCTATTTTCCTCACATGTGCCTCATTTCTTTTTACCATTAGATGCAATAAGAGTGTAAATGCATCAGTTTCCTCTCTTGCAATCAGTTTCTTGAAGGCAAGGACCATATCTTATTCCTCTTTCTAATTCCAATATCTTTCATACAGTAGGTGTCTTAAAAAAAATCTTGTTGGATTTCATTGACCCTATATATTTAAAAAATATAAAATTAGTTTTAAATTTCAAGGATCATAAAATTGGCTGTGGGTCTCTGTCTTGGAGAACCAGTAAATTATTTAGGATGTGAAGATTTTGGGAATGTGGAACCAAACATATCTGATCAATGGTTTATTACATGTGGATTTGGGGACACCATCGTTGTCACATTATGTCCATTTCTACCTAAAGTGAGGATACTATTTGCCCCAACTGTCACATAGGGTACCTGTGTGGATTAAAAACATATTCTAATACATATAAAGGCATTTTCTAACTATTGACATTCCATTTACAATTATTTAAAATTATTTTAACTTCTCTCATGTATTTTTATAATCCTATATATGACCACTTTATTATTTCAGTTTTTAAAATACACAAAGGCTAAAGACCAAAAGTGAAATATAGTTTATATTATGTATTTTTACCCATTTGGTGCTTATATTTTATCCTTTATGTAAAAAGTATTTAATTAAAAATTATAATCTACAAAATTATTAATAAGATTGGTGGCAATCTACTCACAGCTTTAGTCAGAACTCAGCTGTTGCCTGCAAGTTGCCACATGGGATTTATTCTTGTCCATTGACAGTGTTACAGAATCGTAAAGTCGGTGACTTTAGGATGTCCTCCCGGTCCAGTGTTCTCCTCTGCATGGGGCTGCGTGATCATGGCATGGCGTGTGTTCTGTAGAGGATCTCCAATCTACTGCTACCTAGAAATGCCACAGTTCAGTGTAATTTTTTTGTTTTAGTCAATTATATTTCAAAGAAATTTTAAAGTGATAAAAAATGTGTTTTTTTTTTTTTTACATTTACCCACTTATTGACTATTTTCACTGCTTTTTTGGTATAAATATAAATTTCCAGCTGGTACCATTTTCTTCTACCCAAAGCATTTTATTTAATATTTTTTATAATACAGGTCTACTGGGGATGATGTTCCCAACTTTTGTGAATCTGCAAAATTATTTATTTTACCTTTATTATTAAAATGTAATGTTGCTGGATGGAGAATTCCAAGTTAACTTTATTTTTTCATCTTTTTAAAGATGTCATCCTATTGTCTTCTGTTTTGCATAGCTTCAGACAAGAAATGTACTCTAATCTTAATCCTTATTCTTCTAGACAGAATAAGTCTTGTATTCTGTCTGGTATCTTTTATATTTTTTTCCTTATTAGTAGTTTTAAAAAATCCTGTATGTATCCTACTTGTGTTCATTGAGAATCTTAGATCTATAGGTCTATAGTTTTCATTACACTTGGAAAATTTTAACTATTGTTTCTTGAAATATTTTTTTCCTCTTTCTTTTGGGTTTCCAAGGACATGTATGGTCTCCCACAGGTCACATGGGCTCTGTTAAAAATTTGATTTCTTTTCTTCTTTTTTAACTTTATTTTAGATAGTTTCAATGTCTATACTTTCAATTTTGCTAATCATTCCTTTCCTCATGGTGAAATTTTTAAATTTGAAATATTGTATTTTTTTATTTCTTGCTATTGCATCTGAAACTTTCTAGTGGATACCGTCTATCAACATCCATAAAACTGTGGTAGACTAAATTGTTAGTTTGAAAGTAGAGTAAAATGTCAGAATCTTCTCAATTTTTTTTAATCCTCACCTGAGGACAGGCCCACTGATTTCAGACAGAAGGGAAGGTGGGGGGGGAGAGAGAGAGAGAGAGAAGAACACCAATGTGAGAGAGAAACATCCATTGGTTGACTCTTGTATGCATCCTGACTAGGGACTGAACCCGAAGCTGGGCACATGCCCTGACCTGGAATCAAACCCACAAACTTTCAGTTCACTGGATGACACTCCAGCCACTGAAGCCAGGCTGACCAGGGCTCCTTTTCACAACTTTTGATACATATTTGCTGAATATACCATTTACATTTATTTACATTAGAGGAGATAAAAATAAAATATACGGCAATTTATAATAACTAATATTTATTCAGGGAATACTTAACAAAAGATGCTTTTCAATAAAATAACTCCAAAAACCCAGCAAAGTAAGTTTTTATTCCCATTTTCACACAGGAAACAGCTTCAGAGAGGATCTGATTCAGGCAAAGTGAAATGCTTAATAAATAAGAAGCCAGCATTCAACGTTAAGCTTTCTTTTCTCTTTCCAGTTTCAGGAAAACTGCTAGCACTACACAATTATAACAACATTAGCATAAAAAGCATATAATTGAGGTTTAAATTATGTGGTAAACTAAAATAACTATAAAAATTCAGAAGAAAAGGAGTTTGGTGCCAGCTAAATTCCTCAGAAAAGACTGACTGGAGGAAGAACTAAGTAACCTAAGCCAGTGTTTCAAGTTCGACACTCAAAGGCTTTCCCCTAACAGTTTCTCTATGTCCTGCAGCCTAGAATGGAGCTGTACTATTTCTTGCCTGAACAATAAGGACATAAATGAGAGCACATCCATGAAACACGCTGAGTGGTAATTCCTTCACCTGTGCAGCTCTCGCTCACCCACCGAGCTGCCCATGATTGAACTGCAGACTGACAGAGTGGGTTTCGGTGGTTGTAGGTGCAAAGGGATACGCTTCAGTCTCCAAAGGTACCATCAGGGTGTGGGGGTGTTTCTTGGCAAAGGATTTGACAGAATATTTTTTTAATTTTAATTTTTACCCCCAAAAGTTAAGTATATATGAAAACACTCATTACCAATTAAGTACTTACTTTTAATAACCCATTTATAAAATTTTAAAAGGCATATAAAAGAGCCTGCAAATACCAGAACATTGAAAATAATATCTTCCCTCTAAAATTCTCTGTTCTCCAAAATCCTAAATACAAAAAGATAGAATACAGGATCCAACAGGGCCCTACAAGCCCCGGAGGTCAGGGGGTGGGTAAAGAGAAAAACTGAGCAACATTAACCATTTTTTAACATGTTCACAATTCATTCTTAAATACTATTCTACATCTGACATTTTTCTTTAGAGCAGTGATTTTCAACTGGTGTGCTGCAAGAATTTTTAATCGTGCAATACCTGACTATTTAGTCAGGGGCACTGAACTCTTTGCCCTTAGTTTCTCAAAAGAAAAAGAAAGAAAAGAAAAGAAAAAGAAAGAAAAAGAAATAGCTAACACAGCAATAGCCACCCAGTGTGAATGAATCAAAATTATAACTATTTTTGTCATATTAGCCAAAAAATATATTTTTGTGAGCCGTAGAATTTTAGTAGTTTATAGTGTGCATGAGATTTAAAAAAAAAGGTTGAAAGTTGCTGTTCTAGAGGGTTAGTTGAACAAGAGCAGAAAAATATAATCAATGTTGCCAGTTCTGGTGATAATATAAAATACTCATATAAATACCTAAATTTGACAAGCAGAGAAAAATGAATATTATCTTCAACAGGATTCTGTAACAAGAAGCTCCCTGATTCTGGCTTTCAATTCCTTGAGAATTTGTTAGGGAGAAACAAATTGGATTCCTCTACAAGTTGAAGAACAATACTTCAAATATTTTTTCAGCAACCAGACAGATATTTCTTATATTCTTTTTAATACAACAAATATTGATTGAGAGGTATTTTGTACTGACAGCTATTGGAGACATGGAGGCAATAGAAAGAATATGTCTCCAAAATGCTTAAGGGAGCAGTGAATTTTGTGGTGGTAATAAATGCATTTGAATAAGTGTGTGGACGGAGTCAAGGCCTAATAAGGAGGTAGGTGAATTGGACACAAGGGAATGGAAAGATGAGCTAATGAACCCTGACCAACATGGCTCACTGGTTGGACATTGTCCAGCAAAGCAAAAGGTCGCTGGTTCATTCCCCAATCAGGGTACATGCCTGGGTGGCAGGTTCGGTCCCTGGTCAGAGCATGTAGGAGAAGTAACCGATTAATGTTTCTTCCCCTCTCTTTCTCCCTCCCTTCCCCTCTCTCTAAAAATAAATAAATAAAATCTTAAAAAATTAAAAAGAAAGAAAGATGAGCTAATGATTAGTAAGAGATGAGGTACAAAGAGCTATTCCTGGGGCATGAGAGCTGTCAGGTGGCAGGCTGGGGTTACAGTGGAGCACTCAAGGTGAAGAGCTGGAAGACCTCCTGTCATCCTCATGGCAATGATCCTGCAGAGGAAGGTAACACAAGCATGATCGTACTTAAAAGAAAAGCAATAATATTAAGATAGCACAATAGCAGTTTGAGATTTCAATATGCTCAATTGGATTCTACTCCAAAAAATTTAAGTGAGATCATTATAAAAATTTTCTAAAATTGGAGCTAAGGTCTATAGACCAAAAAAGTAACTATTTAACCACAAAATAAGATAAATTAAATTTTGTTTCCCTGATGAGAATAGCTGATAGGTCCAAATGTAGTCATGATCACCAGAGTTTATTTTAGAGACAGAACTGTCACTTTTAGGGCAAATACTGTGATAAAATATTTAGAGAAGGAAAGTATAGCCCTGAGAAAATAGATTAGATTTCCCTGAGAAAAAGAAAACTAGACTACTCTGTCCAAGAAAGCAACTATAAGTTAAGTTGAAGAAAACAGAAGAGAAATGAAATAAAGGACAGACAAGGATTTGGTGACTAGAATCTAAGCTGGAAAAAATGGCCAAGAGGGGAATTTGGAGAACTGGGAAGTCTAGTGTACAGTTTGAAGTTAAGTGCTGGATTGTTGCAAATCCTTCTATCCATTGCCATTGGACCGCGGTTTAACACACACGGCTCTCCCATGCGAATGTACTTGGGAGGGAGGAAATGGAGGGGAAGGGGTTGTGAAGGGAAAACTACCCACTGGCAAGATGCAGATAGGACAACTTTGACAGATGCCAGAACCCAGCACCAGATGTAACTAAAAGAAACCAACTCTTTACAAATTAAAGAACTTTTGAGAAGACATCAGACTTCTCAAGGGCAAGGTGACCCAAGCTGACATCTGGATCACATGGATAAGAAAAGATCCTCTTAGACATTTTTTAATTTGTATCTTAAAATGGCAAGGTGGTGATTTCCCTGCAGAATAAGTTCACATATGTTCAGTTGGCAAACTGGTAAGTAACATACACCATTTAGCTGGTCATGTGGTCTTTAAGAGTTTTCTGGAATGAGTATTTGAAGGAGTATTAAATACCAGTATGTATTTTCAACCAATGACTAATTTTATTATTGTTTTTATGTATAATCAGGCAATTACATATAGTGCTTAAAATTAACTCCACTAGTACTTTTAAACAACAATACCACCAAAGGCTTAATATGTACCAGTCCCTTTTCTAGCGATAGATTTTATTATGTGATCAGCTGGGCTAGTGGAGGCAAGGACCTCAAGAAATACAGCTTGAAGAAAAGCAAAGTTTATTTCTCTTTTCACACATAAATTCCAACTGGTGAAGAAACTGCTCTACAATATTATCAGGACCCAAGCTTCCCCTAGTTGCCACCGCATCATTCCCAGGGTACTCAGCTTTGTGCACGGTTCAAATGGCTCACCACCACATTTTCATTGTGCCAACAGGAAGAGGGGGAATGAAACAAAAGGGGGTGTCATTCTAAGACACATCCCAGATGTTGCACATGCCTAATTCTTTTATATTTTGTTAGCCATCACTCAGGCACAGGGCCATACCAGATGCTAAAGAAGAGCAGGTAAATGAAGCGTTGTTACAGGTGATGGTGTGGCAAGCTACAAAAGGGTCTCTGTGACTGTGGATGAGAAGCAGTATGGGGGGCCACTCTCTGACTCCTTCAATAGACTGTGGATTTCACAGCGGGAAAGAGAGAATTTCTATACCCTCCACACCTTAATAAGAGTACAATTGTTTGGAAGTGGGGAAATTAAAGCCATTTGTGGGAGGCCTTTTCATAACAAACACAAAAGTCACCATAAAATCTTCTCATTCAATCCAATCAAATGTTTCTTCTCCCAACTCTATTTGCTTATGTCATTGGAAAGTTGAGCATATACATATATCCTGTGGAAAGCCAACTCATCTCAGAACTGTCTAAAATGCTCTCCCTAGGGCTGCAGTACCCATAAATCTGTCCATATGGCATGGCCTTCTTCCTGCTTCATAAGTGATCAACCTGCAGCTGGCAATAACCACATTCTCAAAAGCCTGGTGTATGGAAATTAAAATGCCAACCTATTAAGTTATAATAAGAAATAAGAACTTGAAGGTGAACTCTGGGTGCTGCCTCAGCATCTCTCCTACAACTGCACGCTGACTTGCGACTGAGTCTCAGCTCCCTGCAGCCCCAAAGTGAATAGTACAGGGCCTGTATCCTTCACTTTCTTCTCCAAGGCACAGCACACCTGGTGTAGTCATCTTGACAAACTCTGCTAATGCTACAGGATAACATGAAGAAACTACAATAGGGAGGAAACCAGAGAGTGATGAGCATTCATTACTTCTACCAACATTACTCCCCCCACCAATTTCTCTGGCTGCTTCCATGCAGAAGGTCCATACATCTTCTCTCCCAAGAATCCTTTTTGTATGCCCCTTCTCCCTGAGTCTAGATCCTTAATCTTTTAACTAGCTTCTGCTGAGAAATAAAAATATCAGTTGATATTTTAGTAATCGCAGTAATGAGGCACTCAGCTCACCTTGAAAGCAGTTTTTCCCATTATTCAACAAACAGCTTACTATTCTTAAGCACAGGTATTTGTGCTAATTTTCCCATTCAGAACCTCCCTAGGAAGAATGCATAGGTACTTTGTTTATAGCTGCATGATTGTAAATAAAGGTTTCTGAAGATTATAAAGCTTTAAAAACTCAGGATCTCCCCACATGAACTGATTTTTGCTTCCATCCTAGAATTCAGAAACGCCTACAGTTTTTCTTATGAATAAAAGCTTCATTCTTGTAAAGACCCATCCTTGTAGAGATCCACCGCTATTAGCCCTGTGTACTACACATACTAATGAATACTGAGCCACCAATACACTGCATGTATGGTCATCAATAATGAGCATGTCTTAGTTCTCCATTCACGTGGTAAGCCTGTAGTCTCTAAAGGCAAGGTTATTCATTTTTTGTAACCCCACAAAATACAACACAGTGCTTTTGCATGTAAGGAGATCAATGAGTATTTTCTGGGGTAAAGTTAAGCAAGGGAAGTATGCATAGTCAAATGTGGAGAATGCAGCCTAAACACTACGGTCCAATGGAACCTTCTGTGGCAATGGTAACATTTGTCATCTGCCCTTATTTGATGGTTCATAAGGTACAGATGGCTACTGAGCACTTGTCTTGTGGCAAGTGACTGAACATTGTATGTCTACTTTTAGTTAGTTTTAATTATTTAAACATAAATAGTTGCGTGTGGCTAGAGACTACCTCATTGGACAGGCAAATAAACCATACAGGAAGTATCTCTACCTTCTTTTTAGTCTGAGTCATATTTTTCTTTTCTTCTTTTTTTATTATTGTTTATTCTATCATAGTTGTCCCAATTTTCCTTCTTTGGCCTCCTCTGCCCAGCCCCCACCCCCTGCCCAGCTCCCACAGTCAATTCCCACACTGTTGTCCATGTCCATGGGTCATTCGTACATGTCCTTTGACTAGTCCCTTCTTCTTCTTTCCACCCGTATCCCCCTCCCCTCTGTCAGCTGTCAGTCTGTTCCATGTTTCCATGCGTCTGGTTCTATTTTGCTCATTACTTTATTTGGTTCATTAGATTTCTTTTATAGGTGAGATTATATGGTATTTGTCTTTCACCAGCTGGTTTATTTCACTTAGTAGCATAATCTCCACTTCCAACCATGCTGCTGAAAAAGGTAAGATAAGAGCTCCTTCTTTCTTTCTGCTGAGTAGCATTCCATTGCATAAATGTACCACAGTTTTTTACTCCACTCATCTACTCATGAGCACTTTGGCTGTTTCCAACATTTGGCTATTGTAAATAGTGCTGCTATGAACATAAGGGTGTATAAATTCTTTTGAACTGTTGTTTGGGATGCTTAGGGTATATTCCCAGGAGTGGACTTGCTGGGTCAAAAGGCAGATCCATTTTTAATTTTTTGAGGAAATTCCATACTGTGTTCCACAGTGGTTGCCCCAATCTGCATTCCCACCAAAGTGTACTAGGGTTCTCTCTTCTCCATGTCCTTGTCGGCACTTGTTTGTTGATTTATTAATGATGGCCATTCTGACAGGTGTGAGATGATATCTCATTGTGGTTTTAATTTGCATCTCTCTGATATCTAGTGATGGTGAGAATTTTTCATATCTCTATGGGCCATCTGTATGTCCTCCTTGGAGAAGTGTCTATTCAGGCCCTTCGCTTGTTTTTTAATTGGATTGATTGTCTCCCTAGAGTGGAGTTGTATGAGTTCTTTATATATTTTGGAGATTAAACCCTTGTCCAATGTATCATTGGCAAATACATTCTCCCATACAGCTAGTTCTCTTTTCATTTTGATGATGGTTTCTTTAGCCGTGCAGAATTTTCTTTGTATGCCAAAATAAACAGGATTCTTAGGAATGACTGTTCTGAAAGCTGTCTTGGTGCCAGGCTCTGTGCTGAATGCTCTACATTTATCAGCCATTCATATCTGATGGCAACCCTATGAGGCACATTATATCATGACTTGCATTTGACCAAAGCATGGAGATGTTAAGTCTGTTGTTCATAGCGCTAGTTTAGCTGTAGCTTCTTTTCTTTAAAAAAATAAATAAATAAATAAATAAATAAATAAATGAGTTAGCAAGCAAATGAATAGGTTCAGACATGCTACCAGGTCTAAGTAAACACACTTTCCTCTAAGAAGTGCCTTTTGGTCTGGGTGAGACCAGGAACTCTAGAGCTCCCACATGCCTGAAAACCAAATGTGAGATACTGTCCTGCCCCTGACTTTTCCTGAGCTGCACATCCTTGTGCTCTTTCTTCTGTCATGCTGCACTTTGCAAGCACTTGGGGAAAAGAAAGCTGGAGCAAGGATTTTTCCTAAAAATCAGGCCCTGAAGGAGAACAATTGAGAAACAGCCTTCTTTCCAGGGAATTAAACTGACTGATGCAAAAAATGTTTGCTCGGGGAAACTGCTTCCACAGACAACGAAAATTTACTATGCTATTTTGGTGGGAAAGGAAGGTCGGGTAGGGGTAGGGGACTCAGAGGGGCTTTCTTTTAGCACATAGAATGCTTCTACAGTCTTTGTTTCAGCTTTGTATATGTGTTTATTTGCTTTTTGTTTCTAAAAGGCAGACCCCAGCATCTGAGGCCTCATGGACTTTAATTTCAGTAAATGCTAGAAAGGGGCATTTCCTCCTCCTGCACACAATAACGGTGGCTAAGGTTAGCACTTAAAGAAGATATGAAATCATACTGGGTGGGAGGATGGGATGAGAAATCCATGACACAAATGGCTCATTATGTGGGATAAGCAATGGGGCAAAAACATCCACCCCCAACTCGATCATGCATGATCTTTGGAGGTTAACAAAAGGAATGCCACGGTAGAAATGATGGAAATCTGCAAGAATGAAGTTCTCGGAGCCAATCCTGTCATTCTCCCTGCTTTCATCTCCTTTAAAATTGGCTCATTACACCACTAGAAAAATACACCACAGAATGAAGTTATGTTCCAAAAAGGAAGAAGAAAAGTATTGCCTTGAGCATTCTCTATACAGAAATAATATTTTCCTTTATGCTATTGACCATGTATGCAGTTAAGTTGGCCTAACAATTGGCTGGCTTGATGCAAATGTTTGCCCTGTCCTTGTTAAAAGATGAGTCTGTGATTTGGTTTAAACGTGTTTATATAAAAATATGTTTTCACCTTGAACTGTTTCTATCTATTTGGATACACCGCTGTAAGCATCCACTACAGTTCGTGACTTCCATTATGATTGTGTTTATTATTACATATTGCACAACAAGCAGGTGGTGATGATAATAATACACTTGAAAGAACACCTATATTCTCAGGGCAACAATTTGCAATAGCGCTGTAGGGATAAACAAGGGAGCCAAGATGGGATTTGTTAACATTTGGGTTGCACACCTGTATTAATGACACCCACCTATGGAAGAAAAAATAAGTAAGAGACACTCCTGTAGGTTCCTGGCAATTTTTAAACATGAATACAACAGCTGCTCATTGAGATCCTACAATGTGCCTTCATGTGTTCAAGACAATGAGTTCATCGGGCTTTAGCCAAGGGATAAAGATAAGGTTGAGTGTCTGCTACAGCAAACAACTGCTGTCTTTGCCCAGCATCCCATCTCCCTTGTTCTGGTACAACATCCTGGTTTCACTTTTGGGAGATTCCCCCACTGTCAGCACATGGATTAGATACTAGATCCCCCAGCTCCAGATTTAGTTTCTTGACCCAAGGCTGGCCAACTGAGTCACAGTGATTGGCTCAGAGTGAATACATGACCAAATGCTGGGTCAATGAAGATGCATACTTAAGATTTTTGTAGAGCCACCGGAGAAGAGATACTTAATTTCAGAGGAGGTTGCAAAACTAATACAATTTATACATGGACCTTTTGCTATAGCATGGAAAGCATCTGCCTGAGGATAAAACCAATAGAATGAAAAACAGATCTGGAGGGGCGGGGTGGGGGGGGGGAGAGAAAGAGAGAGAGAGAGAGAGAGAGAGAGAGAGAGAGAGAAGAAAGCCCTGTATTTTTTTTAGCATCTATATCCATCCACACTTGAAGTTCAGCCCCTTAAACTTCCCAATTATGTGAGTCTATCCAGAAATGTTTTCTTTGTATTTAAGCAACTTATGTAAGGATGGTGTTTCTGTGACTTGTAATCAGAAGGGACCTAACACGTCTCTCTCTAGGAGAATGCATATTTAAAAGAAGAAAAACTAACACTTATTGACAACGACCACTTGGTCGGCAATTAAGGATATGCTGTCACATAAGGGTACAACTGTAGGGCCTTGCATTCCAACTTCACATATAAGGAGCGTTCTATTGAGTGGTTGCATTATAATTTGGTTTACATTCATGCAGTTTCAGGCATTTAGATTGTTTCTAAGCTTTGGCTGTTATAAAAAATTGTGTAAAACTGATGTATAATTTGGTCCTTAATGCATTTAAAACCTCAAAGCCTTTAGATATAATAGTTTGCTGCTTGCTGTGGTCAAACATTCTGTCCCTTCAGCAATTTCTCTGACCTGTCTAGCCCCAGTAGGCTCTTAATTTTCAACCTCTGTAAAATGTCACAGTGAGCTTTCTAGTACACACAACTTTGTCTTCTTCAATTCTTTCTGAGCACAGATTCCTAGAATTTGGACTTCTAGGATAAAAGGTTTTCATCTCACGGGACTTCTGTCATCTGTTTCCAACCTGCCTTCTAGATAGTTGTATTAATTTACTCTCTGACTAGCAGTTTAAATTTGTGCCTTTTCTCCAGTATAACAGGTAAAATTATTATCTCCTTGGCATTTCTCTGCTATTAACTGAGTATATACATACATAGAGTATTCATTATTCTTTTTTCTTTTTCAGTTTCTATGTTGACTTTTTTTTTAGAATTGTCCATTTATATACACATTCCCTGGATAGAATTTTGACAAACCCATACCATCCGAAGTCAGCAGGTGGGTAGGGGTAGAGGGTAGAAGGAGAAACAAAGGCCGTGCAGAGGGTAAGTGCCGTCTTGTCCTATGAGCATTAACCCCCCAGTAAAAATTTGACAGGAGAAGACACTCAGTAGGTCCCTAGTGAATGAAGTAGACAGGACCTCGGGCACCCAGGGAAGTGGGGAGGTGAGATGTTTATTAACTGAATGACAAGGCCAGGGATTATTTGAATGTAGTTTAGTTGATGGCACTGATTCTTTTACTTTATTTGAATATCCTCATTGAAATTAGTAAACATCTTAGTCTTTTTAAAATCTAGTTTACAGTAAATCGGACCAGACTTTGTAGGTGTCTCTGCTTCTTGGACTGACACCTGAAGCTATCCACTCTGTGATGTTTTCCTTTTTTTGCTATGTAGTATTGACTTTGTGAATGTCTTTTAAAAATTTGAGTGGCATTATTTATTGGAATTATCTTAAGACTTTAATAAGGCAGCTCTAATACATCTGAATTAATGTCTTATCTTTTCCTTCCCATTTTGCCTCAAGGAATCCCTCTCCTTGATTATTCGAAAAATTGAGGGGCTTCGTGATAGGTGTGTTCTCCTCTCATTCAGAAGAAGATTTTATGTTCAGTTGTAGGAAGATTTCCTCATGGCCACATTGGGTACCAGTTCACTGTGCAAACCATCCCAGTAGAGAGTTAGGGAGTATCTTGTGTCACTACGTGTCCTGTGTGTCCTATGAGTATCCTCAATTCATGCATCACAGTGCTTGAACGTATTTCTACATTTTGTGTGTACAAGAATATTCTTTATTTCTTCTACAGTGTAAGTTGTTAAAACACAAATAATTATAATCTGATCTAATAAAGAACAAGGCCTAATTACATGATGTGGACTTTCTATGAGGCATAATATAATAGGGATCTGGGACTTGCAACTGACACCTAGGAAAAGAAAGACAAAAAATGAAAACATACCATCAAACACTAACATCGACAACAATAAACAGTCATGCAATTTAGCTGCTTTGTTCATGACTTTGGGCTTGATTTACCATAACAAAGAAGATGAATAAATGATAAAGTGGTAAGCATGAGTGAGAAGCGCCGATTAGTGCTGGTGTTATTAGAAAAAGACTTTGCCCTTGCAGGAAGAGAGGATGTAATCAGAGCCTGATTTTGACCAATAATCATAGCTTTTGTAGCCACACACTTGTGGTTTTCTAAAAAAAATTATAAAAATTCCTGCATAAAATAATTTTTTATTGTGAATCACAAATACTTTAGCTTCTATCCCCTTTGTACTTCATTGAGGCAATAAGTTTGTAGGGCTTTTTAGTAAAAGAAAATTTGCTAGGGTGTCAAATATTGGGTTAGAATAGAGCAGATTGAATCTAAAACCAAAGGAAAAAAAATAAAGCAAGCTCTTATTGCCAGTATTATGATCATTTTCAATGATTTATAATCTGCGGGGATGAGAAAAGTCATTTGATAACTGTTGAGACTCTAAATTGCCTCTTATTAATCCAAAAGAATTAGAAAGTTGCCTTGAGACATTTGAAAAAAATTAAGTAAAACTACTCTTGAGTGTATTAAGCTCTTCAAAGAAGTCTAAAGGGAAAAATATCCCATCAACATCAACAGTGGATGAGGGAGGAAATAAAACGAGCACCGATGAGAGGGGACATGTGCTTCGGCAGAGCTCCCACTTGGCAGCCAACCACCTGAGAACTGTTCCCAGCCCGGTTGTCACCACCAGGTGATCCTTACCTTCCCAAGCCTCAGTTTCCTCATTTTTCTTAAATGACAGGACCATTATGAGAATAAACATAAAGACTGCAATAGTGGTGAAGCCATTGAAACTATTTTCATTATAATACTAACACGTCATCTGCCGTGTTCCCTCTTATTCTCTCTTGAGGGTCTGGTAGAGGTTTTCGAGGCTACATCATCTGAGATGTCACAACAGATTGGATGCAGAGTGGAGACGAGAATCCAGCTGCCTTCTATTAAGATAGACATTAAAGTGATTTACAAAAATGTGAAAGTGCCTTTCCTCTCACTAAACTGTATTTTGAAAATATAGTTATTGTTCATAAAACCATGCTCTTGGTATTAGCATATAATGAGTGTCTTAATGTTATTTTTTAATAAATTAATATAAAATATATTTTGATTTTCTGTTTTAATACCTAAACTAGTAATAGAGCAAATCTCCTTACATGTAACCCACATAAATAAAAGCTCTTTGGCTTATCAATAACATGTAAGGGGTCTTAATATTGATTTTGTCCTGAGACCAAAAAACTTGAGAACTAGTGATTTTAGACAACTGCTTGCCAGAAAATGTTTTCCATGTAACTAAATTCACAAATCAGCAAACAATTCTGTTAAACTACGTAGCCCAAATTTGCTCACAGAATAGGCAGTGACAATAGCTGTATTATTTCTCTAGTTTTTAATAAATAGTCAAGAGCTTCCCATTTTATTGTTTCTTCCCATTTTCTGATTTCACAGCTTCCCATTTTGTGAAATGAAGACATTAGTACTCCAATACTTGCTTCCACATCTCCTCTCCCTAAAATAAAAATATTTCCATTTCATTTTACAGCTACAGTTCTCTTATGTACTTTGTTTATAAGTCAATTCTAGAAGCTGAAAATCAATTAGAACCCTTTACATCATGTCCATATAATTTTTTTAACTCTCAGAGCATAATGTGCTATGTTTACATTTCTTCATTACATGTCTTATACATATCATTATCCAATATCACAATACTTATGCCACTCAAATAAAAATTTTCCTGCAATCAAATTGTAATGTAATGGGTTGTCTTTGTTTCTATAATCTGTCTTATACCTGTAACAGAAACTCAAATTGTTTCCACCCATAGCTAGATGGTTCTAGTCTTCTGTTCCGATCTGGATTTGCTAGGGCTGCTTCAAATTGGTGAATCTGGAATAAAATGCCAGATTCTTCTTTTCCTTCTTTTCCTCTTTCTTCTTTTAATTCAGTGGTCCCTGGGAAACCATTTTGCTTTTCTTGATTTACTTCCTTGTTTTATAGGGGTGATAATGTGATTCATAATAAGAAATATGTATCATGCATACAGGTATAATATATTAAATAATATGTCATATAACAAATATACTGTATTTGGTCTTCATTCATTGTTCATCTCATTTCTGGCACACAGCTCCCAAAATTGTTGGAATTTCCCCAGTGATAAGAGCAATGGGGCATCTTTTGTTGTAACATTTGGTTTCTTGTCCTCAGTTCCTGAAATTGCTTCAGAGACATAAAGGTAAAATAGGTGTCCTATTATTCATAAATTATTCATAACAAGCCCCTTTCCACCACAACTGGGTTTATGTGAAGGAGGTGACTTTTAGAAAGCACCTAAGGATGGAGGCTGGTTGCCAGGGGGACCAACCATGAAAAGAAGGGTTGAACTTTCAGTCCTATCCTTGATTTCCAAGGAGGGGAGAGGGGCTGGGGGTTGAATCGATCACCAATGGCCAATCACCAATGTCCTTCACAATAACCCAAGAGGAGGATGCTTGGAGAACTTCTCTGTTGGGGTACCTGAAAACTTCCATGTGATATCATGCTGGGACCAGAACTCCATGAGGGCAGAAGCTCCTTTGTTGAAGACCTTGCCCTATGCATCTCTTCATCTGGCTGTTGTTTCTTATCCTTTAATACGCTTCATAATAAATTGGTAATCTGTAATAAATCAGTAATCTAGTGAGTAAATGGGTTTCCTGAGTTCTGTGAGCTGCTCTAGCAAATTAATCAAACCCAAGGAAGGGATTGTGGAAACCTCCGCTTTATAGCCGGTTGGTCAGAAGTACAGGTGACAGCCTGGGCTTGCAATAGGCATCTGCAGTGTTTATGTGCATGGGGGAGGGGGGGAGAGAGGGGCAGTCCTATAGGCCTGAACTTTTAACCTGTGCAATCTGATGCTGCCTTCACATAGACAGTGTCAAAACTGAGTTGAATTGTAGGACACCCAGCTGTTGTTTGAGAGCTGCTTGGAATTGTGGGAAACTACACATCCCCACACACCTTGAGAACTGGGTGCAGAACCATTTAATGGATATACATGTCCAATTTACTTTCTAAGAAAGGATCTGTGAAAGATAAAGAGTTGGAGACCTCGCCTTGCTTTCCGATTCACTGCAGCTTTCCATTTGATTGATATTTGGCTACAAGAGAAATTCTGAGTTGAAAATAAGTTTCATATAGAAGTATGAAGACCTTTAGCCACTGTTGCTGGTGAGATGTCTGGTGCTAAATGAAATCTTATGTATTTATTTTTGGTCACTGTTTCTGAAGGAATAAATGCTACTGAGGGTGTGGAGGGAAAAGTAGATAATAAGAAAGGTCCAAAGCAAGAGGTAGTGTCCAAAAAAGCCGATTGGAGATATTGTAGTGGTGTAGAAATTAGTGTATTATCTTTGGCAGCTAGGGTAGGAGGGAATTTCCTAAATGGAAAGAAGACTGAGTGGGAACTGTAAGTAAACTCATCTACTTGACAATTGCTTAGCAACTGTGGATATCTTATCTGCTACAGTGAACTCCATAAAGATGAAGGCTCTTCTAGAAATAATTTTGTTAGAGAAACTGCTAATTTAAAACTATCAATATGGTAAAAGTCTTTTTATTCTCCAAAACACACATGCATATGACATGTGATAGCACAGAGATTTTTGCCTCTTCTACAAAAAAAGAGGTAAAATCAGAACATAATATGAATATGAATACCTTGCATCTTTAATAGCACACAGTGAAAACTTAATTGTCAATGTGGTACATTGTAATTGGAACATTTTCTTTTTCTGAAAACACATACTCATATAACAATTATAACACACCATTTGTTATTCAAAATTTATTTTGCTTTATGAACCATGTAGAATAAAAAGCAATCAAGCCACAAGATGGTACTCTGTGACATGATAATGCCTTCTATGGTTACAATTCCAACAAACTTGAACTAGGATACAAATGAGTAGCATGAGTCCAAAGGAAATGATTACATAAGGGCATCCAGTGTTCTTAATTAACACAGGAAAGATGAATGGTTCTTTTTCTTTCCTTTTGGCGGTCTCTCTTGAGAAGAAAAAACATGAGTTGCCATTTGATTTTTCCACTCAGTTACATTCACCAGCTGAAAGAGGGACCAACGTGGAAAGTTCCTGCCTCCAGTGGTAGGATTCCCCACGGGTTCGGCACAGGCATGTTACCACGGCTGATTCTCTGTGATCTGAAGATTCCACAGACAGCCACGGTCACCAAAGGGAGATGCTAAGACTGAACTAGTAATAAATACATCATATATAAACAATTATTAGGGCTTTCCCCCTTCTCTTCTATTTGTCTCAACCCTCTACTTAGGGACCTCTCAATCCTTTGAGAATACCCTAAGGCCATGTGTGACTGGCCACCTCCCAGCAGGGAAAGAACCACATATCAAAATGGACATGATGCTCTCCAGTAAACTGACAAATCAGCTGAAGAGTGAGTAAGATGAAAATATTAGGAATATCATTCTGCAAAAAAAAGGTGATGACTGATGTAGGCTGGAAGAGTTATGGTCTGTCAAAATCTTCTGTTGCAAGGAACAGCTTCACCATACACCAATGTCCCACAGCGCTGCACTCAAGAATCTGAACACGGACTGGAATTCTCTGAGGATGTTATTCATAAAGGCACAGTTAATCAAACTCAGACCTCTCTTCAAAATCTCACTGTACGAGCCAAGCTTACTGCCAGCAGCAGGAAGGTGCCAGACCAGAGAAGGTAACCTAAAATCTGTGTGCCTGGCTTCAGACTTATGAGGTCTCAACCTATTTTAAAAAGTAGAAAAAGTTTTGTGTGTATGTGGTTTTTACATTTATCAAATAACTAGCTTTCTATCCACACAATCAGAGCTCTGTGCTTATCCAAGGATTTTCAACTTCCATAATCAGATATTATTTATTTTAATGTAATTTACAAACAAAAGAAAAAAGATCTTCCCTCTTCTCTCTCCTTCACTCTTTAGAGGAATTCAGAAAAGACACATATGACCCAAAGTCACTTCTGGCTAGAGTCCTCGGTTGCTAAGCAGAGAGAGCAACCTGGAGGCAGGTTTCTGGGTAAATGGCCCTGCCTCTAACACCAGCTGCCAGGTAAGTGTATTGCGGATGCTCAGAAGCTTTCTGTGCCTCCCCTGCCACCACAAATACAAATGGCGGCTCTTTCAACATAGACGCTGGTGCCTTCTCCACTGATGACACTCTTGGGCTCTGAGAAGAATGGCTTTCTTTATTCTTGGCATAGAGAAATCTCTGTACCATATGGGGAGTCACTTGATTTGTTTCAAAGTGACTCTAAGGAATGAGTCTCTAAAACATTGTCATGTTTTCACCATAGAAAAGGAAAAGTAAACACAAAGAGATACATGTTCTCTCAGTTTGCACAAGTCCCCTGTGGATCCACATGCTGACACTTTGATGAATGTCACTTTGTTGATTGGTTGGTTGGTTCATTTCTCTTCCTCCCAACTCAGGGACAGATTTGTCCAAGGCCCCTGAAGATGAACGTGAAGCAGCAGCATGTAAAGGTGTATTTGAGGCTCTCCTTCCACAGGTAGAAAAGGCACAAATGGGGATCATGAGCTCAGTCTTTAGCCACAGGTCTGGTTTTGCCTTTAGCACCTCATCTGTGGCATGCAGGTTAAAATTCTTACTTCAGAATGTTGCTGAACTTTTTATTTTCATTAATGGACTTCATTTTACAGAGGTTTAGGTTTTACAGAGAAGTTGAGCAGAAAGTGCAGAGTTCCTTTTATACTCCTTCTCCTCTTGGCCTCAGTTTCCCCTGTTATTATCTCGTAGCTGTGTGGTGGATTGCTGAATTTTAAATTACATACCACATAAAAAGCACAGTATTTTAGTATTAGAAGGTGCTTACATATGAATGTGAAGTATTATGACTGTAATTCAAGACCCTCTCATTTGCTAATACATGAAGCTTTTATTTCTTCGATGACATTTTGTGGGCCGCTCATCAAGAATCATCCCTAAATCCCAACCAGACCACCACACAGTCTGTGAAACTCCATCTGTGAAGGTTTGTTTCTTTATATGTAACATCAGTTTCTCTAGCAATATTTCTTCAAAATGCAAATACTCCTGAGAGAATAAAATAATCTTTTCTAAATATTCTAATACCTAGAAAATATTCTAATATTCTAGATATTCTAAAGTTATCTAATTTATCATTGGTAACTTTATCATTGATTAACAAAACCATGATCCGCATTCAAACTCTAGAAAGATACTGATGATTAGTTGCTTTGATAAGAATAAGAAAGACTCAGAGGGTCTTAAGCACAATGGTGGTCAAGCGGAAGACTGGAGTGGTCTTGTATGGCCTGATGACCTCGAAGAGGATATTATGGCCCAGAAAAGGAGAAGAAAGGGAACCAGTTCTAAAAGAAGGGAGTTCTGAGTCAGCCTTTCTTCAAGGCAGACAGGGTTAACCTCTCTCTGAGCAAGGTGCTAAGGATGAATCTATTTCTAACAGATTCCGATGGGTGAGAGGGACAGGTAAATAAATATCTTTAAGCCACTTCCCTGGAATTAATCATTGTTCATATCTGAGATACTCTTCAGTTTCTAGAGCCTGGTATATTGCTCAGGTAGCCTAGACACTCTCGGACACTGCTGGACAGACACAATAATTTATGTCGGTCCATAATAATGTCCTTTCTAGAAATCTACCACAAGAAAATAATCAGAAATAAGGTGCAAATTTTACATTCACAGATGTTCACTGAAGCTTTATGTATGTTAGCAAAAACACTAAAAATAACATTAAGTCCAATAATAGGGAAATGGCATATCCATATTACAAAATATTATACAGTATTTAAAATTGTTTTCCAATCACTATATAATATAAAATAAATGCATGATATAATATTAAGCAAAAAAAAAAAAAAAAAAAAAAAAAAAAAAAAAAAAAAAAAAAAAAAAAAAAAAAAAAAAAAAAAAAAAAAGCCCATGAGGACAAATCTGTATATATAATACGATCTCTAAAATCCTGAGCACCACCACTTACATGAACACTGGATACAAAACTGCAAATAATGGCAGAATGTCACCCATGGTGTGCTGTGTTAGTCAGGGTTCTGCAAAAAACCAGAACCAATAGGCTATACAAAGAAAGATTTCATGATGAATTGGCTCACTCAGTTTGGAGTCCATCAAGTCCAAAATCTTCGATCGGTGTTTCAGTTCAAGTCTGAAGGCTTGTAGGCAGGAGGAATGCCCTTGTATTTACAGGAGGGTCAGCCTTTTGTTCTACTTGGGTCTTCAGCCAATTGGATGAGGCCCACTTACATTACGGAGTACAATCTGCTCTACTCAGTCTATTGATTTAAGTGTCAGCCTCATCAAAACACCCTCACAGGAACACTCAGAATATTTTTTTGACTAATTATCTGCATACCTCATAACCCCCCAAAATTAAGCATCACATGTGTTGACTGGGTCTGCAAATTTAATGTCAGCAGGGACCAGATCTTTTAGCATGAATTAATATGTTAATAATTCATTATTTATTAGTCAAGCTGAATTTACTCTCAGTATTCAAGAGAATTAAATTATATCTTCATTGATGTATTATCCAAAGCAGTAATATTCTTTCGTTGAATTTGGTTACTTTTATTAACCCATGAAGAATAGCTAAATTAGTGAAAACTCGAAGTTCATCTTCCATTATCTAGGTGGAGATACTGAATAAGCCCACAGTGGATAAAAACTCTACTCTCTCATCCTCCATTCTCTCTTTGCCCTGCCATTGTTCTATCGACACAGTTCTCAACAGTGTCTGCTTAGCCCCAGAGCCAGTGATTTTGACTTGTAGCCTCTGTCATCCTGACCCGGTGAATCCCTCCTCATGTATGAGGACGAGTCTCTCTGAAGCCACCCTGCCAGTTTTCTTCTCTAGCAGCCAAATGCCACGTTCTAATGTCAGCCTGGCTGTGCGACCTCACACAAACTACTTAAATTCTCAGTGACTCAATTTCCACTTCTGTAAAATGGGGATAGTTTTAACAGGGTTTTGTGAGGATTATATGAACCAATATGTGTAATGTCCTTGGAGGAGTCCTGGCACACTAGGAAAGTTTGCTCATTAGAAGTAGTTTTTATCAATATTCTATTATCGTGTATTATTGTTATTTATTATCATTATAATTCTTCAAGTAATGGTGTACTCAGCTGTTTGCCTCATATCTCTTCCTCTGTTTCAGAAATCTAGACTAAGGCTCAATGTTCATTCTTTTATCATTTCTGTACCCTATCTCCCCAAGAAATTGTATCTTCCCCTGTGGTTTTAGTGATTGTTTATATTGGATAAACACCTGAACCATAGTCTAAACTTTTTCTGTAATTCTGATTTTCTACTACAAAGTGTTTGCTGGGTTGTATTGCTTGCTGTTCTTGCTCCAGTCTTAAATAGAACATGTCTAAGACCAAACTTCTATCTGAAGCTCTAAATTGGTTTGTCACAATTTTCCTACTCACTTCATACATCAAACAGACCTCAACATGACCCTGAATGATTTCTCACCTCCTGCTGTCAGTGTCTTGGTGTGATTCCCCTCGTCGATGTGGGCTGGACCTATGACTTTCTTCTAACCAACAGAATATGAGAAAGGTGATTGGATGTTACTCCTGTGATGATATTATGTTATTTGACCCCAGCTTAGCAGACTGGAGCAACGGGCCTTCCTGGTTGACTTGATGAAACAAGCAGCCATGTTAAAAAAAAATCCACATGGCAAACAAACGTGGGTGGCCTCTAGGATCTAAGGGCCACTTCCATGTGACAGCCAGCAAAACACAAGAGTCCTCTGTTACATAGCCTGAAAGGAATAAATTCTGCCAACAACCTGAATGAATTTAGAAGAGATATTTTTCCCCAGTCAAACCTCCAGAGAAAACACAGCCCAACTGATACCTTGGTAACAGCCTTGTGCGACTGTAAGCAGAGAGCCCAAGGAAGATATCCCAGACTCCTGATGCATAAATGCTTATCTGCTGTTTTAAGTTGCTAAATTTGTCATGTAGTGTAGGAAACTAATATACTTGGTATTAGCTAATATCCATGGTAACACCATAGTCTCAGTCTTCCTGAACTTAGTTATCTTTGATTCTTAGATATCCCCTGTCATTCAATCACTAAGTCTGATAAGATTAAACTTCATAATTACAGCCAATATTTATGGAGTGATTTTGTATGCCATGTGTTGTACTTATTGCATTAATAGAACAATGACAAGCAATCCTTTTATAGATATTGAAATTGAAATTTGGAGGAGAAGCATAATTTGCCAAAGTTTTCACAGTGGATCAATTTCATATCTGGGAGTCAAATCTGACATATCTGATCCCAGTTCCTATCTTCTTTCTACTACATGGACTGGCCACCCAAATGACTCTATTATCTCAGAAGTCCTAAGTTCTAGTTACAAATAAAACTCCTTATGACAACACTTAAAATCATTCAAAATCTGGTCCTGGTCTTCTTGCAGACTTTTTTTTCCTACTATTCACTTGCTTTTTTTCTGAAATTGTTCAATGTTTTTCTATCTCCTAACATTGATTCACAGACTTCCCTAGTCCTCTCACATCCTCAATAAGATAATATACCCCTTTGATAAGTTATTATTGAAGAAAGAATTTCCAAGTGTAAAAGGGTGGACTTACCAAGGGGGACTGATTTTGTCACTGCAAATTTCACCTTCAATTCACACTTGAATTACAAGGATTACTTCTACCAATGTCATGGTGGTCTTCATGGATTACCGCTTCCCACCATTGACATATAAGCAATGTATTAGGGATGTCTATCATCACCTGCCCTGCCCTTAGCCACTCTGTAAAAAGTTGCCCTAATCACTCCTCTCTCCAAAAGCTGAATGAATTGTTTAATATCAGCACCATACCCAGTCATATTGGAGCCTAAGGCTTAAAGAAAAATGTTTGCCCTCACATGCATTAATCAAAGTATCCTTATATAGTTTGAACCAAGCTGGAAAGTTAATAAAAGTTTTACAGTCAAAACACAACTACATATCAAGCTCTGTATTGCACAATCAGTTCACATGTTAGTGTCAACCTTCCCAAACCTACCTGAGAGGAAGGAAAAATCATAGGATCCAACACCTATAGTCTAACTGAAAACAACTCCCCCTTGTTGCACAATTACATAGGGTCAAAAAACAAACAAGCAACACCATCCTGTCTTTATTTAAAATACTAATGTTTGCTTTATTTTTGGTTCTTAGATATTACATTAAATATGTAAATATTATTTCGACTATTGACTTTTTGGCATCCCGTTGAATGGAGCACTCAAGGGGAGTGCTTTATTCTTTTCACCCTAATTGTGGCCTTGTATGAGATGGATTCCTCTTTGGCCATCTAACCCAAGGACAACCCATAGGTGATATTCATACTCTTGACACTATTCTGCCATTAAGGAAACTGTTATAGAAACTACAGCCCAGAAAGTACGACAGCAACCATACAAACTTTCACACACAAGGTGACACCATCCTTTCCCCTAACCTTTCTTCCATTCTTTCTGTGTGACCAAGATGTCTCCTGTGGAAGGAATGGGAGGAGTGAGGGAGGAAGCAGGAAAGGGAGCTCCCAGGCTGGAACTGGAATGGAACAAGACTTGGGACCTCTATAGGGAAGGTGACTATGGAAAGATAGCGAGGAAGCCCAGACCTTGACATGTGGGGTTTTATTCGACTTGTTCTTTCTTGCTCAATTTTATTGTTTCCCTTAATTTTATACTAAATTCCCTTCATTTTAGAGCACAATACTACCTTCCAGGGCTCTTTGGTAAGCTTTGCCTAACTACTGCAATGTAGGATAATCTCCTCCTTTTATGCCCACTGTCCATCCTGCTGAATTAAGTTGTCTCTCCTCCATCAGGGCCCTTCCATATTCCCATTGCCTTGGGGAGCTGCTGAGCTCCTTCTCCCAGCCTAGTAGGGTCCGTTTCTAGGATCAGCCTCAGGAGTCAGAAATTTGAAACTAATTCAGTGACCTTCTCCACCAAAGAATATGACCACACTGGCCATAACTGGCCATACACAAATTACCAAAAAGGAAAATAATTTTTCATAAACTAAAAATGTTAATAAATGAACATTTTAATAGATGGTGACTGACATAAGCAGTCTGAGACCAGCCACCTTGGTGATTTGGACAGCCCTGCTGACATTCGTAAGAGAATATCTTCTCCTTGGTGCCAGGAAGAACAGCCACACTCCCTCCCTTCCTTACAGTCATAAAGTTCAGCTTATCTCCTGGGAACCAGAACTTCTCCTGGGCTGGACTGAATATCCCATAGCCATCAACACATAAGGAAGTTTTAATGCTGCAGGGAGGAAATATTCGCCCCTAGCAAGCTGGTGGAAATTTCATGTAGGCCAGTTTTTGGAACCTTTCCACAACAGCTATGGAATCCAGAAACCCATCTTTATTACTGAAGTAGACTTCTCAATTACATGATGTGCCTCCCAAAATAAATTGTAAGTTTCTTCTTGGAGGGGCCATGTTTCAAATGACTTCCATTCCCCAGAGTTCCCAATACAAATCACTATATCAATAACCCTGTAAAGGATAATTACAGATCAGACTATTTTGAGCATCTTTGCTTTTAACATTTATTGCACCCTCTTTAGACCAGGCAAAGGGCAAGAGGTTAATTAGGTGAAGTCCCCATTAATCCTCAGGGCTTTGGAAGAAAGAGGAGAAGATAGGCTATCAGAGATGATCCCTGCAGGGTCAGGACTCACTTGAAGCAGCGCATGGGGAAGAGGAGGCATCTGAGCTGTGTGAAACAGGACTAGTTGATTATTATATCCATTCAAGATATCCTGTCAGATGCAGATCTTGAAGAACCACCTTCATCAAAAGGGTAAACAGGCTCTGGCTGGTGTGGCTCAGTGGATTGAGTGCAGGTCTACGAATCAAAGGGTCACTGGTTTGATTCCCAGTCAAGGCACGAGCTTCGGTTGCAGGCCAGGTCCCCAGTAGGGGGCACACAAGAGGCAACCACATATTGAGGTTTCTCTCCCTCTCTTCCTCCTTTCTCCACTCTAAAAATAAATGAATAAAATATTTTTAAAAGTAAAAATAAAAGATTATATTTTAAAAAGGGTAAACAGTTACTCTCCTGGAAGAAAATGATAGAGGTCTGCTTTGCAAATGATTAACTGAGTGAATGAAGTAGATAGAAAAAGGGAAATGAAGCAGGAGTTGAAAACTAAGGGTCAGAAACCAGAGGAGACAATGATAACTGGCAAACTAGTTTGGGGATTGTTTCACAAATTTGGCCCATCTTTGGTGGCATCCTTCTTAGGGGCTTTTCTAGACTTTGTCACAAGGATGTTAATGGAACTATGAAGTTACATAGGTAGAAAATTGTAGGATTGGGTTTTGGACTCTATCTAAGCAGTAGGACGGATGCTGGAGCTTGTCCTCTTAATCACTATGTATAGTGACCCTGAATAGGAAATTTTCATCATTTCCTTCACCAAATAACTATACAGTATTTCATTATTTTATGTTTTTCCAATGGTTTAGTGTCCTGGCAGTGCTCGTGTTGTTTTTGTCACTATTTTAATTTCCCTTGCCTTACAAAGCCTTTTGCTCTAGTAGATCACAACCCTGGGGAATTGGTTTCTCTTTTAAAAACCAAAAAAACAAACACATTTCAAGATGTTAGAGGGGCAAATCATTGCAACAATGATGCAGTTCCAGAAGCCCACATGATTTTAAAAGCTTCTTTACCTAGAAATTTATCTAGTGACAGTTAGTATTTGCAATATGCAATCAATATCGATAACAACACACTCTCACTGGAATTTGTGGCTCCATAGCATTTATTTCATCAGTAAGGTGACATAAAATTTTAGTTTTCCTGACCCCACACTTGGTAAGCTCAAATGAACAACTCTTTAAATGCTTTATGTTTATTTTTAAATTTTTAAAATTTTTCTTTTTGTTCAATTGCAGTTGTTCCCATTTCCCCCTCATTACTCTCTCCCGCTCTCCCACCCTTCCCTCCCACATTCAATCCTCCTCCCTTCCTGTTATCCTTGTCCATGGGTGGGTCCTTTAACAGGTTTTCATTGATTAAATTTGTCAGAAAATAAAAATGAAGGTGATGAATTTTCCTTTAAGAATCTGAAGGTATGTTTCCTATAAACTATACTGCCTAATTTCTCTTCTTTAGAAATCTGAATGAAAATGTGTGTAGTTGTTTGGTTGTCTGTTTGAGAAAGAAATATCGATATGACTATGAAAAGCCTGAAAACGCAAATTCCTGCACACAAGCAGATGGTATCAAGGTTGTGACTCAAAGACGGAGACCAGGATGCTATAGACTGAATGTCTGTATGCCCTCAAATTAATGTGTTATAATCCTAATCCACAATGTGATGATATTAGTAAATAGGATCTTTGGGAGGTGATTAGGTCACAAAGGTGGAGCCCTCATGAATGGGATTAGTGCCCTTATAAAGGAGACCTCAGAGAGTTCTCTTGCTTCTTCTGCTTTGTGAAGATGCAGTGAGTTGACGACCATCTGTGAGCTAGAAGGAGGTCTCTCACCAGACATGGAATTTGCCTGCATCTTGATATTGGACTTCTCAGGCTCCAGAAGTATGAAAAATAAATTTCTGTTACTTATAAGCCACCCAGTTTATAGTATTTGTTATAGCAGCTTCGAACTAAGACACAGGACTTTCTTAAGGAGGAGTTTTACAGCCTCCGAAAATGTTCCTAGCCATGGCCTAAGTCAGAAAAAGCACAAAAGTCAGAAAGCACAAACCTTCCTTTCCTGATGCTAGACCAGAAGTCTCCGATAGAACTCTCCATGACAGTGGGAAAATTGATATTCTGTCCCCTTTAGTATGGTTGGCACCAGGCACATCCATGTGGTCATCAAGCATTTGAAATGTGGCTAGTACGGTTGTGCAAGTGAAGGACTGATTTTTTTAATTTTATTTTATTTAAATATAAATAGCCACATATGGCTAGTGGTTACCACATTAAATAGTAGAGCAGTAGAATGCAGCAACAATGTTCTTATACCTTAACTTCCTATGCTTAAGAAAAGGGCAAAACCAAATACTTTGAAGGGAGTAGTTTGAGTGAAGAATGGGAGAGACCACATTCAGTCTTAATTTCCAGTTGTATCCATTGTGTGCTTCTCAGTTTCAGTTTGCAGACCAATAAAATCCAATACAAATTGCTCTATGGTTTTACTGTGAGAGGCAGCCCAGATGGTGAACAGAGCATTTGACGCAAGGTGGTTGGTCTGGTTTTTAATCTGAGCGCTCTCTTACCTGAACATGCTCTTGTCCCTCTGAACTTTTTGGATTCAACAAACACTAATGCAACACCTGGCCATAAAGATTTACATTCCCATCTAGTTGACAAGACATTATTAAAACATTTTAAAAATCAACATAACCACTTACAAAGAAGAATTACAAATCAGAAGTTTTTCTGTAGGAAAGATTTTGTGACAGATTAGAACAGAATAGTGATGCAAATGCCTTTTTTTTCCCTAGGAGAATAACAGTGGGCAATAAACATTATTTGTGTGCATATTGCTGCACACTTATTCCCACAAGTTCCATTTGCTTCACGCATAGAACAGCCATAGCAGATCTGCAAAATTATCCCAGCATTGGACTCTGTGCAGTAGAGGCGATGTTTACACAAAGTGGTTAGCTATAGTCTTGTGAGAGGCCTCTAAATCAAATTTGCACATATAAGGAAGGGTTTTCAAGGACTAATCAGATAATTATACCCCAGGCAACCAATTTGCATGGCAAGTGGGGCAAAGTTTTATTTTATTTGCTTTACATTTAGGCCTTTGGTGAAATGAGCTACCATGTAAAATTTCAACTTGTGTGGTGTTTTGTTTGTAATTACTCATGTTTGCTAAAATAGGTTACGAGTTTACAAGGATCGTGTTGTGCTCTGTGACTTGCAGTGTGAAATGACCTCACACTGTAGCCACCAGCAAGATCCTGTGCGATTTGTTTTTCCCTATACCCATCCCCCAACATAAAAATCCTACGTTTCTTTGAAAAAATAGACAAGGAAACTTCATTTCTGGCCTCTGAGGCTTATTATTCTCCCTTCAGATGTGTGGTTTGTAACATGAAAGAGCATGAAAGTCACTCTACACCTAATATTTTAATAGAGAGATGACCAGTTGAAACTTTAAATGTCTAACACTCTTCTCCCTGCCTTTTAGCAAAGTCTCTATATAGTTCTAATGGGATCTTAAAATATGAGGTAACCATCAGAAATAGCTGCTTTATTTAAAAAGCTCACTGTTAAGGTGCTTTTGCTAATCTGACATCAGGGAAAATTCAAGTTCAAATTTCATGCTTTGGAAAGCAATAAAAATCACCACCTGGAAATCCAAAGGCACAGGCAAATTGATATTCAAAGCAGGTGTGTCAGCTTCATAGAAATACGGCAGAAGGCACTCAGTGGTTCTGGAAGGAAGGTTAGGGTCCCTGCAGGGCAGTAACTTCCTGGAGGGCCTTTGCGTTGGAGTTCTCACTGGGCAGGTCAGAGTCATTTTCTGCCTTGCAAAGAAAAACCTGTTAGTTGTGCCTAGGATGGGGATAGGCCAGTCAAACTGACTGGTTCAAACTATCACCTTCAAATAAAAGAACTGAAAGCAACAAACCCCACATGCTTATGAGCTCAAATACTAATGGGCATTTCTATAAGTCTTTTCTATTTTTGACCCTTTTTTTTCTGGTCCCAGGCCTGGATCATGAAAAGACATGCTATATCCTGCCAGAAAGAATATTTGCAGAGTACACGGTCCTACCTTGGTAAGTAACTTCTGGTTCAGATCACATTGGAATAATTTCTGGATTTCCATTTATTTAATATTTACCAACTACTAATATTATTCTGAGGAAAAAAACACAGAGCATTTAGCAGAGTTGTTAGTTAGGAACTATAAAGACAGGATAGGAAAATGAATTTATTAATTCACTAAGGTTTTATTGAATACCTATTATGGTAGATTGCATTAATATTTCCAGGTTTTTACTCTTCTGTATGCACACCTTTTGCCACGTGACCTTGAAGTTTCTTCCACTAAACGTGGAATGTATTTCCCCACTCCGTTAATGTTGAGCCAATCGTGTGACTTGGTTTGGCCAACAAAATAGTAATGGACCTAACACTATCAAAAGTTTAAAACATGTATCTACAGTTGGTGCCCCTGTCTCTGCCATGGGAACATTTTCTTCTGGTTTCTTGCTGCCCCTTCAGGCTGAGTCCCAGAAACAGACCAGAGCACAACCTACAGCAAGGAGCCCAGCAAACGGGACCCACACCTTGGAAGGAATCTCCCAGTTGACGTTAGCCTAGATCTTCAGATCCAGTTAACCTCAGAACCATGCGCTGGAGTCTAAGTGCCACATTTTGTGTGATGCTGAGTTTTAGTGTTGTTGATTACAGAGCATTTTGCAGTAATTGTTGCCAAAGGTAGTTTTTGTGCTGGAACACGGTGCTGGACCCTCCGGACCTCAAGATGAATCAGAGATAGCTTGTGCCCTTGAGAAACTTTGGGTTTAACAGAGGAGGAACGTACATATAGTTAGTGCTCGAGAGGTCTGGACGAGATGCTCTGGAAAAAAAAGAAATGAATGTAAGAAAAAAATGGATGTCTACCTCACAGAGTTCCTCTCCATTGAGTTTACACTAGTCCTTTTTTGGCCTTAAAGACAGTTCCTGAGAAAATCAAACTTTTATGTAATTAATCAAATCCCATATCCTACTGGTTAATAATTTTGTTTGTTTTCAAATGTGTATAAAGTATTCTCATTTTGTCCTCTATACGAACATTAACATTTACTCCAAAATGACAGTTGACCCAAGATTAGAGTTAGGCTAATTCTCCAACAGGAATTAAGTTTGATTCTATTTATTGACAGTATGAGAACTGTCTCTTTCTACTCACTGAAGAAGATATCCAAACCATCTGGGGCTGGACAAAAGATATGTTTCTTTTTTCTTCACACATAAAGTCAGGTCCTGCGAAAGTGTGAGCTTACAAGGCATTTTCACATCTGCAGATTCTGCATACCACTTGGGATACTCATCCTGAATACCACTGTTCTGTGCATTAAAGAAAAGATCCCATCCTCTTTCTGCAGAGGAATTACTTTGGATCACCTCCAAAGACTTACAAAATGCTGGATATAGCGAACAAGGAAGTGAGGGGTGGAAGATAGATGTTGGAGTTATTGATCTCAGTTCAGGAGAGGCTTATGCTCTACGTCTCTGTCTTTTCAACAAGAGGCACGGTTACATCTGCCACCAGTCTGTCTTAGCCTGCTAGGAGGCCTGAGTAAAGGTATCTATGCATTGTATTAAAAACAGGTAAATAGTCCTCTGGGCTTTACCATGCAGGAATGCTGGAGGATTCATGCTATAACCAGGATCAGTAGACACTCAGAGTGAGTGTCTATACTCCATACTTCCATGGCCTTGGCAAATATCAATATTAATCATGGAATTGTTTCCTACTGAGGCTTTTAAATTCTTCTAAAAACAGTGTTGCAAAAAGCCACTATAATTTGAAGCTAAAGCACATGGACTTTGGAGTCAAACAACCTAGGCTCAAATGTTGCATCTACTACTTCCTAGAGGTGTTATTGGGGAAAATCAAACTTTCTCCATACCTTGATTTCCCTATCCATACATCATGTACAGCAATGCCACCTATTGCACAGGGTTGTTGTGAGGAGGAAATGAGAACTTTAAGTTTCTTAGAAAAGGCTTCTGCACATAGAAAGAGCTAAATGATTGGTAGGTACTTTTATTATTCTCTGTCTTCCATCTACTAAACTAAGCATGTTTTAACTGTTTCATTTGACCATCCTTGCTTTAGAGCATCATCATCAGAAATGTCCGAATTGAGAAGAAACTTTAACACAGTTTCCCCTCTCATCCAGCTACTCCAGACCTGACAAATTACATCTTGTAGACTAGGAAACAGGCTCAGAGAGGTAAAGTAATTTGCTCAAGGTCATTGGTAGAGTCACGACTAGACCTGTGTTATGCTGGCTCCTGACATTGTACAATTTCTATTAAACTAAGATGAGGTAGGCCCCTTCATCTCGGGCAGGTGAAGGGCGTGATCAAGGTTGGAGAGAGGCCTTTGTGCAACCCATCGCCGGGAATCGTCACAGGGGGAGATCGGGCCACCCAGGACCATTGGCGTGGTTTGCCATCAGAGAGATCTTTTCCTTTGGCACACTAATTGAAGGAAGGACTTTGGGAAGAAAAGTAGAGGCACTGCAGATAAATCTTTCTTACAACTGTTCTTTTACAGAGGGATCTGTGGAGTGAGATCCTGAGCCATTGCTTGTTCACAGTGATGTTCTCAATTCATTTAGTGCTTCTTCCTGTTCAGATAATAGTTAACATTCCAGATGGGACTTCAAGCGTAGATACTAGTTTAGCTCTGCAGTGGGCATGGGGCCCCTTTCCAGCTCCACTAAGTCCATGCTACTTTGCACAATGCAAAAGCTCCTCCCATTTCCAACACACTCACGTACACGCACCCACTGGTGCACACCCTCACATTTCCCTAATGGACTAGTATTGCCCTTCCTTATGACAAACCTGTTAGGTTGACAAAACTTATACTCTCTTTTGTCAATGAGAAAACTGGAATTTGGAGAAGTTGTAGGGGTGGCTAAAGGTTAGAACAGCAGAATGAGGACTCCTACCCAATCTTCTATCTCCAAATTCTTTGTTTTTGAGTATTGCTAGACGTGTTAGCCATTCCGGTAGGGGATGCCCCATCGCAGCATTCATAGTGCTACTCAGTGTGCAGGCAATGCCGTTGATGCCAAAGGCCCTTCTATATTTTTTCCTCCTAAAGAAGGGAGCACAAGAAAAACTCACTTTGTTTTTTTTTTTTTTAAGATTTTATTTATTTATTTTTAGAGAGGGGAAGGGATGGAGAAAGAGAAGGAGAGACATATCAATGTGTGGTTGCCTCTTGCACACTCCCTATTAAGGGACCTGGCCCACAAGCCAGGCATGTGCCCTGACTGGGAAGCGAACTGGTGACCCTTTGGTTCACAGGCTGGTGTTCAGTCCACTGAGCCACACCAGCCAGGACAAGAAAAAATATTCACTTTTGACAAGTGATGTAAAACAGATAACATATACTTTCCTTTCTGAACTCCAGGTGGGCATGGTGTTCCCCTCAGCCCCCATACTTAGATCTGAGTGCTCTCCGGAGAGGTAAACCGTCAGCATTCAGTTCTGTATTTCTAAGTATTAACACACATGGTGGGGAGCCTTCCCAATTACTCACTCAGGCTGAGGTCTTGGGCCGCCCCCTTGAGTCGTTCTCTCCCTGATGCCCTATCAAGCTGTCATGAGCCAGGATGGATATTGTTGTCAAGGGTTGGCAGGAACCTGTCCCACTGGAACCCCCACAACAGAGTGAAAAATGTAAAGAGGAGCAAGCAAAATGGAAACGGAAGTGATTTTTTAGGAATGTTTTTAATTGCACAGGGAGAATCCTGAATACCTAACACTCAACCTTCCAACCTAAGTGGACTGTTCTAGAGCAAGGGCATCAGGGGGCACATTCATCCCCTCTTCCCCCCTCCCCCATCTCCCCCTTCCCTCAAAGCCCACACAGAGGAGGGAAAACTCCCACAATTTCCGTGTGACCTGAAGGAATGAATCCTGTCGAGTTAGTTCCATTTTCCTAATATGAGTTGTTATAATAAGTTTAAGAGGCCACCAGAGTCCTTTGAGTTAGGAACAAATCGCAAATCATCATAACGCTACACCTATTTCTGTTTTATGGCAGCAATAAATCAAAAGCAGCCTCACTGTGTGAAAACGAGCTACAGCAGTCACAAGTGCCAGGCTCTGGGAGATGCCAGGGCCCAAGCGTCTTTCGCTTTGCAGTGTATGTTTTGGCTCCTGGAGGCTCAATTTTTCAATTAAGGATTTTTTTTTTTAAAGTATGTGTGTGTGTATGTAAGAGAGGGAGAACAGCTTCAGGTAAATGTGCCAGGCCAGACAACGAGGCTCTTGTTCTTTATGAGTTTTATTTATTTATCTTAGCTTTACTTTTGTGTTCATATGACTTTAGAAAAGACTATTGGATATGGAGTCCAGCCAAAGAGTATTTACACAAAATTTAACACGACCTTGATTATAAATGAAATGCAAGTCTCTTGAAGATGGTACGTGGTCTGGTACTATCACGGGCCCTGCAATCCTGCTCGGGTTTCACCTGCAGGTCTTGTTTCCCAGATCCTGGTTAGAAATGCAAGTGGATTTGCAAAATATTTCTTGCATGATTCTAAGCAGTTAAAATAATTTACGAAGAGACTTTGTGCCTATCACTATGACTTCAAATCGGTCCTTTCTGGTAGCCAATTGAATTTTTCAAGATGCCATTATCATTTTCTACTAAGTTAAGCATTACGTTGCAGAGAATATTTAGTTCTGTACTCATCTCCTGAACTTTTATCCATTATTACTAATTTATAAAAAAGGCAATGAGAGCTAAGGTTTGGAAACTGATACTGCTCTCACAGTTCACAGGTGTGTTTGGGCACTAATCTTTTATATGAATTGATGCTACTAAATCATGTTTTAAAAAAATTTCCTGACTTCTTTTCTTTTGCAAAAAAGAAAATGATATTATAATTATTTTACAACTTTAACTCAGGGACCACTAAAACTTTTATTAAATACTTCATAAGTACAGACTCTCTCAGATTAGCCTCACTTTGATGTCCATAATCGAAATCAAAGTCTCATTTTAGGTTGTTGCTTCCTCTTCCTACTGGTGTCCATGGGAGTGGTCAGGTTCTTCCTTCCTAATGTCTTGACAGCCCCTCCATCTCTTTGTTTCCTAGGCCAGAAACTTACCAGCTCGGGTATCATTTTTACAGACTCCTAACTTTTTAATCCTCTGTGCAAAGCAGTGCCAGGTTAATTTCTCTAAAGCTCCATTTTCACCATATTACTTCCCTGACCATTCAGGAAATTCCGGTGACTACCTCCTGCCGGCCACATGGAAGTATGCCGTCACCTTGGCTGTGGAACTGTGAGTCAAAAATCACCATCCCGATGGCTCTTGCAGACAGAGCAGCACGTGTACAGACAGGCCCTGGAGAGGATTATATCCTCCTGGGCTGGCTGGGATCAACTGTTGGTCCTTGACCTGTTTTTAAATACGTTATATTTATCAGACTTCCACGAGGCCCTGGAAAATTGATTCATTCTAATAACAAAGACAGTTATAAACTAGGGCCCAGTTTATTATTAATTTTCAGCAGGTCAACCACCACCAGACCTGGGAACAGGACTGGTCAGATGTGAACCAGTCACTCCCTTCCTGGTGAGTGGTTCCCCTTGGGAGACTACACTATTTATCAGTGGGTGTGTGGGGAGCACAGAATTGGAAAAAGGAAATTGATTGTTGCCTGAAGGAAATATGCGTCACACTCTTACAACCCAACTTTGACCTTCTCCACCCAAGGGACGGCTCAGACTAAGAAGAAAATAGAACTATCCTTATCACCTAAATCAAAGCGCCAGTCTCCCTGGAGAGTGATGGACAAACAAGGATGGTTCTTTCTTTATTGTTATTACTCCTTTGATTTTCTTTTTAGCTTCCTATACATAAAGCAACACCGACTGGTTTCCAGTGTGAGATAAAATTGTACACATCCCAGCCATTGCCTGTTGTTAGTTCGTTGTGCCTGTTTCATTGAGACTGACTTCTCAACCTTGTCTCATTCATATATTTTTATCCTTTCACCATAAGGCCCTGCAATTCACTTTCCTATCTTCAACCCTTCACCCTGCTAAGAGAACACTACCAATATTCTGTGTACCTCCTCCACATTTGTCAGTTCAATAGTTTTTCATTCAGTGCTTGCTCTTTGCCAGGCACAAAGGTCTGGCTCCCCTGGAGTGAAGGAGTCAGACTGTTACACAAATAATCACAGCACAGTGTGCTAAAAGCTGTAATAAGAAGTGGCCACTATGTGTGGAAGAAATTCCGAGAAGGACCTGATTCAACCTATTCTGGGCAGTCAACTGTGTTTCATAAGAGGAGTGGCACCTATCTGTGACCTTTAGGGTGAGGAGGTAGAATAATGCTTCCCAAAGATACCTACATCCTAATCCCCAGAACCTATGAAGGGGTGATAGATTGTACATGGAAAAGGAGAGTTAAGGAAGTAGATGGAATGAAGATTGATAGTCAGCTGACCTGGAGATGGGGAAATCATCCTGAATTATGACTGGGCCCAACGGAATCACAAGGATCCTCAAAAGTGGAAACAGGAAAGATTCATAAAAAATGTGGTTACATAAGAGACTCATATTGCTGATTATAAAGATGGAAGGGAGACATGAAACAAGGAATGTGGGGAGCCTCTAGAAGCTAGAAATGGCAAGGAAACAGATTCTCCCCACCAGAAAGGATGCAGCCCTGATTTTAACTGATTTTTAACCTTGAATTTAGCCCAGTGAGACCCATTTTGGACTTCTGATCTCCAGAACTCTAAGAAAATAAATTTGTGTTGTGTTAAGCTGCTAAATGTATGGTATTTGGTTACTGAAACAACAGAAAACTTATACAAAGAGTAAGTAGGATTTCCCCTGGGAAAGTAGCTAACGAGGATCAGGCACTCAGGGGACATATTTCATTGAGTATTTGCGATTAGCGACTATGTCAAGTGCTTTTTGTGCCACTATAGAAGAGGTCCTTTTTTTTGTGCAGTGGACAATTATTAGATGAACTATCAATAAAGGCAACTAATGACATTGACCAGAAAATATGCTTTGGAATTAGCCGATGAACAATAGCAATAATAATAATGTTATAACACAAATTTAGGTTGCATGTGTCAAACTCTGGGATATCAAGCACTGGGATTCAGTGATTGGTTGGGGTGAAGTCACCCCTCTAGCCTACAATTCCAGCTGCCATCTCAATATTCACACCAAGAGGTTCCATTTGCATCTCATGTTCAATAGCTTTTAGGTTAAACTCATTATCTGCCTTCTGCAAAGTCTACTTGCTCTGTTCGTGGCACCACTGCACTGCTAACTCAGGCTTGAAAGTTCCAAATCACCCACCTCCCAACTTTCCTACACTGAACCAATTGTCACGCATCATGTAGTGTCTATGGTCCTGATTTTCAGATCTCTTTCCCCGCCTTTACTTTTCTGATGTCACCCCTGGATGTGTCATTTTAACATCAAACAATTATGTATGCTCTTTTCCCAGTGAGTCATGAATTTCATTTCCCTTCCTCACACCTTCTTTATGACTTTTCTTTGCTCTTTCTCTGAACTCCTGTCCTGAAACACTGATTGTTCTTCAAAACACTAAAAAACTTCCTGAATGGTTTTACTCATGTTTCCCCATGCCCTCTCTTACTCACTCCTTAGCTCACCACTGCTGACCTCACTTCGGCTGGCCATTCTATTGAAATGGCTTTCCCTGTAGTTATAAATGACCTTCTATTTCCCAAATTTTAGGATCTGTTTCGAGCCTCCCTCATCTTGACCTTTTAGTGACATTGACATCATATACTGTCCTTTTCTTTCTGAAATGTTTTTCTTCTTTGGATTCTAAACTATCCTATTTCCAGTCTCCCATTTTATTGTTTTACTAATTATTTTAAGTCTCCTCTAATGATTATCCGGCCACTTCTGTCCTGCTAATACTGCTGCTTCCTGCACTTCTAATCTGAGTCCTCCTGACTTTACACCACATGGATATCTCTCTTCTCTAGGCATTGAATAGAAGTATAGCTTGAAAAATGGAAAAGAACACTAAGATTTCTTAACTCTCTGATTATTGAAATTCTACATTTTTAAATAGATTTGGAGGATCTGCTTTCTGCTCAGTAGCATGCTAAACATAGAAGAGAATTTAAAAGTGATAAAGCATCTATGTTCCAAAAGCTGGTAACCAGTTTAGACAGGTGCAATATATACATATAAAATTTTTGGGAAATGATCCAAGGCACAATGGACTCATTTACCCATCAGCCATGACCACTGTCCGCCAGTGGAGCATAGTTACTGAATAAATACAAGAATAAAGGAATGTCTCTTTTTTTATGGGCAAAGAGGACAAACATTAAGCCACCAGATAAATAACGGTGCCCTCCCTTTTCTTGAATTGAAGCACAAAGAGGAAATTATACAAAAATATGTCGTTTTCTAAGTTGTATTCAGGCTTGAACGCTACTGCCTTTTTCATAGTTTTCAAAACTGCAACAGAACTTAAATTTATTTTTTTAGGTTTGTTAAAATATTTTAAAACATATCATTCTTATATTTTAAAAGAGAGAGAGAGAGAGAGAGAGAGAGAGAGAGAGAGAGAGAACCTGTCTGAGAAATGGTAGCGAGGAAAATGTCTCCCAGGAGAGTCAGGCTGGGACCTTCGAGACTACCCCAACTCTTCTCACTGAAGCATTTATTTATTCATTGACAACAGTACATCAGGCACCTGCATTTCCAGCCATTTCTTTCTCTAGTAAAATAGCCTCAAATATCTGATTAGATAACAAATCTTAGAAATTGGTATTTACCCTAGATTTTTACTGTGCTGTCTCTGGGGTATAGTCACTCCTGGCAGATAACATAGAGTAACAAAAGCTTTTGGTTTCTGGCTTGAATAGGAATCATTATCTCAGGCATATCATGATGAAAATTTCTTTTTCTGGCCCATTAGACTGCAGTTTCAAATGATCCGAAATATTTAGTGTCAATCTCTATCCTTGAGTCTCCATCTGGAAAGTTAGAGCCATGTTTCTTACTAATCTACAAGTAATAAATCTTCTGTTCTTATAAAAAATAATTATTCTATTATGTAATTCTCCTTGGGCAGAAGGAAAGGTAGCAAGTCTCTCATACAGTGGTGCCTACCTACTTCCTGGTATAGCAACTATCAAAAGCCAGAACAGACATAGGAATAAATGTCATAGCAGAAGCTTTATGGACTAAACTGAAAGAAAAAAAATCGAGCTATGAACACTTCAAAAATAGTTTGCCAAATACCAGGAAATACAGCTTTCCTCATGACATGTCTATTTGAATCCCTAGTCAGTTAAGAAGTAGTATGAAATAAACTTTTACTGTTTCAAATCCAATTTCTCCATCAATAGTCACTTCAGGTGAAATCTGCAGGCCCATGCAACCTGATCCTTACCACATCTCTCTAGGTACAGAAACAGGACTTGATAATTCCCAAGGAGTAGCCAAAACTAGCTATATTTTCAAGATTGTATCAGAGAAACTATGAAAATAAGACTGGCATATACATGACCATCTGATTTATGACAAAGATGAAACTGTAATGTAGTAAGAAAAAGCAATTAATTATTGGGCTGACAAAAATGTTCGTATGGTTCTTTTCATAAAATAAAAGACACATTTTTCATTTTTACCAATAAATTTATTGATTTGGATATTTTGAGTATGTTGGCTATCTCCCATGAGGTAGAATGTTGATTGTTCTCAATTAATGTCTCAGGTTGATCACTATCAACTTCAACTGGTGCACCCAACCGTGCAGCATCGTCCAGTGAGAAATCTCCACCATGAAACTTTGCAAACCACTTTTGACACATTTGACCAGTCACAGCACCTTCTCCATACACTGCACAAATCTTTTCCTACTTTTCAGCTGTGTTTTCACCTTTCTTGAAATAATAAGGCATATTATGCCAAAAATGTTGCATGTTTTCTTTCATCTTCAATATTAAAATGGCTACACAAAAAATTCACCAATTTTGGTGAGTTTTGAAAAAATGCCCACTGATGTGACAGCTGTCACAATACAATCTAACAAAATTGTTTCAAGTGAAGTTAAAATCACTAAGCACTGCTACAGCCATCTTAAGGAATAAACCAAACAAACTTTTTTGCCAACCCAATAAATAACCACAAGGAAACAATGCATTTTGACTTCGCTCTCACTCTAATCACAAATATAAGTTCCAGTTGAATTATGACCTATGTGTAAGATATAAAAATAATAAAGATTCAACAAGGAGATAAGTAAACATTTCTATGACTTTGGAGTAGGCAAAACTTTTTAATAGATACTAAAAGTATTGAACCGAAAGAAAAAAAAATCAATGAATTGACTATATTAAAACTAAGAAGTTCTGTTTTTTCAAAAGACATCTTTGAAGGATAAATAGGCAGTTCACAGAGGGGAAGAAGCTATTCACAATGCATATATCCTGAAAAGACCTATACCTAGAAGTAGATCTATAAACCAATAATAAGAGTACTGACAACTCAAAGGAAAATGTGGAAAGACTTGAGCAGCCCTGCCACCAAAAAGGATAACTAAATGGTCAATATATATATGAAAGTCACTTAACTTCATAAGTCAATAGATCACAAAAATGGCTCGATTCTCCCATCCTGCCTGTCTTCATGCCCTTTGCCATGTAACTCGCAGTACTCACTGAGTTTGAATCTGAGCTAGGCTGTGTGACTCATTTTGAGCAATGGGATATTAGCAAATGTCATGCAAACAAAGGTTGAAAAAGCACTTGCACCACTGCGCTTGTTTGCTCTTGCACCTGTGCCATTTCCATGAGAATGCTGAGGCTAGCCGCTGGAGACTGAGTAGAGATGAGTAACTCCAAACACTCCAGCTGCAGCCAGCCTAGATCATCTTACACCCCTGGGCATATGAACAATGTCAGCTAAAAGCAGTGCAGCTGCCAAAACAGCCCCCAGCTAACTGCAAACTTGGGAGCAGCACATGCTTGCTAGGGAAAATCACCGACATTTTGTGGTTCCTTGTTAGGCAGCATTATCGTTGTGGTAGATAACTGATACAACGATTCATGGAAAAGGTGCAAAGAAAACCTCAATGCAATACTACTACATATACAAGAAAATTGCTGAAATGAAAAAGAAGGAAAATCTCAGGTGCTAACAAGGATTTAAAACAGATTTGCCTGTGAGCTGTAGTTTGCTGATAGCTGTTCTAGATGTTCCAGAAAACCAGTGAGTCCCATGAGAACAGAGACTACATTTGACTTGTTCTCTGTGGTGTCTCCAGGCTCTGGAGTGTAGTCATTGATCAAAAAATATTGATCAAAATATATGTTTATACATTTAATAGTACCTTCTTCAGGATCACAATATGTGTTTATTTATTTAAAAGTACCTTCTTCAGGATATTACAGTTTTCACACTAACGTTTATTCAAAGAAAGAAAGGGAGCCAAGCTGAATTTCACCAAGAGATGCTACAAAGTTCAAGGTGAATGGGGAGGAAAAGAGGAGAGGTAATGTGTGTATGGAAGGGATTCTAAAAGAATAATCCAAAACAAAAATTTCCAAGTCTGGAAGGGTCATGAGTACTTGATAGTTTGTAAACAAACAAAAATAATTTCTTCACTCCACTTTAAAAAAAAAATCTTTTCATTTAAGAGGAATGGCCCTGGAGGTCTAGGAAATGTGTCAGTTCTCCCAGTTAGAGGATCTAAATGTGCTCTAAGCCTGGGAAGCATGATTTCTGCTGGTTGAGTAATTCTTTTCTTTTGGGGTCAACTCCTTCACCCCATTCATCCTTCTCTCTCTGAAAATGATCCAGGGAAACTCTGGGCTCCTTCCCTTGGCATTCCACAAATAGAACAGAGCAAGACATTAATGAAGAGAGAAAACAGTTGCCCATTTATTTGGCTTTCAGAAATATACTTGGAATGACCTGTGCCAGAGTTATACTATATCAAAAAAAAACCCCATAATCCAAAAGACTAACCCTTTTCAAATGATAACCAACTGCATTTTATATTTTCATAGAATTACTTTATTTCCGTAAAAAACAAAAATTTCCATTTTTCCAATCAAGGAGCTGAGTTTCTAAAGCTTCCTGTGGTCTATTTACATTTCCTACAGTAACCTTCTTAAGCAACAGACCAAGGAAAATATGAAACCAATTTTTTATTTCATTTCCTTTTTTTAAGGGAGCCTGTATACTTTCCTGACCTCATTAAGGGCTCACAGACAACATCAGTTTCTAAATATAAATTAGCAAACATCTCTTTATTACAAAAATGATCATCAGTTTTTGTTCATACCTTTGCCTCTGGCTACGTGCCATGCATTAGATACTGGCACGACTATGGCATTGTTTTTTCTTAAGAGCAATTAGTTAGAATAGGATAGTAAGACTAATCTAAATGTCTGAGGCAAAAAGCAGGCTCCTTTAAGAGACTGATAGACACTGTGAAGGAGATACTTATTACTATTTAAACAACATGACAAGGGTAAGGAATCAAGACCTAAGAAGGTTGTACTTACTCATTTGTTTAAACAATATTTTTTGAGGACTTCTATTTGACCAGCACTGTGTTAGGTGCCGGCTGGAGGGAAAGAGACAGGGTTGCTAGTCATGGTGCTTCGGACTGTGAGCGTCGCCCTCAAGGCTCTTGGGTAATTGCAGAAGAGATGATTCTAAAGATAAGAAACCTGGAACATCATCAAACAAATTATTTTAAGAATGTTTTTGACTTTTCTACATCCTCTGTGGAGCAGCAAAACAAGACCACTCTTTCAAGCATGAGGATTTTAAATAGTTCTGTGGATGTCATTCAGCCTAAAAATCCTGCTGGCTTCCTCCATCTATTATTGTATCTTTAGTCGCTTTATTTATCTCACCACAAAGTGGCCTTTCAAACTCATGGCTTCACTTGACATAGTTTGTGTGGAATGCTCCTTTCCCCTTTGAAGGAAACCCCAATTGGCACAGCACTCCCAGACTCTCTTGGCGCCCTCCCACCCCCCACCCAGGCTAGTGGAATTACTTACCTGGATGGTAAGTGTGGACAGAAAAGGTGAGCAGAGCTTTTTGCTCTTTCTTTCTCTTGACTGCAACCTGCCTGCAGAAGCAGGAGGCCTAGTTAATAAGAATGCTTAAGTTTGGGACTCCATGTTAGGAAACTCAACTTACCTGCAGTTATAAATCACAGCCTCCAATCAGGACATTCAGAGTTAAATTAAAAAATGTTGAGCTCTGCATGTCAACTTCCTCATTTTATTTCTCAGCTGGTTCAGAACTTAGGGGGAAAGAAAAGATGTCATTACTGCTGCCTCAAGCCATGACCCTAATATTGGGTGCAAAGGACCATGAATTCTGAGAAAAAGAAGACAGGGACAGGAATTTTCAGGAAAAACAAAACAAAACAAAACAAAATAAAAAACAACTATAACAAAAATTCTTGGAGGCATTCGATGGAACAAGGATGCTTGCTTTGAGGCTTGGGCTTTAGGGAGGGGCATACACATCTTTGACCTTGACTGTATTGTGTTGTTTAATTCTTTTGAAAGTTCACTTCAGGACAGCTTCTGCGCCCCAGTTGTCTCGGCATTTGTACAGGGGTGGGCAAACCATGGCTCACAGGCCAAATATGGGCTGACTTTTGGTTTTGTTAAAAAAAAAGTTTTATTGGAACACAGCTAAACCTATTCATTTACATATTGTCTATGACTGCTTTCATACAGCAATGGCAGAGTTGAGTGGTTGCAATAGAGACCATATGGCCCACAAGCCTAAAATATTTGCTATCCAGCCCTTTACAGGAAAGTTTACCAGCCCACACATTAATGGGTGGAATAGCCTGATAGCCCCGGCTGTGTTTCTCAGCCAGTTCTGTAAATCATTAGGAATTTTGGTCTTGGAATATTAAGTATTGACCTTCATCCTGGGCCAAGGTAGGACTCATCCAAAAATTGGGTAGCTTGTCTGCCTTTGATCTACCATGTGCTAATTACTCTTGTGGACTTTAGAGATCTACTTTGCAGTGTTACACACAGAAAAGAAGAGGACTTTGTTATGGAATAAATAACAGAGATGAGGGTCTCCACCATACTGTGAATATGACCTGCACTAGGACAAGGGTAGGGGGAAAGCTGCTGAAATTTCCAGTGAAACAAAGGCCAAAAAAGCTACTAAAGAAAGTTGATACATGTGAAAATTCACCTTCAAAATTATGCTGACATAGAAATAGTACATACACCTAAGATATCAGATGGAGACATGGCAGAAAGCTTTAGATTAACAGATTTTGGTATTAAAGAAACAATTCCCCCCCCCCCTAAAAATAGAAGAAAATATAGAGCTAAGACATGGTTCCATTTAAATATATTTTTTAAGTCGCTGGAAAAGGAGGGCAGGTTTTAGTGGTTACTAAGACAGAAAAGTGACTGAGACTCAAACAACCCTGAGAGAGGAAAAATGAAATTGAATGTTAAGAATAAACTTACTGAAAGAGAAGAAAAGGAGAATCGAGAAGGACTCCTGATTTGAGCATCGGAAGGTAAAGCACCTGCGCTTGAGTGGGGCTGAGAGGCCGCGTGGAATCACAAATTGGACATGCTAAAAAGGCAAGAGGCAGAGCCCTTCTAGACATGGGAAGATCAGAAGGACGTCTCCATCCAACCAAGCCAATTTTTCATTGAAATCCAGATCAGCCAAAATATATCAGCATCAAGTAAGATAACTTGGCCAACAGCCTTACTGTGTCCAGTGAAGGAGACGCTATTGGCAGGTATTCAGGTTACAAAGAGCTCGCATAAGTGATTCTCATCTGAGCCAGCGATGTAGTTCAGCAGCACTTAGTAGCCCATTCCTTTCGTATAATCCCAACTCAAAGACCCAGGGCACTCATAAACCCCACTACAGAGAGGGCACAGTGGTCACCATACCTGACCAATGTGAGAGTGGATGAAAGGACTCAAGGATGTTCACATAACTGGGACACTGGCTTTCCTGACTATGAAACTTGAGGTCAAAAGACTTTGGTTTAAATATTTTGGTTTAAATGCAACATATGCATTTATAAAACAGTTTCTACACTTTCTAAGACAGTTTCCTCATTCAAATGGAGACAATAGTCATGGGTTTTTTGTCAGAATTAAATGTAAAATTGTATGTGAAAATGCCTTTGCCATATCTTGATGCAGACTCCGGCCAGCGGAGGCCGGTGTGTTGTGGCTGTGATGAACAAATTCACACGGACTGCAGAAATCCTGTGGAGAAAAAGGGACGGCATGGCTGCTCTCTGAGTGAGACAGGGCCCCGACCCCTCCCTGGACAGGCTTTTATTGCTTTTCTGGGAGCATTACATCAAGGATGGTCCTCATTTACTATGCACAGTTTCCCTTCTGGTGGTTACCTTTTGCAGGTAACAAAGGAAAGAATGTTGCTAATTACTTCAAAAAAAAAAAGGATGTTTGCAAATCAAGGGGAAGAGTGATTGAACTGGTTACACTCCATACTTGGGAGGTTTAGCACAGATTTTAGGAAGTTACTTTAAAGATATGCAGTAAACATTTGCTGCCTCAATTCAGGGTGAGGGAGTTTTAGCAAAAAGCAAGTCTCAAAGCAACCTAGGAACCATGCAGGCCTGATTCCCCATGGGAAAACCAATCCGTGGGCTCGGTTCCTGTGTGCTGACTAGCTCCTGGCCAGTTTTCTGAATCTGGGGCTGGGCTATATTTGCCACTGCCACATGGAACGGTTCCCTATAATATCTGGCATATATGAGGTACTCAATATTCAGGGATCCCATTTCCTTCCCATCTTTCTTAAAATAAAAGGAGATTTTAAAAAACAATAGACAGGAACCTGGAATCAATACAAGATGAGTCTAAAAGGTCACTGACCTCGCCCAACCCCACAGCCTTTCATTAAAACCAAAACAGGACTAAGATTTACAAGGTAGGGTTATAGCAGACACTATGTCTGATAGAGCTTTTCCAAATTTCCCATTAAATTAAAATATCTTTGAATTTAAACAAAAAGACAAAGTGATGGTAGTACTGTAAATACAAAATAAGGAAACACCATAGCCCAGACTGCAGGCAGAATTTCCCCTGAATGAATCACATATGAGGATGGAATGAAATGCATGTTCTTGAATTACATAACATATACTCCACCCTCTGAATCAGAATTAAACAGAAGTCCCCAAAAAGGGTAACAGAAACTTTGTCCCAACCCAAAAGCTGAGAATGGGCACTACTCTGGAAGACAGGAACCCATTCAACAAATGCTTAGGAACTGTGCCAGGCAAAGTCATTGCCTTCTCTGGTCCCTCACTTCATTAGTCCCTTCTTCAAAATGGTCAACCTTTCCTTGTTCCGCCATGTAGAGACTAACATTCCTGGGCATCATTGCAAGCAGTTGGGTAAAATGCACAGGTGCAGAAAGTTTATATCCTGAGATAATTTTGTCACCTAAGGAAAAGTATTGTCAGAAGGGATGGAAAGAGAAAGCATACTGGGCATAGCAGCTGCTGGGGGCAAAGTCTTCATGTTCTCTCTTGTGGACAAGAGCATTTTAAGTTGCATCTGAATTTCTAGCTTTGTCACAGGGCCAGACAATCTGAGCAAGAGAAGATCCCCACTGAAGACCTGAGAGTCATAATATATGATTGCCTCCTGGGCATCACACTGAGCAGGTGGTAAAAACCACCTTTAGCATCAGGAGATGGGCTGGGATAGGAATAGACAGGGTTTCTAACATTGAGAGGAATGGAGAACTAGCTAGTTTATATCATTTATATACATTGAGAACAAATCCTTGGACTCTTCCCAATAAAAAATTAGCAAACAAAATTATTAAGCGAAGCCTATAAAAAGACAATAATATAAAATAAAATAGAATCTTTAAAATAAAGAAATTTAAAAATGATTTATTAGAAATATTGCAAAATACATAAAAATAAAAAGCACTATGTAATATTTATTGCTGTGTAACAGTATTACCACAAACTTAGTGGCTTAAACTGACACAATTCTATTATCTCACCGTTTCTTTGGGTCAGGGGTCCAGGCATGCCTTAGGGATGCCCTCTGCTCACTGTCTGACAAGACTGCAATCAAGCCAGAGCTGTGCTCTTATCTGAGGCTAAGCAGGGGAAGGATCCATTGCTAAGCTCACTCAGGTTGGCAAAATCCAATTTCTTGTAGTTGTACAACTGAGGGCTCTAGCTTCTTTCTGTCTCTTGGCCAGAGGCCACTCTCAGTGTTTCATAGCTACTGGCTGCTCCAGCCATGTCGGATTCTCTAACATGGCTGCTTGCTTCCACAAAACAAGCAGGGGAGAGGGAGGCCCCAGAAAATGTAAATTAAGGACCTAGATTGAGATCCATAAAAGGCAAATAGATTGAAATAACAACAAATACAGGAGCACTAGCTTGAAGGTTTTTAATTTTTTAATAGAATGTAAAGAAACCCCAATATCATCAACAAAATTAAAATCTGCATTAAGTCAGTAATTTGAAACATAAATTTGAGAACCACCCAGAATTCTAGAGTTAATGATCAAAGAGACTAATTTATTTATACAAATTATTTATTGAGCATCTACTATATGCCAGACACTGTAATAGACACTGGAAATACAAAATAAATAAGGCATAGGGTTCTAACATCATAGTTCTTAATTCTAATAAAAAAGTGGATAATTACAAGTAAATAGATAATTAAATGCACAAAAATTCCAGATTTTTAAAAATGTCATAAGAGAAATACATTTGATTTTGCAGTAGAAGTATTTGGGCAGAGGAGAAGCTACAGTACGTGGGACAGGCAAGAAAGGTTTCTCTAAGAATCGCATTTATGATAAGAATAAAATGAAAGACCCACGTAAAGAATAAAAAAGAGCACTTAAAGCAAAGATAATAGCAACTGCAAGGGCTTTAGGCACACATCGCCTTTCTCATAAATTCTCTTCTAGGAGCGATTGTAAGGCCAGGTAACCGAAGCATGTGAGAGAAAGAGAGGGATTAACATGAAATGAAGTTGAAAATGTAGACAGGAGTGAAATCCTGCAGGGCTTATACAGACCAACATAAAATATAAAGGACACTATTATAAGTCCAATAGGAAGCTTTTGAAGGACTAAAGCATATCAACATACATCTAACAGACATCCCAGAAAGACAGATAAGAAACAAAGGAGCAGAAAAAATATTTCAAGAAGTAATGGCTGAAAACCTACCGAACTCAATGCAAAATATTAATCTAAGCATTAAAAAGCACAAAGAATTCAAAGGAGGAGAAACGCAAAGAGATCCACTCTTAGTCACATCAGAGTCCAACTGTTAAAAGCCAAAGACTGAGAGAAAGTCATGAAAAAAGCAAGAGAAAAAATACTCATCAGATAGCGGTGGTTAGAAAGTCTGGATCCAGAGTTAACCTCTGCAGTCATTAAATTAAAGGTGAGCAACTACAGGGTCAGTATACTACAAAGCAATCGGGGGAACAGCACAGTGTAGTTGGAAGGCCTGTTTCAAAGAGGACCTTTTGTTTAGCCTGGTTTTTGTTTCAGTGTAAAGGAAGATGGATCGTTGGAAAGTAACAGCAAACAGGGAGAGCCTTCACCTTCTGGCGGTAACTGACCTGGGATGTAAGAGAAAAGAGAAAGTTTACTTTTAAAGGTTCATGGGAGACCTTGGAAACAGTCTGGTTTTAGTGGAGGCAACAAAAAGATGAAACGTTCAGAGAAATCATTAAATTTACAAGGTATATTGCAGTTGTCAGATAAGAATGATAAAAGAGATATTTTATATGAAAGACAAGTAAGGAGATGCTATTTAAGACTCATAGGTCTTAAATGGAGACAGAAGCAGTACAATCAGGAAAAAAAGTAAAATGTACAAAGTAAGAAAAAATGCCCCTTGTAACTCAAATATCTGAGTCTACAGATTAAAAGTATTCCTGAGTTTTGGATTAAACAATGGGTAGTGTTGGGATGGAGGAGAAGGTGGATCCCACGCATAGATAAATTTTAGAAATGGTTTTTAAAACATATTTAAACTAAAGGAAAAAATATTATCCAAGCTTCCAGGAAAATATACCACACAACTTTTATGTGATCTTAAGGCAATATAAAGATATTCTCATATTCAAAGACTTAAAATATACACTTCCTCTTGAGGCAATTATTTGATTACTTATCTCAGATGAGTAAGAAATAAACCAAAATCAAGAACAAAAATGTTACAGCATAGTTAATAAACATATGGTAATAACTGTGTTCATAAGAAACCTAGAGTTTTTGAAAAACATCATAAAAACAATATTTTAAATAGATAAATTAGTACGTACAAGTTCTTTCCACAGAAATAATACTAATAAATGTAGTCTAGCACATTGGAGTTTATAACTGTGAAACAAATGTTACTGAGGCATTTTAGCAATTGATTACAACTAGCTGTTCAAGAATATTAGACTTTCCCTGTCACCCGTAGTTACGAGATAGCACACATGTGACGCAAATCCATGACACCGTTATCATCCACTGCCTTGATAAATTACACCATTAAAAACAAGCAGATGTAATGCAGAGCAAGAGAGTTTTGTTTTGTTTTGTTTCCATGAGCACTTGGTGCTAGATCTCTACTGGACCAGATTTATCACCAAAAGTGTTTTCTTACTTTAAAATATGTTCCCCACTCAATATTATTTTTTAAAAAACACTCCATGCAGACAAAAATTTTTGTATAAAAATAATGGAGGTAATCATAAAAAACAAAATAGTTTTTGTTTTTTTTTTAATTATATTTTGTTGATTATGCTATTAGAGTTGTCCCATTTCTCCCCCATCATTCCCCTCCACCTCTCACACCCCCTCCCATCCACATTCCCCCCTTTAGTTCATGTCCATGTTTCATAAGTTCTTTAGCTTCTACTTTTCCCACACTATTCTTGCCCTCCCCCTGTCTATTTTCTACCTACCATCTGTGCTACTTGTTCTCTGTACCTTTTCCCCTGCTCTCTTCCTCCCACTCCCTTGTTGCTAACCCTCCATGTAATCTCCATTTCTGTGTTCCTGCTCCTGGTCTAGTCATTTGCTTAGTTTGCTTTTGTTTTAGGTGTGGTTGTTAATATCTGTGAGTTTGCTGTCTTTTTACTGTCCTATTTTTTATCTTCTTTTTCTTAGATAAGTCCCTTTAACATTTCATATAAGAAGGGCTTGGTGATGATGATCTCTTTGAACTTGACCTTATCTGAGAAGTGCTTTATCTTCCCTTCCATTCTAAATGATAGCTTTGCTGGATAGAGCAATCTTGGATGCAGGTCCTTGACTTTCATGACTTGGAATACTTCTTTCCAGCCCCTTCTTGCCTGCAAGGTCTCTTTTGAGAAATCAGCTGACAGTCTGATGGGAACTCCTTTGTAGGTGACTCTGCCTTTATCCCTTGCGGCTTCTAGAATTCTCTCCTTCATTTTAGTCTTAGCTAATGTAATTATGATGTGCCTTGGTGTGTTCCTTCTTGGGACCACCTTCTTTGGGACTCTCTGGGCTTCCTGAACTTCCTGGAAGTCTATTTCCTTTGCCAGATTGGGAAAGTTCTCCTTTATTATTTGTTCAAATAAGTTTTCCACTTGTTGCTCTTCTTCTTCCCCTTCCAGTACCCCTATAATTCGGATGTTGGGACATTTAAAGATGTCCTGCAGGTTCCTAAGCCTCTCCTCCTTTTTTTGAATTCTTGTTTCTTCCTTCTTTTCTGTTTGGTTGTTGTTTTTACCTTCTGGTCCACTCCACTGATTTGAGTCCCAGTTTTCCTTCCATCACTATTGGTTCCCTGTGAGTTTTTCTTCATTTCACTTATTGTAGCCTTCATTTGTTCTTCTAATTTGCAACCAAAATCAACCAATTCTGTGAGCTTCCTAATCACCAGAACTTTGAACTGTGCTTCTGATAGGTTGGCTACCAGTGCTATGAGTTCTGCATCTAATAGGTTGACCACCTCCTGGTCACTCAGATGAATTAGCTCCAGTGCCCCGGTCTGTTCTCCCTTTTGAGTCATCCTTGGTTTTGCTTTTTGTTTTTGTCTGGTCGCAGCTGTTTCATAGTGAGGGGCGGAGCCTTAGATGTTCACCAGGGCGGGGCAACCCAGTCACTGGGTTGTGATGCTGGATGTGTGGGTAGGGTCTGAGAAGGAACAATGGCACTTGCTCCTCACTCTTTCATGAATCCCCGTCCCTTCAGCCTCTTTCCTCTATCAAATTGGGCCCTCCTGGTGCTGATTTCCATGTGGGTGGGCCTGTGCACACTCCAGGACCCCGTGGGTCTCCCCAACCAACTCTCCTGTGAGGATAGGACTCCCTCCCAGCACCTCAGCCCCTACAAGTATTTTCAATGGGTGCTTTTAGGCTTCACTTCCCTGCGCTGGGGCCCTGCATCGCACAGTCTCTCTTGCTGCCCGTTTTTACCTGGTTTATCTGTGCAAGAATGTGTCCATGGTCCGTAGACCTGTGTGCCCTACTTGGCCTCCTTGCGTTGGGCAACGCCGCCACCTATGCACCTGGAGTGACTGTGGTGGGACCACCACCGGCTTATCCTGCCACATTCTGACTCTGCCCCTCTTACTGGTCTGGGTGAATCGTTGTTGTCGGACTTCTGCACAATTCAATTTTCTCTCTGTCCTGGTTGGGTTTTCTATTTTTTTTTTTGGTTCTATATTTTTGTTGTCCTTAATCTTGGTTGTGAGAGGAGGCACAGCATGTCCAGCTACACCTCCATCTTGGCCAGAAGTCTGAAAAACAAAATATTGAGTTAAGAATAAATAATGGCTGTTTCGGTGATGGATAAGAAACTGCACAAGAACAACAATTAAAATAAAATAAGAATGATAATAACTATACTTCTTGAATAGTTATTATGCACTGGACAGTGTTCTAGCACTGTTCTACATTTTTTTACCTATATTACCTCATTTCATCCATATAAATGTATTATGAGATTTATGTCCCCATTTTATAGATTTGTAAACTGATAAAGTCACGTAGCTAGTAAGTGGTAGACAATAAATTCAAATACAAGGAGTCTGGTTACAGAGGACACTTCCCCTGATTATCAGACATGATATCTATAAATAAAAATGGATACCCTGATAATTAGAAAAAATGTAGAATTAAATATATATAACTGTTAAACTCAAATCACAAACATAATTCAAAATAATATTTCTACTGTGCATGTCATGCCAAAAAACAGCAAGTAAATCATTGTTAATGTAACAAAAAATAAAGGAGACTATCAATACAAATGAGCTAAACACCCTCATTAAAAGACAAAAGAATAATTATTCTGGTGTTTCTGCTCTTTTCTTCCAACTCTGAACCACCTCTCTAGTGAGATGGCAGCACCAAGATATGGTAAGTTGGTCAGAGCCTGAATGTATGTGCTGAACCATAATCTCTATGGAGGTGCAAGGCTTTGTTCCATTCTGTACCAGATGGGAGCAGGAGATCCAATGGTAAGAATAAAGAGCAGGGCCCTCTTTACCCAAGAGCAATCCAGAAAGACCCGTTAGAACTAACAGACCCTTTGCAGAGCTATTCTTGTACTTGAACTGGGAGTTACAACGCTTTAGTCATGGGAATACCAAATGTAAACAATAATTGAAGAATTGAAAAATATAAATAGATAGGTAAATAAATGGCTCTTTCTGAACCTCAGTTTCATCTTTTTTTGTCATTTGTCTTGAGACAGAGAGAGAGAGACTACAAATAGCACCTCAGGTGAGACAGTCTCAAGAAGCAAATCATCAGTTGCAAAGTGATCAACAAATGGGCCATAAACAAATCTGTAGTGACAAGCTCAGGCAAGATGGAGTAAGCAAGTTAGAGTGAACGAATGGGAGGCTTTAGCCAATAAATTTCGTGAAGATCTGGCACAAAAATGAAGGAAGCCCTTTATCATAAGTCTGTGGCTTGAGCCATTTTTGATATTCCTCAAGAGGCTCCTACTTACCAGGAAAGATTTCCTCCGGTTCACTTGGGGATATCTTTAATAACTCTCAGGAGTTTCAAACAATAAAAAGTAAATCTTTATAAAAATTTCTCTAAACATTTCCCTTCCCTCTAGGCTGTCATCTGCAGGAGTTGGTGTTGCTAGGGTCTAATGAACCATTCTACAAATCTCTAACTCTGGATAATTACTGGGCACAGCAGAGAATGCAGTAGAAATATGGTGCAATTTCAAAATTTTCAACTGTTAACACTGCCCATTAAGTTCTTGACAAAGAAATAATGCAGCAAACAGAAATACAGTCTTGAAAAGGAGACAAAAATTATCATTCTTTGCGTTTGATCTGAGGGCATACTCTAAAAGACCAGGACTAGTAACTGGAAATGTATTTTTTAACTGTAAAGCTGATATGATGATATCAACTCTAGGAGTAGGTGAATGAAGATTGAAAACACAGGCAGATAGAAGAGACATGGATTAGGAGAACCAACACAGTGCTATCCTGAGGAAGACAAAGTTTAGGAAGCTTTGAAGGGAAGTTCTAAGGAATGTCAGAAGCCTGAGAACAAGAACTATTGATGATGCCACCTACTTGGTCCCAGGTCACCTACAGCCACTGGATCTGAGGGACCCGATATCCTCTGAGAACTTGGAACCTCATTCCATGGATCATTTAAATGTTGAATAATGACAAACAGACACCCTCTTTCTTTTAACATCGGAAACCAAGTGTTATGATTTTATATAACATCGCTGAAAAATTCTCTCATATTGCAGGTCACATATGCCAGCAGTGGATAAGACACCCGCCAAAGTCCACAGATGGCTGGCGCTGAAGTGCTGATTCTTCTAGCTGAGGGGAAATAATCTGACACCTCTGAAGCAGCATATTTGACAACTGCTTGTTCCACCCTGTAAGCCATTCAATCACATTTCACAACATCTCTGTCAGCAATACCCACACTGTGTTTTCCCCTCAGCAGAGCAGTTTCATTCCCTCCCTGGTGTGGTCTCGCAGATACACTCTGTGGTATCCCTGTTATGGTTTTGATTTCTTTTTTATTTTTTTGCATTCACCTATACAAAAAAATTCCTCTCATGAGCTGCCTATTCAAATTATTTGAGCATACTTTTAAAAGCTTCCCAAACTGTAGTGTAGTGCCTTCCCGATGTGGTCACAAGCAGTCCTGACAATCTAGAGGAGAAAACAACACTCGTTTCACCTTCAATATTCATTTTGTTGGAAGATGTTTTCTCCTGCAGATTTTGTGAAGGGACAGCTTGCTAATTAGGATTATAAGAAATGCCTCCATTTACAAATACTTTTGTTTTGAGATCCCCTGAAATATTATCTTGGATACGAGGTTTTAGAGTATTTGTTCATGTTAATTTGTGTCTACATATCCTTAATGATGTGATTTTTAAGGTTCTTTTTTAAAGCAGAGCCTCAGGAATGGTTTAATGTCAAATCAGTTTTAAACAACTCAAAATATAAGGCATCATTGTGTGTCAAAATATCAATTTAGGATATTCTGAGCAACAATAAAACTGATTATATAATGGTTACAATCACACACACAAAATGCAACCTAACGCTTTTTTATTAGATAACTCTAAGCTTTTCATACCGTGAGTTACAGTGATAGGATATTTGCCTGTAGGGGTGTGGGGGTGTATGTGGGGGGTGAGTCCACACTGAAAGATACATTAGTTGTAAAACGATATGTTTTGACCATGGTTTGAAAGAGTGGATATGGAGGAAATTTCTATGAAGTAATGGAAAATTATTTCTCATAATGTGTTGTTTATTTAATTTTATTGTTTTTAATTATATTTTATTAATTATGCTATTACAGTTGTCCCATTTTCCCCCCTTCATTCCCCTCCATTCTGCACACCCCCTCCCACCCACATTTCCCCCTTTAGTTCATGCCCATGTGTCATAAGTTCTTTAGCTTCTACATTTCCCACACTATTCTTGCCCTCCCCCTGTCCATTTTCTACCTACCATCTATGCTACTTGTTCTATGTACCTTGTCCCCATCTCTCCTTTTCCCACTCCCCTATTGCTAACCCTCCACGTGATCTCCATTTCTGTGTTTCTGTTCCTGTTCTAGTGGTTTGCTTAGTTGGCTTTTGTTTTAGGTCTGGTTGTTAATACCTGTGAGTTTGCTGTCTTTTTACTGTTCATATTTTTTATCTTCTTTTTCTTAGATAAGTCCCTTTAACATTTCATATAATAAGGGCTTGGTGATGATGAACTCCTTTAACTTGACCTTATCTGAGAAGCACTTTATCTGCCCTTCCATTCTA
>PVKU01000429.1:477576-491036 GCA_004027475.1 Anoura caudifer | reverse complement strand
CAACCAATGGGGGAAATGGGAAACCTCTAATTTGCCATAAAGGTTTATCAAGAACTGCCTTAAGTAATACTACATTTACCTCAATGGTGGTCCCTGATGTCACTCCTTTCTTTCATACAGGGTCCAGCAAAAAAACTTCTTCTTGAGTGTAGTTGGTAGGGTAATAATATGGGTGTAATAATTTATAGTTTTAATTTGAACATTTCACCTAAAATGTTATACACTGTGCCTGAATGTGATACTGTTATGTTACAGAATTACACGCTTGTGATTTTGTAATTAAAAAGGGGCATTATTTGTGCTGGACCCTGTACATTACGGTGACACCAGAGAATTTTAAAATGTGAGGAAGGAACTGTATAATCTCTGTAAGTATTTGAGGCTTAGACTCTGTTACTTTTGAGGAAATCAGTTCATACATAAGTTTGGGAAGGAGAGAGAGAAAGAAGTTGGTAAGAAAAATGTTCCTCTTAAGGAACGGTAAAGCCCCTGCCTACACAAAATAACCACAAGAGTCTCAGAAAGAATCTTTATGTGTGAACAGTACTTATTTGGGTATGAATAAATGGTGGTTGTTTAGTCTTCACCCCTCTCCTCACCCCCACTCTGGGCTATAAAATGTCTTGGGAGGTATTTCTAAGAATTGTTTGTGTAAGAAAGACCATATTGATGTTTCCCAACCAGTGATATGTATGCCTAAAACCTACTTAGAGAATGGCATCATTCTTCAAATGATCCTTGGTCCATGACCCCTCCTACTGCCCCTATGACCCCCCTGCGAGAATTCAATGGCCTTTCTATGTCCCCCCAGCCCTAGCATAAGATTTTTTCCCAAGAATTTTCCTTTTACTTTCTGAATTCTAGTGAAGAACTTAACTCTCAGCCTCACAAGTATCTAAAGCTTCCCCTGTCCTAAGTCAGAATTCATGTTCAAGACAGGAAAAGGCCCAAATGATGATTCTTCCAGAGATCAAGATTGATTTTATATATATATATATAAAATAAATGCATATGTAATACATTGTATCTATATACAATAAATACATACTTATAAGTACATATATATTATATATAATAAATGAGTGGGAAAGAAAACTATTAGAAATCCAGATACAATTTCTACGCTAAAAGATTCAGAGAAAGGGACAAGGTACAAAAGGAAGATGATTCTCCTTCAACTACCTTGACTTTTTGTTTGTTTTCTATTTTGATGCTACTGATCTAACTTACTCATTCGCTGTTTCAAACATGCAGCTAGACCCAGACTCTTTTCCTGGGAAAATCACGGGCAAGTATATTTTTTTCAAAGAAAAATGTAAATTAATTAATGCTCTTATTAAAAGAAGACAATAGTAAGTGGGACTACTACCATCTCCCATACTATCTGATGTATCTTGTAATGGTCTCCGATTGTTGTGTGAATTGTACTGTAGCAAGACTTTAGCTCCCACATGTAAACTCCGGTCAGCAAATCCAAACAAGCAAAAAAGGTTCAATTTCCTTTTTAAAATTTCTTTATAACATTTAAATCTGACAAGCCACATATTCCTCTATTTCATGATGGAAGGGTGGGGGAAATTGTTGCTAGGATAAGACTTTGTATTTTATGTCAAATTGTATCTGGAAGCTCATTTTAAAAGTGGAATTATAACCCGCCCACCCCCCAAAGGCAGGGATTTGAGATGAAAATGCCAAAATAACTTTAATTATAGGTTTGTTGGGGGTGTGACATTAAAATATCAGTCAGTGGAAAACTTCACATTGTTAATGTGTCACTCAAAAAATGTGAAATTTGTGTTATACCATTACTATTTATTTGTATATTCTTGGTCTCCAAAGCACATGCTTGGTAGATAAGAGCCCAAATCACTAAAGCAAGTAGTCCAACATTTTCAAACTTCTTTTAAAATCAGAATTAAATATAACTCATTGCAGGCCTCTTAATGTAAACTTTGGTCCTACTTATTGCATATTTTTGAAATTGGGTTGAAGCATATCTAATTTTTTAATATAGAAATGAAACAAATTTCAATTTCACCTAGAATCTCCTCATTTTATTCTATTAAGTTCAAAATAATACGTTCACTGGGAGAAAATATATAGGAGACTCTAACACATCAAACCACTACTTCTTGCCCTAGTCTTACTGTAGACAATAATTGGGTTTCTCAGCTCCCTCTCCCAAGCTGCATAAGAAAGGAAACCATAGAAACTGGGCCACCATAAAGCAATGTTTTCTAACCTCAGCTGAGTACTCATTGATCATCAAAAATGGTTTTACTCATCCCTTTTAGGCTAATTATTGTAGGGAACCATAGTAGCTATTTGAAATACACTTTATCCTCAAGGCCCCAGCCCTTGACTTCCATCAACACAACCTCACTCACAGGAGATGGCCCTGTGGCCTACTTCACTGAGGATGTTGAGTCAGCATGACCTCCTTGCACTGGCTCTTGGTCAAACTAGACCCGGGCCTTGACCTGCCTGGCCCACCCAGCTGGGTCAGCACAGGGAGCCAACTTAAGTTCTCCCCACCCATGCTCCCTATCTTCTCCAAGCAGCCCCAACCTGACAGTTGACCTTTTTAAGGCCTCTGTGTCACTGTGTGGTCCCAGCTAACCATTGTCCAAAATCCACCATGACTCTAAACAGCATTTTCTATCTCTTCTGCCAATTGTCCCACCTCTGCCTCTGAGAACATGGCCATCTCTCCCTTATCCTTACAAATTTCCTCTGAGGCCTTTCTCTCCACTATTTGCCCTTCCTTGAAAGCTTTGTTCTTGGCCTTCTTCCTTAGTTCTCTCTTTTACAGTCTGTCTTTTCTGTCTTCTTTGGAAATCCCATCAAATCCAGAGCTTCTATTTTTATCTTTAAGCAACTCATTATTCAATCCCTAAACTCACATTTCTAATTTTCAGAACTCTTAATAAATTCCTCAAACTAAAATCTTCTTTTCCCAAACTACCCCTTCTTCTCTACATCTTCATTTCAATAGATTTTGTCATTAGTGCCCCAGAGCCATGCATGTTTCTCCTCTCTCCAAGGCCAATAAAATGTCATGACACTTATAATGAAATCCAAGCTCCTTTCCATGCCTTCAAATGCTATGAGTAATCTCTGATCTCTTACCCCTATACCCTTCCATGGCTCACCATGATTTACCCTTGTTTCTGCATCTCAAACCCATCAAGCTTGGGGTTTTGTGCATTACCTTCTCTCCTCCCAGAACTCTCTACCCATCCCCTTCCAGGTCATTCCAGGGCGGTTCCTTGTCATCTGACCAAAATGTCACCTCATCAGAGAGATGGTGTCAAAAACCCTATCATATCACACTGTTTATAGTTTCCCTTAACAACTTTTATGACTAATGTTAATCAGCTAGGATTAAAAAATGATGAGTATACTACAGTGGCAATGATAGGCAGGCAAAGGAAAAGGCAGGCTTGAGAATCTGATGACAATTATACAAGTAGCAAGGGTGAAAGAGTTACGGGTTATCCCCAAATTTCTGACATGGGGGACCAGCTGTATGGTGCCATTATTAAGTAGAATAAAAATGCAAGACAAAGACCTGATTTGGAGAAGAGACAACCAGTTCAGTTTAAAATGTGCTAAAGCTGTGGTATCTATAGTCCAGACTGAAAGATTTCCATGAGCCAATTGGACACACAGGTCCAGTGCTCAGGAGAAAGCATTTGAAACTATATGAGTAGAAGACAGGGGGTATGAAGAGTAGGAACAGAAGAGGGACCCCAGAGATCACTGGAGAACACCAACATGAAAGGAAAGAGAAACTCATGAAACAAGAGAACAGCAGGTAAGAAGGAAACTGTAGAAGACAAGTAGGAGTTTCAAGAATAATGGAGAAATCAATGGTGTCAAAAATTAGTTACCAATATGTTGCCTAAGATAAGAACTTTATCTGCCATTGAATTTGGCAATTGCATCACTAATGAATTCAATGGCAGCAGTTTCAGAGGCCAGGTAAAGGTGAAAGTCAGGTTACACTAGGGTGAAGGGTATAGGAACCAACATTAGGGTAAGAAAGAGACTTCAAGTAAGTCTCAAGCTGTGAGGAGGAAAGAGAAAAAATAATAGTTAAAAGGGAATATAAAAGAGAGACGGTTTCTTTCTTTTTGATGATTAGAGAGACTTAGCTGTATTGCTATGTTAATAAGAAAAAAATGGCACATTGAGATAGAAAGGAGCCTCCAAGGTCTCCCTGAAGAGATGGGCTTGTTGCTTGCAGCCTTATCTCTCAGCCCTCTCCACCTCATCCCAAATGTCCCCAAACTGGTGCTTTGAGGTAGCAGGGCGGTGCTAGAAGGGGAGGAGGTAGGTGAGAAACCTAGGATCTCTGCCTCATCATTTTGCCTCAAGCCAGCTCCAAATACCTGAACTGCAACTGACGGATGATTCAGCTATTTCTCCAGGTGTGGTACCACATGTTTACCCCACCCAGACTGAATGTTGTTTGGGATTCATAGGGTGTATAAGGAAAAGTATGTGTTACTTGAAAGACAAAACACTCCACATATGTTAAAGTTAAAATGGTGACGTTTCATCCTCCTCCAAAGCCCTCTATGTTCTAAACAAACTATGCATTAAAGATTCTAAGTGCGCTGCATATAAATTTCAAACTTTCAGCTATAAAGTTATTTAATACCTATTAATATCATTCTTAATTTAAAAAAGAAAAAATCCTAGTCTTTATAAAGAATTAAATATTCTTCTTGTTCTCATGATACCCATGCTTCTCAGAGAAGCTTACAATCTTTTATATAATCTTTTTATGATCTTAGCATGTTTAATTAGCTCCCACATAATCATAGCACCTGAAGCAGGTCAATTAGCTATGTGAACTCGAGCAAGTCATTTTACTCCTCAGAATGTAAATACTCTACCCAACCTACTTTCAGTTCAGTTGCATGAGGGGAATCTCATCATTCATTTGACTGCAGAGGCAACATGCTGCAAACCTACTGCAAAAATCTTTGGGGATATATACTAGGGAGGACTGCCATTCCTGTTTCCAAGTTACACCAGAAAACTTGAAACTTCAAGCTGTGGGAGGAGCTTACAAGGTCATTCTCCATGAGGGAAAGATCAAATAATATTACTGCAAATTGCTATTGTAATTCATTCATCCATAAAAATTACCTCTATTGTACTAGCAAGTTCAGCAAGACCTTGGGTTATCAGCCAAATAAATGCCACTTCAGTAAGTTATTGCTGCCTGGGGCCAGCTTTAACTTGCATCGTCAACTTTTTTCCTGTCTGAAGTTCTACTGTAAGTTTTGCATTCATAAATCATGTTCCCCTTGCCTTCATTGCTTGCCCTCTTATGACATTTCCCCTCCTTTTGGTTGCTAAAGAGAGCCCGATTGTGTGTGCTAACACCAGAAAGCTTCATCTAGTAATGTAAAAGAGTCACATTCAAATTGTTTTTTAGGTAAAACAAAATGTGAAAGCCCACCGAACATTTCTTTACTTTGTGAAAATAGTGTATTGCATCTGTGCACCATAGGTCTGGGAATTCAATTCAAAAGAGATGTGTTCTAAAGTATATGACTTTGGCTCCCATTTATGATCATGAGACAGTAAAGGAACAGTAAATTTGTAACAACTTTTGAAATTTGTGGTTCTATGCAAAATTTCATCAACTTTCCATCACTTGAACTGAATTCAAAATGGAGTCATTTGAAAATGTGGTACTTGTCTAAATGAAAATAAATGTTTCAACAGCCCTCCCCCCTTTAAAGTAATGGTTAATGGTATAACAAAAAGAGAAGACAATAAACAATATATACATACTTGCCTGGAAAAGCCCCACAAAATGCCACCCACATACACAGAATACCACACACAGTCACTTTATGAAGAAAAGTGGGATACTATATCGGGTAACTACTGAGTATTGATGACATTTTTTTCTACCTCATACAAATTATTCCTGCTGAAGTGCACCTAGCTTGTTTTTTGCCAGTGTCTCTCTCCATTACACTGTCAAGTACAGATTAAGGACACATCCTCAGGAGCATTCTTCATAAGAACGTTTCTCTCAGTGCTACTTACACATGGCCTTTTACGTATATCCTCTGCGTCACTGGCCTTTGATAATCAGTAAAGTACCTTTGCTTGAAGAAAAATGAGTAGAATAAGCCTCTTCTAGGAAAAAATCAACACGTGTAAGTAGGTAATGAAGATTGAGAGTACAAAGCCCAGAAACCTAATACAAATTATCCTTAAGGATGTACCATTCCCCTGTAACATGAGAGTAACTGGCTTTGCCCCCAGGTGTCCCATATGCATCTTAAGAGATCCAAGAGCAACTTTTAGTAAGTTACTGGAACTGATTGATGCTTTTAGAAGCATTTTCTCAGTTCCTCATGTTAATATGGAGAAACCTAATTAATCCCAAAAGGCAAATTATACTGATCTGTCCTTACATTGAATAAGAGTGTGCTTGATGTTTGAGAATTGGTAACTCAACAGAGAAATAAAACTACACTGTGAAGTTCTGAATTCTCCATTTGCCTCCTTTGCTCAACTCATTCTCTCCTTCCAAAACCACACTATGCATTTATTCATTAATTTAACAAATATTTATCGAGTACCTCCTATGTGCCAAATGCTGTTCTAGGCATTGGAAATACAGTAAAGAACAAAACAGACAGAAATTCCTACTTACATCTTTCATCTTTCAGACTTGCAGACCAAACTAAAGTAGAGCTGTCTCCTTGCTCCCAAATCTTGTTGATCTGAACTTGTACTTAAGACAAGGGTCACTTGTCTAAGAAAGAAAGCGCTCTTATTTATTAGAGTAAACAAAGGTCATTGACAATCCTACACCTATTCACATAACAATTATTGATGAGCACCCCCTGGATGCCAGGATTCAGGCTTCAAACTGGGGGCAGCATGATGAAAACCACATAGTCCTTAGCTGGACAGGGATTATATGTTTTTGTAATGTTTTTTATGTGAACAGATTAACAATACTTTACAAATTAAATTTCAATGTTTGAGGTCTGCTGATAGCTGAGAGTTAGTTGCTTTTCTTTTTTCCCAGGCCAAGTATTTCTCCTGATACACAATATAGACACTAGGGATAATGGCCATTTCTCAGAAATATGCTACTGACCAACTTGAAAACGGTAAGCTAGTCTTGGATGCGCATCTGAGTGTTCTCGCTCCATTTCCATAGTCACAACTCCTGCTATGTTTTCAATTAGCTGCAGTAACTGAAATTAATATTCCATTACACTTGTTTTTATTCTGCTTTAATTTAACTAACAATAATGATCAGGGCATAAAATAGCCCAAGTCCTTTGTTTAGGGTCTGGTGAATAGAGCCACATGCCTCACCTCAACCCTTTGGGGAATGGACATTCAGAAAGTATTTATATGGCCCCTCAATTTTGCTTATTATTTTCCTGTTGTTTTTTTTTTTAGTCTACATGGATTTGTTTACCCTACTCATTCCATGTGGGGGGTGAGGCTGGAGTCAGGGATTGCTATACTTCTGGAATTGTGGTTTATGAGAATGTCGTCCCATTTGTCATCCATTATGCCTCTTTTCTGTTAAGTATTCCAGAAGCCTCTGGTCAAAGTGTACACAGAAATTAACAAATTTTTCTTTCCTTTTTTCTAGTTGGGTATGTGTGTGAATCAGCAGATAAAGAGGTATCTATGTTAAAGTGTTGATATCTAGATATCCCACCTGGAGTAGGAAGTTGACAAGTTCTAATACAAACGCCCTGTGGGAGGCATGCCTGGTGGTGTCTCCCTGTCATTCCTCACCAGGTGAATATACTATGGCTTTGAGCCAGACACTCCTGAGAGCAAATCCTGGCTTTACCTCTTAGCAGTGTGTGACTGGGCAAGTTACTTATTAACATCTCTGAGCCTGTCTGCTCATCTACACAATGAAAATAATGTTACTACCTTGCTGGCTGGGTTACAAAGATTAGAGATAATATATGTGTTGAACAGAACACAGAATCTCTGAAAGGCATTCAATAACTGGCAGGCATTGCCAACATGATCATTATTATTGCTCTTCCATCTTTCCCTTGTTCTCATCACCTGAATTCTCTTTTCCCTTTTTTCTTTTCTCCTCCTTTTCTCTGCTCTCTCCCACCAGTGCCTCAGCTCTCTGATTGGTGTCCAAAGATGTTGCTCAGGCCCACTAGCAACCCTCAGAGAAAAAGGGGTTGCATATCCATATTCTCCAGGAGCAGCCAAAGAAGAAACAGCCAGAGAGAATGCCATCTAGGAAATATCATCTCGTGTAGACAGGTGCCCAGTGCACTCCATCAAAGCAGCGTAACTGGAGTTACCCCATTGCCTGAAAATGCCAAGTGTCTTTTCTGCAGGTAATATCAAGCCCCAGAAATTTAATGTTCCTTCATTCATTTATTTATCCATTTTTTAAATGTATTAAAGTTATATAATGTCCTGGATCCTATGCTAAAACTGAAGCTATGGCAGGTTTCTTATTTATCTTTGTATCAACTTAACTCTACAGATATTTGTTGAATAAATAGCAAGTGAATAATGAACAAGCCGAAGTTTCCAGTTGTGAAGACACTGAAAAGAAAAAATACAATTTGTGTTCATGAATGTAGGGCATGTATACATATTAAAGTTTCTTTATTTTTCCAATGAGTAAGCACCCTCTATGTATCAGGTCCTGAACTGGATGCTAACACACAAACATAAGGAGGCAAGATATGATCCCTGCTCTTCATTCATTTATTTATTCATTCATTCATTCACTCAGTAAACATTTCAAACACTTTGTCCTAGGATTGGACTAGCAGCTGCAGATGCAGCCCGGATCAAAATAGACATGGACCCTCATATAGCTTATTTCCTAGTATAAAAAATATAAAAGTAAATAAACATAACCCCTCACAAAAGAAATAAAATAATTACAAATTATGAGCAAAGCCATAAACGAGTCAACAATGGGCTGAGATGAATAGGACCTCTACTTTAGACAGGTTAGTGGGAGACAGAAGAGTAATCCGATCATTATAATTCAAAATGTGCTTATCTGCCTTATCAACTTATAGGTTCATTTTTCCCTCCTTCATCCCCAAAAAGTTTGAAGCAGCAATAAAATATTCTAAACGCAATAAAGGAGCACATAGTAAAATGTGGACAGACATTTTAATAAGACACCAAAATGAAGAAGACACCAAAATGGTGTGGAATCCCAATATAAACACAGAAATACGGAAGGGCAAGTTATATACTAAGTAGAAAGGCAAAAAAAGACCACACGAAGGGGCAAGTAATGAGGGTGTGGTTGGAGAGGAGCCACTTACTTCCATCCCAGACCCATGGGGAATAGCAGCACCTCTTACTTGGTAATGTAGTCAGAGCATCCTTGTAGTACCCAGACCATGGGTCTGCACATGTGATTTCTCAACACCACTTCCAAGGCCCTGGGGCTTACATGACCTGGTCCCTGAGTTTGGTGCTTGACCTGCAGTTGAAGGAGCCATGACTTAGCATCAAAGGCCCTAAGTTCACAGTCCATTTCTGTCACTCATTAGCTGTAGGACCTTGAGCAAGTCAGCTCCAAGTCTCAGTTTCCTCTGTTTCCTCAGTTTCCTACAGTGGGTATCCTTGTCAGAGCACAAGTATAGATAGCAAAATCCATTCTCACTTGTTAAAATATAAAGGGCTTTATTACAGAGTATGAGTAGCTTTCCAAATAATTGGAAGGGCTAGATGACCAGGCTCCAAGCTGAGTTTCCAGGTACAACTTTCAGCCCCTAGAACTACTTAACCTCTGGTATCTTCTTTGAAAACAATATGGATGCCTCACACCTAACTTATTTAACTCTGTGACTAATCCAAACTTTGTGAGAGTACCAGTGATAAAACAGAAATCGCATCCAAAATTATACCTGCAAGGGCATGTGGGAAATGCCATTTTAGTTGCATAGCTGCTGTAGATCGGGAAGGCACACCAGAAGGGGTTGGAACAAGTACTGCAAGCAAATCTACACAATTTGCCACAAGGACAATAATGCATCCCTCACAGGACTGTCACAAGGATTGGTGTTTGTGGAGAGGTTTCCACTTAGTAAACTGTGACTTGCCCCGATGTCATTGGCCAGCATTCTTTGTGCCCTAACACTGGGTCATAAACACACTTAGTACAGCCTGGGAGCCCACCCCCATAACCAGACACCTGTCAGTGCCCTGAGGCCGGAGCTTGCTTCCAGCAAGCCACCCGTACTAACTGTTGGACCTTGTTGGCTTATAGCTTGGACACATCCAGGGTTTCCTGCTCCCCAGCAAATCAAAACCCACAAGGTAGTGTGGTGAGCACTGAATTTGAGTCTTTAGGAAGTACCCAAAACCCAGAAGAGGGGCAACTAATTCTGCCTGGTAGGGTTAGGTATGACTTCTTGTTTTGTCATCACTAGATAATAAATAGTCCAATAGGATAGAATAGAATATCACTCTATTTAGCTTTCTTTCTTGACCTATAATCCATCATAAAAGTTTCTGTGCTAAAAGCTGCTTCCATGACATATAAACTCAGTTGTATGCAAAGCTAGCTGTTTAAGAATCTGATCCTAAAGTATTAACCTGACCAGAAAGGAGGATCTCTCTTGACTTTTTGTCATTTTAAAATTCAGTTTGTCTAAACATAATTTTTTCCTAGTTACAAAGGTAATGTATAGTTATTACATTTAGAAAATAGTGAAAAGCATAAAGAAAATACAATTACGTTTCTGCTCATCATCTGGCATTTAACCACTGTTAACCATTTGGAACTACTTCCTTCCAGGCAAATACTAACCAAAAGGTAAAAGAATTTTCAGAAATAAGAATGATCACTACACAACTATAAAAGCTTCAATTCACAAGGAACATAGAACAATTTTAAACTTTTAAGCATGTGTTACAGCTGCCAAATGTATGAATACAGAATTGAGATATCTGTTAAGGGAAAATTTGGTTCACACACTTTTAACACACTTCTCTCAGTAACTGATAGATCAAGCCAACAAAGAACAGCAAGGACATAGATGTGAACAACACAAATAACAAACCTAATCTAAAGAACATAGGCATCCAACCACTTGTTGAACACACAGGGTTATTTACAAAAATTAACCATGCATTAGGCTATAAGGCAAGTCTGATAAATTTCAAAGACTCTGCAATGATCTATTTATATTTTTGTCTTTCCTGTCTCTCCTGTCTCACCTATTTCACCCTGCCCCCAATGCTTAGCATAGTTCCTTGCACAAAGAAGCATGCCATTCATGTTTGTGGAAGGAAGGAAAGAAGGAAGGAAGGAAGGAAGGAAGGAAGGGAGGGAGGGAGGGAGGGAGGGGAAAGTTCCCTACTGCTAAAATGCAGGCTGCATAAAGGTAACCAGGTAAGTTCTTACTCCCCAGCTGTATCCATTTAGCACTCAAGGACTTTTCTGAGTGGAATCTGAGTACTGCAAACGTGTTGCCCTGTGATATTTAAGACATTCCAGATGGCTCCTTTACCTTCCCAGCTTCACTGTGTAAACATCATATCCCCAACCTGTTTTCATTTACTTAATCTTTCTGAGAACCAGTTCCTTCCTTGTGGAAATAATAATAATAATAATAATAATAATAATAATAATAATAATGTTTTTCACAGGGTTTTTGCGAGAATTAACTAAATACTAATGAAACTCTTTAGTGCTTGTCACCCAGTAAGCATGCAATACATGCTGGCTATTGTTATGTGGTTGTAGTTGTTAGTAACATTAGAGTTACTTCAGATTTCCATGATATCCAGTATAGTGCTCTGCACATGAAGGCAACCTCTGAAAAATGTTTGCTAAATGAATGAGTGAGTGAGTGGTTTATGTTGCTAAAATACACTGGTGACCTTCATACAACCTACCTTCGCTTATTCATTCATTCAGCAAAAATGAACTGCATGCCTGCTGCTATGTCAGATGCTATACTGAGCACTGGGAACACAGAGATGATTAATGATTAAGACATGATTCTAGACTTTGAGGAGCTCACAGCATATCTGAAATCACTAGGCAGCATGAATTTATTTTAATTTTAAAAATCTACATCAGCAGCTCTCTATTTTTATACCTACTTCTTACAAGCAATGTACTTTGACCCCAGTCAAGAGAGAGTCAGCATAAAGACAACCCAAGCTCTAACAGCGCAGAGATCCTCTCACAAAGACTCGAGGCCAGGACGAAGGTGAACTTACTTCACTGTAGTGGTTGGCCTTACAGGGCAACCCAGAGAATCAAGGACATGGTGTTCAAAGACCATCGTGAGCTGACGCATAGCTCAGAAAATTACTGGCACCTCAAGGCTGGACCACAGCCATGTGGATGGTATGTAGAGTCCCAACTGGAAGTAACCAGTAGAAGACATGTCCCATGCACCAACACTTCCCCCCAGAATGTGAAAGAATAAATTTGAGAAAAGAGATGATGTGAGAAATGTAATATACAGCAGTGTCCTTCATTAAGAGAGAGATGTCAGGGGCAGGAACAGTGGTCTCAGCCCCAAACCCCAGAAAACAGTTTCACAAATACTAAGACTAGGGAAACTAGTATAATAATGTCATATTGTTTTATATTAGTTAAAAGAAAAATATTAGTGCCCTGCAGAAGACAGATTTTGGGCACATTTTCTAGTTGCTCACTGCCCTTTGAGAGCCTCATAATATTTGAAAAACTTTCTGCCTTGTGAATTTCAAGTCCCCAAGGTAGGAAACAGAAAACAAGTACCTTCCAGTCCTTAGCTGCTCAGATGGACGCATAAGACCTAGGATCCACCAGTCAAGCATAATGATGTGATACTTGTATTTAAAAGTAAACAATGTGAAGAAAAAAGCATGTGAAATTCATATTCTAGAGAACATGTGGCCAATTTGTCAAGTCTTAAAGGGAAAAAGGGACAAAGCTCCTGGTGTCCAGGTCCTTCTGTCATTGGTGATAGCTGCCCGGTGTTTGTTGAGCTATGGAGTTGAGGCATGGAATGAAAGGATTCATACTTCTGCCAACGAAGTTTCTTGTGGCCTAGCTGGCAATTGTTTCTAGTTGTGTAACATTTAAGCCAGAGTCTCTGACCCACCAGGAGATTGGGGAGCTTTTCTGCTTATACCAGCCTGACTGGATTCTTGTAACCAACAATCCTGACAGATACAATGAGCTGGACCAATATCTGAGGAAGTCTCAACCCCGAGGAGGGACAAAGAGTGCTGTGATTTGGGACTGACATGGCTCCTCACCAACACCAATGCCAGATCTCTTTGATGGTAAGGGAGACAGAGTGTACAGCTGTGCCTGGGTAACCGAACTCTCCTGCTATAGAAAGTAGCTTAATTCAGAGGTATATATTGTATACTGTTTTCTCATCTCAAGAATGCTCAGGAATTAGAGCTGGCCAACAATTTTCTGGATGAAGACC